>CM072820.1:539273-1139273 GCA_036937905.1 Salvia rosmarinus | reverse complement strand
AAGGATCGACGATCTTTTGACCAGCTCGAGGAGCGAGTGTCTTCTAAGATCGATTTGAGGTCGCTACCATCGGTGAAGATCGTGAAGGAGGACGTTGTAAGACCGCATTCAGACGAGGTATGGGCACTACGAGTTCATCGTGATGCCGCTTGGTTTGACCAACGCGCCAGTTTTCATGGATCCGATGAATCGAGTTTTCCATCGCACACGGACGCTTCGCCTTCGTTTTTATCGATGATATTCTCGTCTATTCCAAGAATACGAGTTGCATAGAACACCTCCGCACTGCTCGGAAACGTTACGGCGAGAGAGGTTGTATGCCAAGTATAGCAAGTGCGAGTTTCGCTCAAAGAAGTAATGTTCCTTGGACACATCGTCCGCGGAAGGAATCAAAGTCGACCCAGTGAAGGTTAAAGAAGTAGTAATCGGAAGGTTCCGACTAATGCCAATGAGGTTCAAGCTTTCTAGGCTTGGCCGGATATTATAGACGTTTCATCAAGGGTTTTCGAGTTGGCAAGGCCGACGACGCAATGTACCGTGAAAGGAATCAAGTTTTCATGGTCCAAGCTTGTGAAGCAAGTTTCAAGAGTTAAAGAAGAAGTTAACAACCGCTCCGCAGTTAGCCGTGCCGAAAGGAACGATGGGTTTGTGGTCTACACCGATGCATCCAAACTTGGTTTGGGTTGCGTTCTCATGCGAACGGAAGGTTATAGCTACGCGTCTCGCCGGTTGAAACCGCACGAGTTGAGCTACCCAACTCACGATCCGGAGTTAGCGGCGTTGTTCATGCGTTGAAGATCCTGAGGCACTATCTCTACGGAGTTAAGTGTGAAATCTTCACGGATCACAAGAGCCTCAAGTACTTTTGAAAAAAAGAGTGAACATGAGGCAAAGGAGATGGCTAGAGTTGGTGAAGGATTATGATTGCTCTATCGCTTATTCCGGGTGAAAAGCCAATGTCGTAAAGGATGCCCTTAGTCGCAAGTCGAGAGCGGTTAGGATATCTTCTTACGCAAGAGAAAGAGCTTATTCGAGATTTAGAAGCTCACCGAAGTGATTCACCGTCGGAATCGGCAGTAAGGATTCATCGCAGCTTTGACAGCTGAACCGGATTTGAGAGAAGCCATCGTGAGTGCGCAGCGAGGAGACGAATTCCTGGAGAAGATGCGTTTGAAAGCGAGGCTAGAGGATAGCAAGGGTTTCACGGAAGCAAAGGATAACGCGCTACTATTCCGAGGAAGGTTATGTGTGCCACTCAATAGGGAATTGAGAGATAAAATCATGGGTGAAGCTCATGAGGCACCGTGATACAATTTCATCCAGAAGCACCAAAATGTACAGAGACCTTAAGAGGAACTTTTGGTGGGAAGGGATGAAAAAGGATGTAGCCGCGTTTGTGGAACGATGTTTGGCTTGTCAGCAAGTGAAAGCTGTACACCAACGTCCGTCAGGATTGTTGCAACCGCTACCAATCCCAGAATGGAAATGGGATCATATCGGTATGGATTTTGTGGTGAGTTTTCCAAGGTCGTGAGAGGAAACAACGCTA
Organism: Salvia rosmarinus; assembly: GCA_036937905.1. Lineage (NCBI taxonomy): Eukaryota > Viridiplantae > Streptophyta > Magnoliopsida > Lamiales > Lamiaceae > Salvia > Salvia rosmarinus. The sequence continues at coordinate 1,137,724 of CM072820.1, read as the reverse complement.
TATGGGTTGTCGTCGATAGATCGCGAAGTCACCATTTCACCGATTCGGATGACGACGGGTTAGATAAGCTCGCCGCCTTTACGCAAGGAAATCGACGGTTACATGGTGTGCCGGTATCGACACGTCCGATCGTGACCCGAGGTTCACGCCAAGGTTTTGGAGGAGTCTGCGCAGAAGCCATGGGGACCAAGTGAATCTTAGTACGGCATTCCATCCTCAAACGGACGGTCACCGGAAAGAACGATTGAGTTTTGGAAGACATGTCTGCGAAAGCGATCGTGGCAGAGGAGGAAATTGGGAAGAGATACTACCTTTGGTGGAGTTTGCCTATAACAACGGTTATCGTGCCACCATAGGAATGGCTCCTATGAAGCGTTGTACGGAAGGAAGTGTCGATCGCCACTTTATTGGGATGAAGTGGGCGAGAGGAAGATGTTAGGACCAGAGATGGTTCAGCAGACGGTCGAGGTTATCGATCAGATCAAGCGAAGGATCAAGGAAGCTCAGGACAGGCAGAAGTCCTATGCGGACAAGCGTCGTACGGATCTTCAGTTCATGATCGGAGATCGCGTTTTCCTTAAGGTTTCCCCGACGAGAGGAGTCGTTCGTTTTGGGAAACGAGGTAAGTTACGACCGAGGTTCGTTGGACCTTTCGAAGTTCTCGAGAGGATAGGCCCCGTTGCCTATAGGTTAGCTTTGCCGCCTAGCATCGGAGATGTTCATGACGTGTTTCACGTCTCTCAGCTGAGAAAGTACGTGTTCGACCCAAAACACGTGATCAAGCATGATCAAGTGGTTCTTGCTCAGGATCTGAGTTACGAGGAAAGGCCAGTGGCTATCTTGGAACGAGAAGTCAAGGAGTTGAGAAACAAGCAGATTCCGTTGGTAAAGGTGTTGTGGAATCACCACGGAGAGGAAGAAGCTACGTGGGAGTTGGAAGACAAGTTCAGGGCTCAGTACCCTGAGTTGTTTTCTCCACGTGTTTGAAATTTCGAGGACGAAATTTTTATAGGAGGAGGATGTAATACCCGCCTTTTTAAGCTTCGCTTTGCATGGCACGCTTTTTCGAGAAAAGGTCAAAGGTTGATTTTGTTTCGTGATGCGACCGCCACGAAACCTCGTGCGTTGTGAAGAGTGTCTTATGACGAATTCATAGACACTAAGTATGAGTTTTCACCACCCATGAAGGTTTGGCACTGGAAGTTATCGAAAACCGGACTTTTCATTGGTCTTTTAAAAGATATCTAGTCATTGTGTCCGTATTTTATTTCGTGTCCATGGGTACCAAGTTTGCTAAATTTGAGTCCGTTTGCAAAAGTTGCGTCATTTTGCGTTTTCGAAAAAGTCGCTTATGCAGAACAAGCACAGACCTCGAATTTTCCTATAAATAGGAGGCTAGGGCCTTCATTTTCAACGTTCATTTCCTTCGTCTCCGTGTTTACGGAAGAGCCGAGCAGCTCAGTGCGCCGCGAAGCTGGAGGAGTGGGGATCGAGCCGGGAGGCTCGGCTGGCGCCATTCATGCGCCGCCGAGCCACCACCGCCGATCAACCACCCCCGCAGCCCGTTTTCGGTTTTTGTCCTTTCTTGTTTTGATTCCGCCTTTTAGTAGATCGATAGCATAGAACTCGGTTTCTAAAGGGACGGACGGGATAACGGCCGGAGGCCACCAATTTGGCCAAACCGCCGCCGCGAATCGCCGCCACCGCCGTGAGCTGTTGTCGCCGCTTGTGGCCGACGGCCACCTTTGGCTACGGGTCCTTTAGGTTTTGAGTTCCGCCATGATTCTACTAAAGTACCGATTCCGCGTTTTTCGCTTTTTCGCGTTTCGCATGTCCGGATGTTTTCCGTTGCTTCGAGTTTTCTAAAGGAAGACATGCCGGGTTATCCATTTTCAACGCCGCTTGTCATTCCATGTTCGTCGTTATGCATATTGCTTATGTTTCCATTTTCATGCATCGATTTTGGATGGTTTATCCTAGATCCGAGGATAGGCATCGATTTTGAAGCTTCTTCACGCTAAGATTTGAGTCAACTTGCATGCATGCATATTTGAAAGTACTCTATTATAGGTCTTGATGCCCCGAATATATTTCCTTCGCATCGAGTTGATTTGAAAACCGGAGAGTGCCAAATGTGGGTTCGTAAAGTCGAAAACCCTAGTTTTGCTACGATCGTCGTTTGGATCACGTTGTTGCTTTGCTTTGTGGGAAGTAACCCCAAAAGTTGTTCCGTCTTGTTACTGTGTACCTACCAAGGCGATCGGTGAAGTCATCGATCCGTAGATATCTCTCGGTTGACGCTGTCTGCTCGTGTTGGGTTATATATGCTTATTTTGAGTTATTTACTCGATATTTCAAAATAAAACATATACGCCAGAAATGTTTTGTGAAATTATTATCGCTCTCGATCCAAGATATGGTTCTATCATGGTTGTGCACGGATCTCTATTCGGTGGGTTGATCACCATCTCGAGTATTGATCATAAGGGATAGACCCGAACACGTGGTTATGGTTCGCCGGATAGACCCCTAAGTCCACACGGAAAAGGGTATGAGGTGGTTATGGTTCGATGGGGATTTGATCAAGTCCACACCGAGTTAGCCTACCGGATACGCTCGGCGCAATGACCGGATATGTTCCGGCCGAATGAATGTCATGTGATGGGTGGCGGATACGCCCGAGCCGTGGTTCATGGTTCTATGATGGGAGTAATGAGAATAACGGATCGGTATCGAAAATGAAAAATCTATTTTGCTTACTTAGAAGTGGATTTACGCTTTAAAACCTTCTAAGGTAAGTGCTCTAAACACGCCTCATGATTCTTTTGATTTATGATAAAACCCCGGTGAGCGCTAGTACTCACCCCAAACTCTTTTCAAATCTTTTCACGGATGGAGGAGGCCGGACGGCGACGAGGTGGAGTCGGGTTCTTCATGCTATGCTTCCGCGATGTTGTGTTATATACGCACTCGATAATTATGTACTCTTGTCCCTTATTTGCTATCCGATTGGGAACAAGATTTATTATGTTATTCACGTGAGTCTCGATACGAGCATGCTATGTGGTCGACCGGTCTAGTTGACGAGGATGTAATGCTATTTTGCCTTTTGCATTACTTATAATAAACCAAGATCATGTTTTTCCGAGGTTATGATATCGATATTATTCATTGGTGGATTGTTTGCACCCTCCCTTCGTGATATGTCCTAGTTATAGAGAGTCGCCCGATTTCATGGTCACATCTTCTTATCATGTATGTTATATGTATCCCTTCTTCCCCGCTTAACCCCTCACCCTAATCACACCCCAAGATCCGTGCCTTCCCCGGGAATTGGGGCGTGACAGTTATTATCGAACCGAACCGATACCAATCGGTTATCGGTATCCAATAACCGATTAATTCGGTTATTGGATCGGTATCGGTTAGTGGTTTAATATTAATTTCGATTATCGGGTATACCGATAACCGAATGGATATACCCGAATAACTGAAATTATAATAATTATTAATTTATTATTATTGTTGTTAAATTAAAAATAAGTTTAATTAGATCAAATAAGAATAATTATTTATTATTATTATTAAATGAAAAATTAGTCTAATTAGCCAAATAAGTAAATAAATAAATTTAATTTGGATAATTTCGGTTATCCAATAATCGAACCGACTAACCAATCGATTAATTGGATAACCTATTAACCGATCGGTTTCGGTATCGGTTCAGCAAGATTGATTGCTTGGCAATAAATGAAGACCTCCATCTACTCTAAATAGCAACCGGATAGTAAAAACAAGGGTTTAGCCATAGCAATTTTAATGCCTTGTTTTTGGAGGGTGGACAGCTGTAATTAATTGTCGGCTGTAGTCAATATCATTAGATTTTCTATTATTGAAGATAAATTAATTAAATCACACGACATTTGCGAATCGTTTAATACTCGAGTTGAAATAGTATATTTCCTGTACTCTTCATTCAATTCTTTTAATAAGAGCTTTAGAATAATAGTTTGGCTTCATGAGTATCAGACTAGATATGTAGGGTAATTTGTATCTTTTCAAATTTTTGTTTTTTTCATTCACCGATCTGTATATTTGATTATTGTATGAAATTAATAGATTTGTTAGTAACTCATATATTCTAATTCAATAATTATCACCAAAGTTATGCCAAAACCATTAGGACAATTTGCTATAACGAGTAAAACACTTATAGCATATCAAACTTTGGCAAATTGCAATGCTCAACTCCAAATAGAATATGGGTAGTGCTAAATGTACATAATATGTATATACATAATACCCTTGATAATTATAGTATAAAGACCACTCTCAAATTATCCCTAATCCATTTTTGGCAGTCATATTATGAAATTGGGATGTTTTTATTTTCCTTTATTACTCAAATAATTTTGGAAACAAAATGATTAATTTGTATCTTAAAAAATCACCACTATGGAAATATAAATATGTATGAATTATACCATTATATAGATTTTTATACATATATGGATACTTATTAATTTTAATTATTTTAATTGGAATACATTTATATTTTTATGTATATTATAATATGTTAATTTTGAATTTAAGATATTATTCCAATGTAGATTTATATCATAATTTTTATTTTCATTGTTCATTTTAATATATTTCAAATTTAATTTATAGTGTATGATAAATAATATCAATTTTATGTATTTTACTTGTTATAACATTAATTGTGTATCAAGTGACGAAGAACACGATGAAACCAAATTCCATAAATTTGTGGATGATGTGAATGTGTGAAGAAAAGAATATGAAATTAAATATATTATTTAATCAATAGTTTTATATATCCGTTTATAGTTTCAAAATGCATTATAGTGTATTTGGTTAAGGACTTTGTCTCTCTCCCAAGGTTCTGGGTTTGAAACCTATCCAGATATTCTTTTTTTTTTCATTTTCCTTTCTTTTCGTTTCTCTACTTTGTCTTTGTGACCTTCATTTCTTTTTCTTTTTTCGTTTTTTTTATTTCTATCCAAGTATTCCTTTTTCTTCCTTCTCCTTTCTTTTCGTTTCTCTACTTTGTATCTTCATTTCTTTTTTCTTTTGCCTTTTTTTTATTTCTCTATTTTGTGCTCTTTTTTTTCTTTTCTTTTTTATTTCTCTACTTTGTTGTCTTTCTTTTTCTTTTTTCTATAGTTTGTTTTACATTGATAAAATAAAAGATATATACAAATAATAAAGTTTTATACGTAAATTAATGATTGTTGGAATTTTCTAATGTTAAATTAAAAAGAATCTTGTCCCACATTGTTTTTGTAAGAAAAGTGAGGAGCTCCTTAGTGTTATATAAGGAGCATAAAGTTCTTTGTTACAAGTGCACCAATCACTACATTATAGTCTTGTGATTAAATTCTAGTTTAAATTTATTTCTTAGTTTCTCTTGTGAGAATCTTGATACAAGGGAGAGAGTTTGTCAAAGGTTTGTAATAGTGTAGGGGGTCGAGAGGGAGAGATATAGTGTGTGATTGTAGAAATTTATCATATAGTGAATTTTTCCTCTGTGGGTCGTGGTTTTTTTCTCCGGTTTTGGAGTTTTCCATATTAAATTCTTGTGTTGAGATTGTTGTTCTTTTCTTCCCAATTTTTTTTTCTTTCCTAAGTATGAATGGGGACATGATGTCCCAACAGTGGTATCAGAGCTTGGTTTAGGTCTCTTGATATTCTGAGTATGCTCTGTGGTTGCAGTGTTGTCTGATCTTCCACTTCAGAAAGGATTTCTTGAGAAAAGTTTGGGTGTCTCTTGTGAGGCGGATATTCATTTAGGAGGTATAGAAACTTATGTCAAGGGCTTCAAGTTCAATGAAGTTTGACATGGAAAAATTTGATGGAAGAATCAATTTTGGCTTGTGGCAAGTGCAAGTCAAGGACGTGTTGATACAATCTGATGTGCATAAGGCTTTAAAAGGGCCAGGTTCAACTGAAGATACAAACAAAAGTTTTGGTATCAGTGATGAAGATTGGGAGGATCTGGATTTGAGGACGGCAAGTACAATTCGTCTATATTTGGCCAAGAATATTCTTGCAAATGTACATGAGATTTCGAGTGCCAAGGAGCTGTGAGAAAAGATGGAAGCTCTGTACCAAGCAAAGGGCATCTTAAATCGGTTGTACCTGAAGGAACAATTTCACACCCTGTGGATGGATGAAGGTACGAAAATTTCAGATCATTTGAGTACTCTTAATGGTGTTATCTCTCAACTAGAAGCAATTGGAGTGAAAATTGAAGATGAGGACAAAGCGTTAAGGCTCATCTTATCTCTTCCTCATTCCTATGAGCACATGAAGCCAATCCTTATGTATGGGAAGGAATCATTGATTTTTGTTGAAGTCACGGGAAAACTTCTTTCCGAGGAGAGAAGGCTGACGAGTGAAGTGCTAAATTCAATGAAAAATTTGGCAATGGTGGCTTTAACAAAGGGATGAAGAAGGAATCTAAAGGTGTTTTTTTTTGGATGTGTGGAAGAGCCGGGCATACGGCTTAAACCGTCCGGTGGAGTCGATCAAGGTGGAGCGGATCGGGCAACTAGCTCCGACCATGAAGCTAACATTGTGATAGAGGATCTCTTTTGAAGAGATGAACATCCTTATGGCATATCCAACTGCCATGAACGAGGATGTGATGATGTTAGTTGGACCGCATGTGCATTGGTTTGGTATGAATGCAAGGTGTGTGGTAAAAATTATGTCGATGGCTGAAGAACTTCTAGGATGGCCAAAAGCTAGAAGTTGCACCATAATTTTGTGTCGAAGTTTCATACATGTCAAGGAAATTCTTAGAATGGTTGATTCTAAGTGTTCTACTTATATGGTGGAGTAGGTTTATTCTCTTTTTTGAGGATGATGGTTCTTTGGATTAAGAATCATGATTGTCGGTGAAGACAATGAAGTATTCTTTTATTTTAACAAGGTGGAGATTGTTGGAATTTCCTAATGTTAAATTAAAAAGAATCTTGTCCCACATTGTTTTTGTAAGAAAAGTGAGGAGCTCTTTAGTGTTATATAATGAGCATAAAGTTCTTTGTTACAAGTGCACAATCACTACATTATAGTCTTGTGATTAAATTCTAGTTTAAATTCATTTCTTAGTTTCTCTTGTAGGAATCTTTATAGAAGGGTGAGAGTTTGTCAAAGGCTTGTAATAGTGTAGGGGGGTCGAGAGGGAGAGGTATACTGTGTGCTTGTAGAAATTTATCATATAGTGAATTTTTTCTCCGTAGGTCGTGGTTTTTTCTCCAGTTTTGGAGTTTTCCACGTTAAATTCTTGTATTGAGATTGTTGTTCTTTTCTTCCTAATTTTTCGTTTCTTTCCTAAGTATGAATGAGGATATGATGTCCCAACAATGATCAATCAATTTTTAAAAAAAGATTATGATAAACTTTTTATAATAGTCATAAGTAATATTATTTAAATTTATTCTAATATGTTTTATATGTGAATTAATTTTAGATTCAATTGTTGATTTGTAATGGTACAAGAAAATCAAGATTTGAATTTTGTAAGATAATACCATTTAAAATATTAACACTTATAATTTTCTTATTATTTAATTTTTATAGCTATTATTGATTGATTGTTTAGTTATTTATAAGTAAATCTTATTATTTTATTTTTGTAAGATATTAAAACATAATGAAGAAGAAATATATTTATATAGTATAAACAATTACCTTCATTCAAATAATATTACACTATTATTTAAATTATTATTATTTTTTAATTTTAATTTTAAAATTGTAATTAATTGGGCCCCCAGGATTCATTTTCTGGCTCTGTCATTGCTCTTGAACAACTCTAATGTTTCTGCAAAGATTGGGTTCTTTTTCTTGCTTATGCAGACAGTCAAATGTTACAGAACACTTGATATAAATCTCAATAACATCAATCTTAGGTGTTTTTCAACTTTATAATTGTACGCATTAGTCCCGTGCAAGATGTCTAGAAATGTCTAGATTAATTGATGCTTTATTAACAAAACGTAGCATTCGTCAACCTGCAACTCCAACGCGCTTTAAGGGCTAAAATTGTTATTGTTGTCGCCTTAAAGTATAAATTATTATACATATTTATCATAAAATATAATATAGATACAATATAATTATTTATATCATTAAAGTAAACATATAATAAGCATATAGCAAGTGGGAGGAGTTGGTAATGGGGAAACTGGTGAGAAAAATATGTCGGTTGGCTATAAAATTTAGATTAAACAAGTGTATTAATTAGGTAAGTGACGATAGTAATATTAAATCTCATTCACAAGGTCACATCTGCTGTAAGAATTAATTTATTGTTATGTAATAATTCATAAAATTGGGATATTGCATGTGCATACTTGTTGTAACATCGAGGCCATAAGTAGCACTCTATTTTATTATCATGGCTCGATTGTTTCGGTAATAATGTTATATTTCATATATTTATTAAACTCTAATAACTAGTTTGGATTAAAATATAAGATTCTTCCAAAAACAAAGACTTGGGTATGTTTTATATAAGTTTGTGTAATTGTGTATAATTACCTCTCAGGTGGGGTACATATGGAAAAACGTAATTATAATATTTATTATTATTAGACTAAATTAAGCTTAATCACATAACTTAAATTTAAATTATACGGATATTTTATGTAATTTTAATACATACTAGCAAACATAATATTATATCACTTGGTTGTTAGAGCCCAGTGTAAAAAGTTCGTGTAATTTAGTTTGTATCTTGTTTGTAGTTTATAATTTGTTTTGCGTATGTGTACATTTGAAGAATTGTTTGGGATTATTTTAATAAAGCATATTAATTGTCAGTGGGAATCTTTAAATTGGACGAAATTACTACCATTAGTAGTTATACATTTCTTTGTTTTTTTAGGGGACTGGTTTAGTATATAATTTAGGGATGGTCTCCTGTGCGCGCGAGCGCACAGTGAGACCACCTATTAATTATTTATTAATTAATTAATTAATCTTAACTAATTATTTATTAATTAATTAATCTTAATTAATTAATTATTTAATTGTAAATTAATAAATAATAATTTTGAATTAATATATCTTAATTTTGAATTAATAAACTCTAATTGTGAAATAATAAACCCCAATTGTGAATTAATAAACCCTAACTTTGAATTAATAAACCCTAATTTTGAATTAATAAACTCTACTTGAAAATAATAAACCCTAATTTTGAATTAATAAACCCTATTTGGAATTAATAAACCCTAATTTTGAATTAATAAACCCTAATTGAAAATAATAAATCCTAATTTTGATTAATAAACCCTAATTGTGAATTAATAAACCATAACTTTGAATTAATATGAATTAATAAACCCTACTTGTGAATTAATAAACCCTAATTATGAATTAATAAACCTCAATTATGAATTAATAAATTCTAATTTTAAATTAAAAAGTAATAAATTTAATTATACATTATTAAAATCTAATTATCCTTACTCACCATAATTAATATATAATCATTTTAACAAAAAAACAAGGGTGATCTCACGGTGAGGCGGAGCTCACCCAAGTTTTTGTCTATAATTTAACCCAATAATGAATGTGTATGGCCCACGATGAATTTAATTATTTAATTTGAGGGCCATAGTTTGTTGTGAAATTATTTTTCTATATGATGATAAATTGATAATATATAATATAGATGGAAGATTACATTTTTATTATTTAACCATTACCATGAACAAAGAAATTGTTATCAATCATCCCAAGAGGGTCCCTAGAAGCATGTACTATTATAGTTGCATGTTTATTGTCACACGATTTGATTGCTAAAAAATTTGTCACAGCCCGACTTGGCTAATTCCGAAGGACTGCCTTGTCGGACCGTGACTTGGGGTTTGGATTAAAGAAACAGGAAAGAAAGGGGGATCTTAGTGTTAATTTCTAAGCCATATCATTGGTAAGGAAACATGAGTAAATGCGGAAGCATAAATGATATTAAGGTCGATTTAGAGAGTCTGACCAAACAATAGTTGATTATGTAATCACTACTAGAATATTCAAAATGTCAACATATATCTAGAATTCAAAAGAGTCTAAAGAGTTTGCAGTGGAATAAACGTGTGAGATATGCATATGAAGATGCATTCTCAAGGTGAACTAAAAGATGTTCTATTTCCATCGACAAAAGATATTTCGCTCAACTCCACTCTGTTTCAGCATCAGCTCAACCTGCACATCAAAAACGAATATGCAGGGCTAAGTACAAAGTACTCAGTGGGCACATGCCGAAATATTTTATATTTTCTTCACGAAATTGTACTGCCGTCATCATAGAAAGACAAAAGGGTTTTAGTTTGAAATGCCTTGTGCTTACTAAACATTTTATCATTTTCTCAAAGTCGACTGGCCAGTCTTTTTCTTACAATGTATAATCCAAATCGGATATGGAACGTGTCGGGAGGGAGGCCTCTCTTCACCCGAACGCACGACTGACCGCGAACGGTTCAGAGGCTAAGTGTACACAGTCCAAACTGGCATCCACCAGTAGGACCCGAATTCGTAATATCTCATGTTGGCCCAGCCAACCCGAATGTATATACAAAATAATAAACATTTTGGCAGACAATATCTTATTTAAACATTTGCAGTTCAAGAAAGCAATAAAGCATAAGCAGTAAACGATTTTCATAAAAATCTCATTTTGTTTAGATAAGAATGCCCACTTCAAGAATTGACCTTCTCGAAGTACCTGCTAGCGATTCTTGTTGTTTTCGTTTACGTCCACGCTGAACCTTGTCAACGTAAGAAATATAATTTAGTACGTCATTCGCTTCTTTCGAGAAGCATCGCTAAGATTCAATGAACTCGATATCTTTTAAGTCTTAGAGTTTCTGGGTTTTAGGATTTTCGTTATCGATAACACTCAGTTAACAATCTATATATCGTATATTAGGTTCATCTCGCCATGACGATAGATGACACCTCGTCGTTGCATTCTTCTATTCCATCGATGTTTCTTCACGTCGTTTTGTACAATTTATGAATCCTAAGTTCATAACTAATCTTTATCGTTTATTAACACGTATCAACGATTTTCGAGTTCCAATACCTCATTCATTACTATCATTTCCTCGTCGCGTACCTCGCCTCACACGTCCCACATATTCTATCAGAGAAACCCATATCTATACTACATGACTAAAAATGATTTCTCCTAATTCAATAATCTTCTCAACAATCATTTATAAATTAAAGTTATTTAAATAATATTTCTTAAGCATCTACTTGACATAATCAAATCATTAATTAATTAAATCTCTAATTTAAGTAAGTAAATCCATAGTTACAAGTTTAATTAAATGGATCAAATTAAATGTCCAATAACATTTGATTAATTAATCAAATTAATTTAATTCATCTTAGATATCCACTAATTATGATTTAATTCCAATCACCTCCTATTTAGCAATTAGCTTAAGGTTCATCTTATTACATAAACAAACCACTTAAAAAAAATAATTCTCAAATTGTCCATTAACATAATTAATTAATTATGCTATTCAATTTCCAAAAATTAGACTTTATTCAATCTAATGAATTTAATTAACTCACTCTAAATAATTGTGGTATCAAAGCCGAACCTCTCCCAGTACGGTGTGGTTCTGAGATGAACCAAGCGGAAGCTGGTGGGCATGTGACGCCCGGGACAGAAGTACGGAGCGATCGTCGGTGCAGAGGCATGGACAAGGAATGGCTCCGATTAAGGCTTCAAAGCGGAGGGGTACATGAATGAACCGAAATGCACCGGAATGAGAGGGATTTCGAGAATATGCAGGTATGGGACTGTATATTTGAGGAGAGCTTAAAGGATTTGATATATGCTACTCATACAAACAAGATGCATCTTCTTTTCGAGAGTTCATCTCATAAAAACTCTAAAATTAAGTGTGCTTGACTTGGAGCAATTGTGGGATGGGTGACCCCTGAAAAATTTCTCAGGAGTGTATGAGTGAGGAAAAAGCACACTGAAAAGACTTGTGTTGTTCTATGGGGTCAGCCGTTGATTAGGCGTATTTTATACGCATATTTTGGATGTTTTTGATGAGTTTAAATGCTTAATATCTACTTAATCATATTTTATGAAGCTAATTGCATATTTTGTAGATTTTTGTAGGTGTTCATATTATTTTGGAAGAAAAAACAGGATTTTAGAAGGAATTTAAAGCCAAGGAAGTGAATGAAGATTTAATATGGGATATTATTTATTATGAAAGCTTTTTAATTGGATTTATTTCTATTAGTTGGGTTTTAGTTTTGGCCATATATCTCTCGGTCCATATGTGTTAGGTTTATATATATTATATTAATTAGTTGTTTAGAGGACACAACATTCCTATGCCTCTGGACACATTCACGCCTCCAACTCCTAAACACAAAGCAAATTCCTACGCCTCCATTTTGGAATCCAGGGAGCATATGGACTTGAATTGAGATTGGAGGCTATCAACCATTTATTTTTCTTTCTTTTATTCATTCCAGTAGTCATGTCTTCTTTTAATTATCTTTTGCTTTTATTCTATTATGAGTTCTAGCTAATCTATTTATTCTGGAAAACATTAAGGAAGCCCTAGCATGATTCCTATCTGAGATCTAATTTGTTATTTATCCTTTAATTCGTATGCAAATATTTGTTGTTCTCTATTTTCTCTGTGATTTAATTGTTTCAATCCGCTAGGTAGTCGCGAATATTTAGTGAGTTGGAATTAATTAATAGCCAATTAAATCGGTCATACGTAATCGTGGTTTAGGTTTGATTAGTGGTAAATTAACCTTCAGGTCAAGGGAATAACAATCTTAATTCGGTAATCCTGCGTCAGAGTTTATCGATTTTGAATCGGGTCTCTCTAGTTCTTAATGCTGTTGATTCATTAAACCTATAGAGCGTCTCTTACGGTTGTCAGTCTATTAGAGAAATAGTTAGTGAAGCGTCTTCCTAATTATCGAGAAGCTAAGGAGAGATAAGATCGCGTCAGAAGCGTCTTCGGTGGTCATAACTGGTTTATTTGCATGAGTTAAAGTTATCGACTGGTTTATTTGCATGAATTAAAGTTATCTTTGCATCGATGATCAAAATATCAAGCTAGGGTGGAATTAATTGGTTGCCGGAATATCTTCACGCATTTGTTACCTATCTCAATTTTATTCTCTTTAATCAAAATTCAATTCATATTTCTATTTATCGTTTATTTAATTATTTCTAGTTATTAGTTATCCCAATTTATTCGTGGTTACGTTGCAGGTCGAAAGTATAGGAGAATTCTCGCGGTCCCTTGGGAGACGATTTTGCTTACTGCTGTCTGTGCAGTTTGGGCATACTGACTGGCTGTCATCGATTATTCTGGCGATCGCTATCTGGGCGGTTTGGACATACCGACTGTCTGTCAGTCGATTATTTTTGATGAAAAGCGACGCACCAGCCGTTAATCCAGAAGTCGGGCCGTTACAAAATTAACTGCCCTTAATTTGTTCCTGCTTAGATATTTGATTGCCCTTGGGATGATCCTAGCTGGATTACATAGAAAAAGGTGAAAAAGATTTTATATTTAATATTCTAGTTTAGTACTTTCTCCATTACATCTAAGATGATTTCTATTCTTTTTTCGGGTTGTCGCACCCAAGATGGTATATTTCATTTTCAGGAAATAATTATCTTTTCATAAATACATATTTTTTAAATATATATATCTTCGGCAAATAAGCACAAGAAATGTTCCTCTCTTTCCATTGAAAAATATTACATCTGCAGTCGGCATAAATTAATGCTAATTGTTAGGTTATTTAATTGAGCAGGTATGGTTTTATTCTAATGTAAAGGTTCACTCAAAGTAGTTGAAATTGGAGCCCAACCAAAATCTATAATGGTATAAATTTAGGGTGAAGCTGTGATTAAGCAACAAGGTGTAGCTATTTGAAAACAAATGTATCTAGGTTATACAGTAAGCAAGTCGACACTAGCCTTAAGGTAAACAGGTGAATGGAAAGGTAAAAGGTTCTCCGACCTGATAACCCAGGGACAAAGGATGTCTACTAAGTGGATTTGAAGTCACTTCTCTTAGAAGTATAAAATAAGAAATTCATATGGTTGGTTGAAATTTACCTATTTGTTAGGTTCATGTGTTGGATTTTATACTAAAAGTAGAATGGTTGTACTTATATACAATGTTTCCTGTTATCACTTTTATAATCTCCTATCTGAATTGTTTACTTGATTACATAAATATGTCTCATTATCTCATACAAAAGTTAGATCATACAGTGTCTAGAAGATCACAGAAGTCTATATGATTGGTTAAGCTTAATGAGATATAAAAAAGATCACATCTGAAACACTTGAGGATGAGTTGTCGGTATTGGCTGCAGTATACAGATAAGAAGTGACCTGACTTGGTTGCTTTTCTATGCTGGTACTTCTTGATTGATAGATCACAGTGAGATGAGTTCTTCAATCTAAACGTCGTGAAGAACCTAGATCTCGGTGATTTTACGTTGATCTAAACCTCGATAAGGTATTAGGGTGAGTATGAGTTACTGACCACCACTTTGACTTGTTATGGGTAATGGTTGTATAAGATAACCCAAGATTCTCCGCATTTTAGGTAGTGACAGTACTTGTATGTCATGCTAGTTACCTGTATCAAGTCACTGTATTCATTTAGGATGATGACGTCCCCTTAAGAAGCTCAAAAAGTTTATTGTACTAAACACGCATGTTGAGTTAGCTCAAGTACAATATGTGTAATTTGGGTTCTTTTTCTTGCTTATCAGACAGTCAATGTTACAGAACACTTCATATAGATCTCAATAACATCAATCTTAGGTGTTTTTCAACTTTGTAACTGTACGCATTAGTCCCGTGCAAGATGTCTAAAAATGTCGAGATTAATTGATGCTTTATTAACAAAACGTAGCATTCGTCAAGCTGCAACTCCAACGCGCTTTAAGGGCTAAAATTATGCTTGTGATGGCGGATGGAATAAAGTGGAATAAAATTTAGATTAAACAGGTGTATTAATTAGGTAAGTGACAATAGTAATATTAAATCTCATTAGCAAGCTCACATCTGCTTTAAGAATTAATTTATTGTTACATAATGATTCATAAAATTGGGATATTGCATGTGCAGACTTGTTGTAACATCCAGGCCATAAGTTGCACTTTATTTTATTATTATGGCTCGATTGTTTCGGTAATAATGTTATATATAGTATATTTATTAAACTCTAATATCTAGTTTGGATTAAAATATAAGATTCTTCAAAAAACAAAGACTTAGGTATGTTTTATATAAATTTGTGCAATTGTATATAATTACATCTCGGTGGGATACATATGGTATGGCAAAACGTAATTATAATATTTATTAATTTCTTATAAGACTAAATTAAGCTTAATCACCTAACTTAAAATTTAAATTATAAGGATATTTTATATAAATTTAATACATACTACCAAACATAATATTGATAAATGATGTGACAAAATATATCTTGGTTAAACATACCACATTTTATCTCATATATTATTGTATAACAAACGAGCTCTTATTGTACAAGTATATACTCATTCAAGTTTTAAAATCTATGATGTTTCTATAAACTATTTTATTCATAATAACATAATAGATATATTAAAATTTATTATATTTTATAAACAAATAATGTTAATTAGAAACTTAGTATGACTATAACTAATTATAGTTTAGAAATACAAATTATATATGGTTAAAATTATGTATTTTTAAGTTAAATCATTTAACGAGCTAGCTCATTTGAGAGCTTAGTACCATCAAACTCCTGCTTGGCTCGTCTATCCAATGAGCATGAATGAGCTTTTATCTAGCGAGTTCCGAGTAATTCGACTAATTTACAGCCATTTCCATAACGAAATTAGTCAAGGAAAGAGGTGTATATGGCCACAATTCTTTGATTTTCCGGTTAGTATGGTGTTTCATTCTGAGGAACAAACTGGTAAGTACTCAGCAAAAAATTCAAATCTATTACCTGTTTTTTTTTTTTTTTTGGGGGATTATGCACTCACAGTACACAGTAAGATTTCTAAGTGATTTGAATCTCCGAACTACTGATTGAAGGGGCAACGTTTTACCTATTGAGCTGCGTTTTGTCATTATCTATTACTTTTTTTTTATTCTTTTTTTTTAATAAACACTTCTTCCATGGCGTACTTCTCAAAATATCTGCCAGTTTAGGTATATAGGTAGTAAATTGATCAAGTTTTATGTAAATGAATCTTTTGAACCTGCATTTTATTTGAATTGACTGATAAAATGGAAACTATAATAAAAGAGAAATAAAAATCTTCTTGATGGTATTGGAAATAATTTTTCAAATAAAACATTCAAAATAAAATTGTCATGTTTACGATGAATATTAAGCGTGTAAGTTGTTGTATTATTCCTTACTATCTTAATTAAATAATTATTGTGGAAGAATAATTTTGAATGAGGTTCCACTTTTGTAACAACGCAAATCGATATGCCGACACACAAATCTGCATTTCTGCAGGCATCGTATATGGATGGTCGTGCCGTTAAGTTTCCGGCGAGAAAACCTTGAGCCGACAACTTTCGTTGGACGTGCCGACACTTAATACAATTGTTTGATATCGACAAGGAAGAACTTGTCAACCCTAGTTGGTGGCATGTTTGATATCGATAAAGTAGAGAAGTCAGTTTGAATCCATGCAATAGATGTGGTTTAGTAAATATTAATTGAGTTTGAGTTTTCAACTTTCAATCATATATATCTGTCTTGGTTGTATCTTGTTTGTAGTTTATAATTTGTTTTGTCTGTACATTTGAAGAATTGTTTGGAATTATTTTAATAAAGCATATTAATTGTCAGTGTGAATCTTTGGACGAAATTACAACCATGTTATGATAGGAGGAAATGCCAAAATTTTGATGGCTAAAGAATGATTTTTTAGTTTGCAATAGGACGTCAGGATAACATATAATCCAAAGTCCACACAGCCTTCGTTCACATATATAAATATTATTTCAAACAACCACCGTTTTTGAAATATATCTTCAGCAAATAAGCACAAGAAATGTTCCTTTCTTTCAATTGAAAAATATTATTCCGCAGCCGGCATAAATTAATTTTCTATAGCAATGCTAATTGTTGGGTTATATAATTGAGCAGGTAAGGTTTTATTCTAATGTTTATAGCTAAAGATAGGCATATATGAGTGAAGCCTATCTTTAGTTTTATCTTTAATGTAAAGACTCGCTCAAAGTAGTTGGAATTGTAGCCCTAAATCAAATATATAATGATAAAAATTTAGGGTGAGTCGTGAGTAAGCAATAAGGTGTAGCTGTCTGAAAGCAAATGTGTCCAGGTGATGCAGTAAGCAAGTCGACAGTAGCCTTAAGGTGAACAAGGTGAGTGGAAAGATGAAAGGTTATGACCTGATAACCCAAGGACAAATGATGTCTAGTAAGTGGATCTGAAGTCACTTCTCTTGGAATTATAAAACAAGAAATTCATATGGTTGGTTGAAAGTTACCCATTCATTAGGTTCATGGACTTAGGGGGTTTCTCCGAACCACGTTGAATTCTTGTATCGTTATCTTTATATACTGTTTTTTGTTTCTTATCTTGCATATCTTACATTTAGCACGTTCACAATAAACTCAAACTCAATTTGAGAGACCACACTTCGGTAACATCCAGCTACCGAAAGTGCTACATTTTAAGAAAATTAAACATGACTGCTAAAATAGGTAAAAGACATTAAAATGATAGTTAAGATCGACGTTCTAAGGAAAAGTACCCTGCCATTTAAAACAAACACATGGTAAGTGTAGTAACCCGAAAATCTTATAGTAATTATTAAAGCTTAATTAAGTATTATTAAAGGCTTAAAAGCTATTTAAGCCTTAAGAATTCGTAAAATTTAATATAGTGAAATATTAATTGGTATGAATCCGATTAATTTAATATTTGATTATATGGAATTGGAAAATGTAGAGAATTATTAGAAATGAGTTTAATTGTGATAAAATGTGAATTATGTGTTTATTTATAATTGTTTGCATGAAAAATGCTATTACTTAGAAATTATCTTATGAATTACATTAATTATTTTTTTATGTTATTTTTCTTATAAAATGAGATAA
Source organism: Salvia rosmarinus (assembly GCA_036937905.1). Classification (NCBI taxonomy): domain Eukaryota; kingdom Viridiplantae; phylum Streptophyta; class Magnoliopsida; order Lamiales; family Lamiaceae; genus Salvia; species Salvia rosmarinus. The sequence continues at coordinate 1,119,516 of CM072820.1, read as the reverse complement.
AATATTATTCAAGATATTAAAGTCTTGAATAAATTTGTTTTATTAGTAACTAATGATTAAAGAACTTATTTATGTAATTTTCGAAATTAAGAAGTATTATAATAATGAATTGAATTTTATTAAATAAAGTGATTTAAATTATGTTATATGAATCTAAATTAAATCATGAATATAAGTTGTATTAGATTTTATAATTTACTTGAAATATAATCTTATTAATTAAATTATACTAAAGTTTGGAATTAGAAGAATTGGGAGTTTAATTATAAAATTTTGAAATTTGTGATATATTGCTTGAAATTTGAAATAAATTCATATTAAATGTAAATTAACTATCTAGAATAATTGTATAAGAAATGAATCATCTTCAACCTCTCCCACACTCCCTCATTTTCGACACACACACACACACACAAATTTTATTTTCACTCTTTAAATCTTTAACTATGGGAAATTAGTGAAATATTACTCCAAACAAGGTAAATACTTCATTTAACTTAAGCTTTTGTTATTTAAATGGATTAATATTATGTTTTAAACTCCTAGGGTTTTGAAAATTTTGGGATTGTGATTAAGGTTGATTTATTTAAATTTTGTTATGTTTATTGCTTTAAGTATGCTATTTATGCATAATTAACATGTTCTATGGTTTTAATTCTTTTATTTTACAAAATTGATGAATTAAAGTTTAGAACAAGAACCCTAATTTTAGTATGTGAATTATATGTTATAATTTAATTGAATTGAGCTTAGATATATGTTTAGAATTAGATATAAACATCATGTGATTAAAGAAATTAAAAGTTAAATTATGTTTATTGAAAACCCTAAAATTTCGAAAATCTCATGTGATATGAACTTAATGATTTTGATTTTTCTTGATCAATTTAACTTGATATCCATGCTTAGGGATATGAATAATGTGTAAAATGAATTTATAGGAATTTAATTCAAACATATACTAATTATTCAAAAATTTCGAAAATGAAGGGCAAGCATAAATCTATGATTTCTTGATTTTATTTGATGGATTTGAATTGATATTTGAGATCTATGATAAAAATAAGGCCTAAGTAGAATTTATGGGAATTTTTAAACATAAGTATCAAAAGTTAGAAAAATTAAAGTTTACACTAAAGTTATACTTATATGTGATATACTTGATCTATGATGGAATGAATCATGAAATTATGATTATTAAAGTTAATTTAGTATAAAATATGATATGTGATGTTAAATGGGTTGTAGATATTAAGAATGTTGAAATGTATATATATATGAGTTAAATCGCCTTAGGCGATTAATGTTGAAATAAGATGATACTAGTCTTGTATAAGCCTCTTAAATGTATAACTGATGATGTGATGATGATATTGGGGAGTTTGGGATGACATTGGAGTAGTGTGTTATGTTTGGGATGTCCATATTACAGATGTTACGCTGCCGAAATTTCGGTAGAATTTGATATGCATAAGATGTTTTAAATATCACTTAATTACTAAAGGTATAAATAAGTAAGAAAGATTACTAAAGTCAATAATAATTCTTATGTTTTAATGATCGAGCAAGAGAAGCCGAGAAGTGAAGAACGAAGAAACAAACTTGATAGATTGAACGTCGTCACGAGGTGGGTAATGCATTACGAACTTTATTTTGAAGCTAAACATATGATATGTTATGAGTTTGATTTCTTGTGAAAACATTTGATCACCACATATTAATCATGCTAAATGTTTTACCACATTGTGGGTATGACGGCAATTACCTATCTGCGGTAGAAAATGTGAATTACTGTGCACAGGTAGATGGCTGTGAGCTTGCTCATGTAGGCCAGCCATGGTACTGGGGAGGAGGCCTACTTCCCTTTACCGAATGACGTAGATAGGGTATGACCGTGGTTGTGATCCTTCGGGACCAACTCGGGTATGTTATGCCGGTATGTTTAAAACGAATTGTGGTGATATGTTATGAAGATAATTGTTTCTTATGAACAAATAAATTGTGGATTTCTAAAATCATTTGAAAGAAAAGTTTATTTGAACAAAGTTATAAGTTATGAATATTATGATAGCATTTACCCATCGAGTACTTCTAGTACTCACACCGATAAGTGTTTTATCTTTGCAGTTGAGCATGGAAGAGGTGTGGCTAGAAACTGAGCAGAATAACTATTTTGTTTTTCATCGTGAACTATTGTGGTTGAGTGTCATGTCTTCACACATGACATTCATTAGTCTTCCATTGTTAACCTTGAAACGTGAAACCATACTTTTGATAACTTGTAAATATTTTGAAAACTCTCATGTATGTATTTCGAGGTTGTCTTCGGTTTGTATGGTTGTTGGATATTTTTCGAGTGCGGTTGGCTTACTCTATTTACAAACGTTATATTGTCCGTTTGTTTCAAAACTTATCTTCTAAATCACTCTTTTATTGAAAGAATATCGTTAATTAAACCAGTCACGGCTTGATTATTTAGTTAATCAAGTAATTAAATAGTCGGGTCGTGACAGTAAGGACCATGTGTTTGAGCGAAAAACAATGGCAACCAACCGAACACACAACAAGAAAACATGTGATAAACATTAGACATTGAGTTGAAGCTCCTGAGTTCGAGCAATTTTATTGTGTATGATGTTATCTGCTTGACCAAGGAGGCTTTACCCTCACAAGGTCCTATGCTCCATTTGTTTGTTGAGTAGCACTCAATGTGCTAAGTTTCCCAATAATAATAAAATAATAATAATAATAATAATAATAATAATAATAATAATAATAATAATAATAATAATAATAATAATAATAATAAGATATAAAATTTGAATTATTATATCTCCATATCTATAATTAAGTTAATAGTATTACACAATGACCATAGTAAGCTTTATCATGTTTTCCTTATAATCAATTATCTTCAAATGTTTCAACTAAAAAGTTGCTAAGCATGTATTTATTGAATAATTGAATATCTATTCAAGATCAAAATAGTTAAACATAAGAGCAAATATACACGAAAGTACAAAACCAATTTTGTTCAATAAATTAATGCAATAGTCACTGTTAGATAAAGTCGCACAGGATTAGAATTTTGGAGGAAATGTCTTAGATTAGAATCTTGTTGAGCCCACTCTAATTTTATGAATTATCATAGAACAATAAATTAATTCTTACAGTAGATGTGAGCATGCCAATGAGATTTAATATTACTGTTTAATTCTAAATTTTATAGCCAACCCAAATATATTTTTCCACCAGTTTCAGCTTTACCAATTCCTCCCACTTTATTCCTTCCGCCAAAACCATCAGCATCACATTCAGATCCTCGGCAACCATTACCAACTCCTCCAACTTTATTGCATCAACACTACCACAACCACTCTCCGAAGAATGACGGCTTATGGTGCAGCCGTTTCTCTGCAGAATACAATAGACTATATTCTCCATTCTTCTCATTTTAGTCTTGTTGAGCCCTCTCTGCACATCATGCAATTCGCCTACCAGAAGTTGCTGCCCTTGCAAGAAATTCTGCAAGGACTGGACAACACCAGCAAAAGCAAAAACAGGAAGAAGGTGAATGCTTTGGATGGACGAATCAAAGCGATACTGTGGGAATTTGAAGACTTATTAGAATTCCATCTCACAGATCAGATTCTTTCACAATTGCAAAGCCCTCCTCCAGAGCAAGTAGATGGAGATGAAGGAATGGAAGAGAGAGTATGGGAATTCCAAAGCAACTTATTGGAATCCCTTCCCTCGCCAACAATCATCAATCAGTCTCACGCTTCACAATCTACAAGAGGTGGGAGTGGGGGGGGTGAGAGAGATGTATTTTTAATTTTTATTGATCTGCGGCCCCTAGAAGATGATGTTCTTTCCTTGATCCACGCTCTCAATTATACGCTGATGGAATACATGTATGAATTACTGAATATGCCTGAAGACGACGAGGCTATTTCCTCAATAATTGGTTTTCCTGGAACCGAGTCAAAGATGATTGGATTATCGAATCAATTCCAACAACTTAAAAGGGATCTTATGAATTCAGAGTTCAAGTTCAACGCACTTGTTGGAATGGCAGGCGTTGGGAAGACAACTCTTGCTATGTAAATTTTTCAAGATCCAGAAATCATGAGCCATTTTGAGCAGCGTCGCGCGTGGGTCACAGTAGGCAGAAAACCTCAACCAGTCAGTCAACTTTTACGAGGCATTCTAGCTCAACTGTGTGGAGATGAAAAAGTAGGAGGCTCCTTGGAGGGTAAAAGATGCCTCATTGTGCTCGATGATGTATGGGAGATAGAGGTACTCATTTCCTTGATCGATTCCTTAAGAAACATCGGAGATAGCGGTATTCAAATCTTGGTTACCGCTCGGCAGTCAGACACAATTTTGGGTACGGCTATTCCACAGAGGTGCGGTTTTGAATGAAGAAGAAAGTAAGGAACTATTATGCGAGAAGGTGTTTGGTGATAAAGAGATTTGCCCTCCTCAGCTTCTCAAAGCCGCTACCAAAATTGCCAAGAGATGTGAAGGTCTTCCTCTCTTGATAGTCACTGTTGCTGACATTCTATCAAATTCCGAATACAGACCCAGATTTCTGGAATGATGTAGCTGAAGAAAGAAATTCAGTCTTTGAGGATGCATATAATCAAATATCTAAGGTACTTTACCCAAGTTACGACTACTTACCTCAACATCTCAAAATGCCTTTTCTGTTTATGGGGGTTTTCCCTCCAGATTATGATGCCCCCTCATCCAAGATCATCAACATGCTGACCGTTAAGGGATGGTTTCATAACACACACAGAATACAATATATGGAAAACATTTTTTGGAAATGCTTGGACGAGCTTTGTTTTCATAAGAGTCTTGTTTTATACAACAAAAAGAGCATTTTTTGGTTTTTACCGGCTCCAGACATGTATAAAAATTGTCACCTTCATTGTGCGTGGAGGCATGTGTGTAGAGGGGAAGCTAGGAAGAACAAGTTTTATCATGTCTTAAAGAAGCTTAATGATGCCGAAGAAGAAGTTCTAAAAGGTCAGCGCGGCTTGTGTCTCCAAAATAACATTTTATTTGGCATCAAAGAATTTTACAACTCCCTGAGATTGAACTGTGCATCTTCTACACGTTTTCTCTGTTTTTTTGGTCCTTACCACCAGTATCAAATCCCAATAGATGTTGGTTTCACGTTGCTTAGGGAACTAGATGCTCTTAAACAACGTTTCTATAGTTTCCCAACAGAAATTCTCACACTACTCCATCTAAAGTACCTTGCTCTAACTTGTAACGGAGAAATCCCTGCAACCATATCCAAACTTTTCAACCTTCGAATCTTGATTATCCATCCACATATCAACATTAGATGTTGTAGAGCTCCATCGTATGTACCAATACAAATATGGGATATGCAACAGTTAGAGCATATCGAGATATTGGGAAAGAGCCTCCGAGCTCCAAATCGGTATTCTACTTTGGAAAGGCTCTTAACACTTGTAGGTGTGAATGATAGTATTGGCACTATCTTGGAAGTCTCTAGAAGAATTCCTAATATAAGGAAATTAGGAGTTCAGATTGAGTTGATGCCTTACGAGGACCATAACGATATTTTGAGTTTCTTTTGTTGCATTTCAACACTTGAAAGTTTGAGGACACTTAAATGTAGTATCATAAATTCTGTGATTAAGTATGTCTATGCAACTACGAGTACATTGATGTTGCCACGTGGATTGAAAAAGTTACATTTGAGTGGCATGGGTTTTCCTTGGGAATACATGGATGTGATTGGCTCTTTACCAGATCTTCAAGTGCTTAAATTACGATCCTATGCCTTTCGGGGTCCAACTTGGGAAGCACAAGAGGGAAGTTTTTCGAAGCTTAATTTTCTTCTAATTGAAGACGCTGATTTGGTGCAATGGAAACCAAGATCTCGTAGCTTCGGTATGCTTACCTACCTAAGCTTGAAACATTGCTACAAACTAAAAGAGATCTGCTGGCCGCCAAGGGATAAATATTTCCGTATACAGATTGAATTAGTGGACTGCAATCCTTCAGCTTTCACTTGTGCCAAGCAAATACAAGTGAATCGACATACTAATCTTCACGTCACTGCATCTTTTTCTTTTGATAAGAAACCCATTACTTACGAGTTTTCGAGGTTAGTCTTGAATTTTAAGAGATGTAACTTATTTTGGATTCTGTTAAAGATCATAACCGGAGTAGATTATGTATGTAACGAAAATGTTATATGTTTAAAACATTACTTGCTTTAATATGTGATTCAAGGATAGTATCCCTTTTTGTATTATGCATGAATTATCTTTCTTTTGGTATCACATGCAATCATTAGGTTTGAATTAATAATAATAATCATCATCATTATCATCTTTGAAGTTTTCAAAGTTATGGCAGTGTAGTCTTAGCGAAAAATCAATCTTAGAAGAAAAATCATGCTTTATTTATATATTTTCAAATTTTGCAATATACTATAATTAATACTATATCAGTCCTATAATTATTATCTCAAAACTTTTCGACACGTAGATTAAAAAAGGTTGTGTTTTACGTGTAAAGTAGTTGGCGTGCGAAAAACGAGACACCTTTTAGTGTAAAATTATTTCTTCTTTTTAGAATGAGACAGTAATTGTGGGACGGTTCAAAAAAAATGAGACAATTATGGGGTAGAGGGAGTATTAATTTGTTACTATTGTTGTGTCGTTTTAGTGCAAAGATGATAAGGTTGAAGAGGCTAGAGATTTTGATTTTGAAACCGGTTGCCTGCATGCCTGTTTACGTAGTGTTACTTTGGTGGATACAGTCGAGAGAGAAAGATGGTGGATCGGAGAGTTAGTCCTAATGTCATTACATATACTGTTGTTTTGAATTGTTTGTCTGATTCAGGTGACTGATTTTTTGTATTCGAAGCTTTCTCTTGTTTCCTTTTTATCAAACATATGAGACCGGGGAAAACATATAATTAGTTAATTAATCAATTTTAACTTTGTATAATGATTCTCTTTCAAATTCATTATTGCAGAGTCGAAGGTATTATGTACGAGGAAGAGAGTAATAGCTCTATAAGAAATATGTGAATGCCCGAGAAAGTGGGACCATAGGTGATCTTGTATACTATTTGTGTAAGCAGAGTTTCTTTGTCTAATTGAATTTTAGTATGTTGCCATGAAATGTGTCACATGTACACACACAGAGACAGAATTGTAGAGTTTCTTGTATACTATGTATAGTAAGTAATCTGGATTAAATTTTTCAGAAAATTTGATAAGGGTGGATACTTGCTTCTTGTTTGAAGAAGATGGTGGTATGCTTATCAATAGTTTCTTGTTTCATTGGGCCTTTTCTTGTTTTTTGGCAGTATTAGTTCAGCTAAATAGATTATTTTTGCTAGTTAAAAGTGAATCAAATTGTTTGTTGTTTCTTTCTATTGGGCTTCATGGTTCTCTGCAGCAATAATTAAGCTAAAGACATGCTTCTTACTAGTTGAATGTGAACAAAAGTGATATGATTGAATTTTGATTTGCAGGTGAACTCTTTAAGCTTTGAATCTGCTGCTACAAAGTGATACACACATATAAATCTAAGTAAGAGTTTCCCCTATGATTTCTTGGTGTTTTGGTTTTGATTTGAATATATGGATGATCGGTGCTCTTTTGATATTTTTGGTTTCTGGTTGTAATAGATTAACAATCAGTGATATGATGTTTGGGTTTTGTAAAGGTTGAATGTTTGTCGAATCATACTACAAACCATTTGTCTAAGAAATATTCGAAAGCCTCATAAAGTGGGACAATAAGTGGTCGTATTAGTATAAATTTCTATGAATAATTTTGGCTTGTAATAGCTTGTTATTCCATTACATAACTAATTGAAAGTCATAATCTATACTCCCTTGTTCTTTTTTAAGTGCTCCATTAGTTTTTTTGTTTTGTTTTGTTTTTTAATAGGTGTCCTAGTTCAGAATTTGAGAGTAAAATTATGATATATTTCATATTTACCTATATTTCATATTAGGTAAATTTCTCTATTTTCTTGATATGCATAATTTGACGGATGAGAATACTTATAAAAATAGAGAGGGAGTACCTTATTTTACAAAACTTAATTTGTCTATTATATCCTATTATATTTTTATTTTAAGAGCATTAATGTAATTTAATGTTATATTTATAACAAACTTAATTAATTACTTTTAATATTATAGTTATATAAGTGGTATAGTTCTATATACCTCTTGCTCCTCCAAAAATATAAACGACACATCTTGTTGAATGTTGAAATATACTGATTCAAAATTAACTGTTCATTCTTATCTAGATTCAGTTTTTGTTAGTTATTGTGTTATCTTTGATTTTTAGTACTTGTTGTTAGTATAATACGTCACCTTAAGTGTCTAGGATTTCTAATTTTCTGTTTAAATTTTGTTTTCATTATGTTTATCATGTAAAGAGGACTATAAATATCTCTTCCTAATAGTGGTGTGTGTGTTGGCCTAGTGGTAGAGTGGTTAATGCCCGAGGCCAAAGGTCTCGGGTTCGACTCCACCATGACGCAGTCTTTTAAAATTTCTGTATTAATTGACAAAAAAAAAAGAACAAATGCATAAGCTTTGGGAGTTGTTCTCACATATATTGCATTAGTTCTCTTCTTTGTTTGTTCTTTGTTTTCTATTCTCAACACCATCTAAGATCATTCATCTTATCCTCTGGTTCATAGGTTTAATCAATATCTTTTTATTGGTAAATGAATCAATTTCCTTTTAATAACATATTTCTGGGTATGCATTTGGAATCGTAGCCATTGACATGAAAATCTCAACCATTAGAAAATAAATAATGCGTGAACTAAAGTTTTTTCTTCATCAGATTAAGTAATTAAATTCAGGTAGAGATTATTTTTGAAGAGGTTTATATAGAGATTTCTCTGAATATAGTGAAGAATTAATTATATTTTTCAATGATAATCTAATTTGATTAATGATATTCACTTTTCCTCTTAGAAAACTGTACTGAAGCACGTCAGGATTCTTCTGTAAAATGACTGTGCTATTATCTACTAGATAATTGTTTGTAAATATTCGAACTTTTAGCGGACATGGCAATTTGAAATTGAGGTCGCAATCAAAATTACGTCATTTTAAATATACTGAATTTTTAAAAGAAAGAATATATATATATATATATATATTTCCACATTTCCCATCTCTCTTCCACCTCACCATACACCGACAACAGTTGCAGCCACCACTCCATCGTACTACACCGCCACAGATACGGCGAGGCCGTTGTACACCTTCCACTATTTGTTCCTTTGATCTTCCACATTTGGATACTCAAGAATGAGTGGCCACCTCATTCCCTTTCTTGTCATCGTAGAAGGGATGCAAATCTTATGGTGCGTCGCTTTTCACCAAAAATAATCGACTGACAGACAGTCGGTATGCCTAAACCGTGCAGATAGGAGTAAGCAAAATAATCGACTGACTGACAGTCGTTATGCCCAAACTGCGCAGACAGCAGTAAGCAAAATCGTTTCCCAAGGATCGGCGAGAATTCTCCTAAACTTTTGACCTGCAACGTAACCACGAATAAATTGGGATTACTAAAAACTAGGAATAATTAAATAAATAATAAATAGAAAGAGGAATTGAATTATGATTAAAGAGAATAAATTTGATTAAGGTAACAAACGTGTGAAGATATTCCGGCAATCAATTAATTCCACCCTAGCTTGATATTTTGATCATCGATGCAAAGATAACTTTAACTCATGCAAATAAATAAGTTATGACCACCAAAGACGCTTCTGACACGATCTTATCTCTCCTTAGCTTCTCGATAATTAGGAGGATGCTTCTGGATAAAAATGATGTCAAGAAACCAACAGCTACGACATAAATGAGAATATGTAAGTGCACTATTCCGGACAGACTATATCTTTTCTAAAGACTAACATGTCATATAGTGACAATGACGATTTGGACTCTGATAGTGACTTGGAGAAGAATGTATTGGTACAAAACCTAGATTTAGTTAAAGAATAAATACGAGAAGTTAAGGATACCTTAAGGTGTTACAAGCAGTCTAGTTGTGAGATAGCCTCAAGCAGAAAAGAAAAATTATCAGAAGCAACACTTGTCTATCCTTGATAAGGTTGAGTGATCTGCTAGAGTGTAAAAGTGAGTTCATTCTTTTGAATAAAACTTGGTTTTATGAATTGCACAGACATTGAGAACATGTCTTGTGTTGAATTACGTCAAAGTATTCTTTTGGTATAAATTGATTGACAAAAAGCTTCCAGATGAGCAATGCTAGAGAAGTTCTTACACAAAAGAATTTGAAGGAAAAGTAGACAAAAGAGTGTGCTATCTAGACAAAAATGAGAAAGAATTGGAATTGTTATATCTGAAATAACAGGTTGATTAGTCAGCCATTAGGACTGACTTGCAAAGTAAGACATAAGATCAGAAGGATGACGAAGTTCCATCAAGACTGAGGCTAGAGATTAACATACCCCTAAGTAAGCCTTTTGACTTGAACTTATACTGAAACGCCGAGTTAACGCTATCGTAATAATAACCTAAGCAGGTGACAGTACGTAACTGGAGCAACCAAAAGTACTATAGTCAACACTACAACATATTGCAAAGAGACATTAGTTGATGCTACGAGGGTGACTAGATGAGTCATCTTGCTAGATAAAAATACCGAGGGAATAAAAGAGCATATGCGATATTGAATTAGGGATATCCTTAGAGGAAAAATTCAATCAACATCATTACTAGATGTTACACCAACATTGAGAACCCAGTATACGGAAAAAAAAAATGTTTAAAGATTTCTTTCTAAAATCTAGAGGAAACATTTTACTCCGATCCGCAACATAAAGAAGAGTATGTTGCAAGATAGAGAAACCCCCTACAGAAACAAGTGGTTCCTTAAAAATTTAGCATATATTTAAAAACTTCACAGACTTCTAAGTTTTGATAACATAGAAGTGACCAAAGAAGACAATAAGTTAAAGTAGTTATGTGGATCCTTTTTGGATAAAAGATTATGATACCAACTTAAGGAGGGACTAATGAGTGTCTAGTTATATGACAACCTTTATCGCAAAAAGATTTATATCTGACCACGAAGGGAATGGAAAGGAGAGTCCATGACAGGAGATGTGTGAAGAAGCTACCAATATTAGTAGCCATCAGTGAGAAGAAAGTATAGTAATTTCATATTATTCTTGAATGTAATTTTCGATGATATACTTAACCGACCATCATATGAACTAGTAGAGTAAAATGAGACCTAGAATCCAAAGCAGCTCTAGTGACCAAGGCACTTGCCTATGCTCAAGAGGAAGGATATCACATTGGAGATATGCATAGACTACGTGGAATTAAGTGAGAAGATTATAAGGGCATGTATCCTTAGTTAAGTAAAAATTTTAAGAAGCTCAAACATATAAGAAAAAATTGTTTGTGTTCTCGGAGTCTATCTATGATCGTGGTACCATCAATAAATACTAGAGTAGATGAGATACTCAACACTAAAACAACATGGCAACCCAAATGGAGCTTAGAAAGACTCCAACAGTCCGTACAGAATTGGTAAATCGAATTTTCACCATATTAAGAAAATCGTGGGTTAGTACTATAGATTATATCCTTTTCTATTCCAAGTATGACAATGAGTATTAAGAATAGCTGAGAAACATCTCGAAAACGTTAAGATTTCTTTTAAGACTAAGCAATTTAACACCAGATTCAATCACTGCAAAATTTTGGCTAAGCAAATCTTAGTCATATAGTATCGTCATAAGACGTTGGAAACATATAACACGAGGGTAAAGTAGTCCAAATTTAGAATTTTAAATTACCCTTATGGAAATGGAAATTTCACGGGTTTAGTAGGACGTCATCGGAGAAACATTAACGGATTCTTAAAGATAGTGAGACCTATGAGATCACTATACCTAGAGAAAATTTCGTATACGCGTACTACTAGTAGATGAGAAATGAATTACTTGGAACTCAAGCTAAGATTAGCAATAAAATGAATTCTAACCTTTTTACAAGGAAAATAAGGTTTATAGTTTTATCTGCGTCAAGAATAAGATTTAGATGTTTTCTGATAGAAAATCGAAATGATAGTATATCCATCTTGACAGTTTAAAACCGCACGTGTTGAACTACTACTTATGTTTAAGTCAACTGCGGTGGTTCATGTCTTCAAACCTCAAAGATACCACCTATCAGAAAGTAAAGTATAAAATATTCACATGTGGAGATTAGAAATATGTTCGAGTGGATGATTTTAGACAAGAGAGAGATCACATCTCAAACTAGTAAAAATTTCATATCACCTTATTAATTACCATTTCGAAAAGGCTATAATGGTAACCAATGTCTTGAGCAGGAAAATAATGACAATGATTGACATTTCTTACCCAAGAAGATAAACTCACTTATGAGTTGATAAACTGAGAATAATAGTGGTTTACCTACGTGAGAACATTTAAGGTCACATCGCAGCTTGAGTAGTTTGACCGGACCCAAATAACCAGTGTTTGGAAAAGACGTTCCTTATAAAGTTATCAGATAAATCCGAGAATGATATAGAATAAGTTGACAGGTAACTTAGCCACACTCAGCTTGGAGATGATACATCCTTCAAAGTTAAGATTGGATGGTATTGTCGGATAAATGAGTACATCTGACTTAAGAGAAAAAGTTGATGCAGCATCAATTGGGAATATGTTTTGCTTAGTAACTATTTAAGGACGTTGTTAAAGGATGCATAGAATGATATAACCAATGTCAATTCCATTATGATCATGGAAATATTTAAGTGTAAACACCGTAGAATTTACCAAGGATGGCATGGAAACACCGCCATGGATCTAGAAAGAGATCGATTGACAATGTTGACGCATATTCTGCCAAGAAAGATGATGGTGGAGTAGGGAATTTAAAGTAAGTATTTTTTTAAAACTCGAGTCATTATTTCCTCAGAATGAGCGAAAAGAAGATTGTCTGAGTTTTAGAAGAAATATACAAATTTCGGGACGAAATTTTCTTAAGGGGGATAGAATGTAACGTCCTGGATCTTTGAATACTATCATAGCCGATTAATTAGTCTTATTTAAGGATTTTGCGTTCCTTAAAATAATTAATCAAGACAACAATTTTGTATTCTAATTTTACGGGATACGTAGTTATCTATATTTTACGTAATCGTCAATTGTTAATTTAGTATTAAAAGATCGAACTCGATAAAATTTACAGAAACAAATTAAATGAGAATTTAACAAAAATTGAAGATTCAATACAGGTAAATAGACGAGTCAGATGAATATCACTGCAATAATTGTCGCATCATACCTTTCCAAAATTTCCATCAACTTTCCATCCAACTTTTTAACCCTTACCATCACATGTACTTTCTTACACACCTAGTCACTCGACTTTCATATAAGATACTCAATTGAAACACACCAATCGCATAGCACAAATATCCTCACTTTTATCTCAAAACTTCGATCACTATAGCAGCATGAAAAGAAGATTTTTCCACAAGCTTTGAGCTTAGTTTGGGCACTGTCGAGATCGGAAATCAAAGATCCAACCCAATAGAAAGGTAGTTTCAACCTTGGTTTCAAATTTCAATTTCAGTATTATTCATTCTATATCCTTATACAACCTCAGAATCCTTAATCAAGCTGGAAGCGAATCAAAAGCAACTCAACTCATAGGATCTCTGTATATGTGAACTAGATGAAATCCACAACAATGAAGAAGAAAAGAATATGAACAGAGTTGTAGAATGTGACATATAAAAGAAACATTAGTATATATATCCTTCCTCTTACTACGCAAATGCACTGAGAAAACATACACTGCTTTCACAAAATCAAGAATATGGAATTTATATATACATTATAAGATTAAATACTATTCCTCCTTGGTAAAATCGGACCACGACATCGACATGAGCCATGTGTTGTAGATTTGGATTGAGGAGGCTGTTGGCAGCAGCTTGATGGCTGTTGCCACTCGCCGAAACGTAGATCCAGGAAGCGAAATGAAGGGGTTTTTCCACGCGCATCGCTGGTTGTAGGTGGGGATACAAACGACGGCCTTATCGATGTTGCTGGCGACAACAATGCCCCTGACTCGTCGGAGAGAAATGAGGCATGCTGCTGTCCGCGGGCGTGTCTGTTCGCGAAGAGAAAGAAGGAAGGAAAGAGATAGCGGTGGTGCTGCTATTAATCGAATGAGGAGAGAAGACAGAGGTGGTCGGTGGTGACTTGTTCCAAAATTCTGAGTTTAGCGGCGACGGGCTGGGGATGAGCAGAGAGCTAGACAAGAGGGAAGGGGGGAGAGTCGTGAGTAGCAGCCAACCTTGGTGGTTGTAGCGCCGCCGACTGTAATCGATTGCCGGAGATGGCAGAGACGGCGGAGGCAGAATGGAACTGAGAGGGTGGGCTGTGCGTGTGTATGAGTGGCGGAGATTAGAGAACTGATGGAGGAGGGAACTGCGGCTGCGGCGGCACAGCCACCGTCGACCGAACTCGCCGGATTTCGGAACAGCAGCGGCAGAGTGAGAGGGACGAGAGAGATGGCTCTCTGTTGTGATGAGTGACGAGAGAGATGAGACGTCCTCAATGTGTTGAGTGAGGAGAGAGATTGACGTGGGAGGAGAGAAAAGAAGTCGGGGCTATGCCGACGACGATGGTAATCGTCGGATTCCGGAGGGACGACGACAGTTGAGGTCGGCGACGACGTGTGTATCAGAGAGAGAGAGATTGGGTGAGATGGTGTGTTGCGTGAGAGATAAGTAGGGTGAAAATTCGGTATTGGATAATTGGATAATCCGATAACCGAAAAATTGATTATTGGATAACCGAATAACCGAAAAAATTGGATCGGTTCGGTAGTTGGTATCAAAATTTTAGAAAATTCGGTTATCGGTATACCCGATAACCGAATGGGTATCCGAATTAACCGATATTCGTGTATATATATATATATATATATATATATATATATATATATATATATATATTTTACAAATATTATTCTATCAAGTTTCATTGTAGACTATTTGGTTTGGGCGCAAGCCTAAGCCTTTTGCCCGGGTTCGAATCCCACGAAAACCAACCTATTTATTTTTAAGATAATGGATTAATTATAAATATATTTAAAATGAATATATTTCAACAAACTATCGTAGCTCAGTTGGGTAAGTGCATGTCTATTTCCATTGGTGTCGTGAGTTCGATTCTTACCTGGAGTAAACTCAGTTTTTTTTTTAATTGAATCGGTTAAACCGATCGGTTAATCGATTAACCAACCGGTTCGGTATTTGGTTTACATATTTTCATATAGTTCGGTTCGGTTAACCGAAATTTCGGTTTCGGTTAACCGAAACCGAACCAATTTCCACCCCTAGAGATAAGAAGGGGGAAAGAATTAGAATAGGGTTCATCCATTCATTCTTTTGGGCCGTAATAACCTTGGGCTATAATTTAATTGGTGTGTGGGTTGGATGCACTTATTTATTTACTTGGCCCAACTGAATTATTAAGGTAGTATTGGGCTGAATTATCAAGGTGGTATTGGGCTGAAATTATTAAGTTCTTGGGCCGATTTAAGCTTAATTCCAAACTATGACTACATTAATTTATGTAGGCTAGGATGCTTTAGTTGGACTTACTTTTAAATAAAATAAATTCTAAGTTGGCATGTAATTAATTAAATTAGACTCATAACTTTATCATTTAATTACCTTTTAATTATTGACTTGATTGATTAAACTTAGAGATTTAGTTTTAATTTTGTCAATCGATATTTGGAAGAATACACAAAGTGAGATTCAAGTTTAAGTTGCAAATTAATTAACAATTAAATTAAACTTGATCGATCATTAGATTAAAGTATCCTAAGCCTCCTAATTTGTAAGGAAAAAGAAATAGAATTTCCAACGAGAACTTGAGATACTTAAGCGGGTTTTAGAAATAAAGGGCAAATCCCTAATAAAACCCTTAATAGAATAAAATCACGAACTTGTCTGAAATGTCAGCTTCCCATTGCGTCTGAAAAATTCAAGACTGTGCAAAGGAAGTGATCTTGTTTGAAATGTTAGCACGTATATAGTAGCAAGTTTTTCACCGATTTGGGCGCCATTGCAGGATCTCTCACTATGTTGTGTGCGTTACTGAAGAGCTGACAATTAGAAATGTGAGTTGAACCCTAGAAGAATATACAAAAAAGTTTATTAAAACCCAATTAAAAAATAAAAATGCACGGCCCAATAATAACTTGGTCTATACCAAATGTTTTATTATAGTTTAATTTTTATTTTATTTTTAGAACCTCTTCTCTGTAATTTTTTTTTTTTTTAAATTTATGCACATATATTACGTTTTGAGGCGATAGACCACGCGGTTAAAGACCCGTGGTAATTAATCAACACGAAAGGAAGACGACGTGGGCTAAAGCCCGTTGTCTATGAAATTTTTGCGCTAATAGACCACGCGGAATGAACCCCGTGGTCTATCATATGAAAAAAACGCTAATAGACCACGCGGTTCTCAGCCCGTGGTCTATAACCGTTTAAAAATATGGTTATAGACAACGCGTTTCACCACCCACGTTGTCTATGTCATAATAGACCACTTTAGTACTAATGTGCGTGGTCTATGACGTGTGGTCTATGAACAAAATTCTTGTAGTGAACTCATTCCAATAAGAATAGTAGTTCATTTCGGATATCTTACCTTTTATTCTTACAATAAAGGCCAATCGAGGGAGTGACTACAGAGTAACGAGATGGAGTTTGTGATCCTGTGAGCAAGAGATTGGTAATAGAGGTGGGCTTTCTTATATATAAACAAAATCAAATGATTCATTCAAGCAGTTATTTCTTTTCAAAATTTTTGTATTGAAAATCTTCCAAGTATTGTCTTGCCATAAATGTTTTGAGATTGTGTATGAGACCTATCTGTGTTTGGCTATGCTAAAAATCCGAGAATCGAATTCGAGTCTGTGCTAGGGACCCCAGGCGGGATTGTGTACCAAGTGACCGAGAGTCATCCTAAAGGGTTGATCGGTCCGGTGACGGTGGAAGGAGGCCTCCTTCCCGGGACACAACAACGATTCTGATATGGTAATTACAAGAGAACTTAGTCTGCGCAGACGAACTTTAGCTTCACAAAAGAATTTAGTAAGCTTGGGCCTTTTAAGATAAAACCCCTTATGTTACTGTTGAGATGGCATGACAATTTACAGTTTATACAAGTATGTATGTATCTTTCGGCATGTGACCACTGAGTGCTTTTGTACTCAGCTCTGCATATATTTCTAAAAGTGCAGGTTGAGCAGTGATGTGAATGGTGAAGTGCAGAGCCGAGCTTTTGTCAGTTTAGTTACAGAATACCCCGAGATACATGTCTTCATACGTGTATCTCAGCTATGCTTTTCCGCTGCAAGACACTTGATTATATTTTAATTACAGTTATAAGTTCAGCTTTTAGTGAAGCAAGTTCGATCCCTTTCTATCCCCTCTTCTAATTCCCCATCCCTAGTCATGATTTCTCGGCTTAACTATCCTTAGCAAAGTCCGGTGGTGATAAAATGGTATCAGAGCAGTTCGTTTGCTTTGAGCCTAAAGTTCTTTTAAGTTAAGTCTAGTTAGAGTCACTAGACTCTTTAAAAGTTAGTCGATAAGGCTCAGCACTCCATTACATCACGCTCAACGAAATAACAAGGTAATCAATTTCAAAAACTGTTTAAGATTTCATAGACGTCTTCTTGAAAGTTTTTGAATGAGTTATGCAGACATGAAGTTGTTACAGTAACAGAAGTTTAGAGTTTTGACACATGCCAAAGATTTCAGAAAAGCTTATGCAAGTGCATAATTCTTCAAGTATTAAGCTAAAATTTATATTTTAGCCATTTACTTTTCTTTCAAGAGTTGAGTTGAGAATTTTTCCGAGTATTCAGACTTTTGAAATTTCAAGTTCTGAGAAAGTTTACTAAGTTATGATGCTTGTATGCCTCGAAAGAGTTAAATTTCCCTCAAAGAACATAGAATGCTTTAAGATGTATGTTCCTTTCTGTCACACTAATTTAGAAGAGAACATAGACAGAACTTTAGTTCTATCTTCACTACAGTTTAAAGTGAAGACTGAAGAATCATAGTTATCCATTTACCACAAGTTGAGAGTGGATACAATTTCACTATAGCCAACAAGGAAGAAGTGAATCAAGAAGTCACTCAAGGAGTAAGAAAGAATCAAGAACAAAGATGCAATGCAGCTTGAATGTGAATGTCACTCATAAGCAGTGACATGGGCAGAGTCGTCCTTTCGACTTGTTCACACGTCGGGACATTGATTCGACTATTGCTTTACTCGATATTGACTTACTTGCATCGTGGTTCGTATTGACGATGACATTTCAAACGATTAACTTAGTTGCAAATCGAGTTAAGTTCTATTACAACCCCTCAGTTATCACTGTGTAAGTGATTATGGTTAATAGAAATTGAAATGGTAAGAAATAAGAATTTATTTAAAATTTTGTCTAAGCGAGACATTAAAACAAACAGCATGCCAAGAACTCTTACAACTTAAGAGCATTTAAGTTATGTTAAGGAACAGTTGCAGCTTACACCAACAGTTTTGTCATTTAAGTTTTGAACTCCATGACCCAATTGCAGTTGAGATACCATTTGAGTTTTTACTCTATGGTTAAGCAGATACAGTCAGAATAATTAGTAAGTAATTTTGAAAGGTTATACCTTTATCACATGGCAAATTGAGGCCAATGCATAATTTCTCACAGTTAGTTTACAATGCATTATTTATGCTATAAAAGGGCTTAATCTAAGTTATCTAGAAGTCTGAAGAACTCCGGAATGATGACAAGAATAGAGCCAGAATGTGTAAAGACTAGAGTAAGACCTCAAGTTTAGTAAATTTTACTTATATCCCCACAAGGACCATGAAGTTTCATATTCAGAACTACTTATCCATGTGACTGAGAAGTGATTGTGATGGGCTTGATCACCCCATATGATCAAGAAGATCTCAGTAGTCGTCTTTGGGTTTTCATACCCCTATGTCCCCATTTTTGTTTAAATGGCAGTTAAGTTTTGACATTGAGTTAATTGTTTCGACTCTTTGGTCAGTTTATTTTACTCTCTGGTCAAATCGTTTCGACCTTATGGTTGGTCTACTTCAACCTTGTTTAGTACGTCATTTAGGATTTGAACCTTTGCGACCTACAAGTAATCATAGTAGGTTTTCTATTGACCTTAAAAGTAGAAAAAAATTTTGGGTCTGCTTAGATAGTTGCCCAAGTTTTCAGTTCAGTGACAAGATAATTACCTACAATTAGAGAGATGTACCAAGTAAGATACAATAGAGTCCTCGTTGAGGCAAGTTTCAGTATGCAAGTTAAACTAATAAAGTTGAGTAAGAGATATACCATTAGAAATGTGTGCTATAGTTATAGCAAGAATATGAAAGAATGAAAATTGCTATTAGAACAACTCCATTGTTCGTATATATTGGTAGAGTAATATGAAATTCATTATTCTATTGAGATTGGGATTTCTGGTGACCTATCTTTGAGATAGACAAATCATCCTTAAAATCCTAGAAGCAAGTTGATGTGTACCGAGTATAGAGGATTATGATGCTCATTTCCAAAATATGGAGGAAATCATGAGATCTCAGGTAATAGATCTTAACCAATGTACCTCAACAAAAAATGATTTCAAAGTTGGGCTTTCAGTGTGAGCAGTGTTAAGTAATCATAGATGCTCAAGATACAAGTATCTTAGCAGCGATAGAATTGAAAAAGAATGTGGATAAAAATGATGTCAAGAAACCAACAGCTATGACATAAATGAGAATATGTAAGTGCACTATTCGGGACAGACTATATCTTTTCTAAAGACTAACATGTCATCTAGTGACAATGACGATTTGGACTCTGATAGTGACTTGGAGAAGAATGTATTGGTACAAACCCTAGATTTAGTTAAAGAATAAATACGAGAAGTTAAGGATACCTTAAGGTGTTACAAGCGATCTAGTTGTGAGACGACCTCAAGCGAGAAAAGAAAAATTATCGAAGCAACACTTATCATCCTTGATAAGGTTGAGTGATCTGCTAGAGTGTAAAAGTGAGTTCATTCTTTTGAATAAAACTTGGTTTTATGAATTGCACAGACATTGAGAACATGTCTTGTGTTGAATTATGTCAAAGTCGACTTTTGGTATAAATTGATTGACAAAAAGCTTCCAGATGAGCAATGCTCGAGAAGTTCTTACGCAAAAGAATTTGAAGGAAAAGTAGACAAAAGATTGTGCTACCTAGACAAAAATGAGAAAGAATTGGAATTGTTATATCTGAAATAACAGGTTGATTAGTCAGCAATTAGGACTAACTTGCAAAGTAAGACATAAGATCGGAAGGATGACGAAGTTCCAGATCAAGACTGAGGCTAGAGATTGACATACCCCTAAGTAAGCCTTTTGACTTGAACTTATACTGAAACGCCGGGTCAATGCTACGGTAATAATAACCTAAGCAGGTGAGAGTACGTAACTGGAACAACCAAAAGTACTATAGTCAGCACTACTACATATTGCAAAGAGACATTAGTTGATGCTACGAGGGTGACCAGATGAGTCATCTTGCTAGATAAAAATACCGAGGGAATAAAAGAGCATATGCGATATTGAATTAGGGATATCCTTAGAGGAAAAATCCAATCAACATCATTACTAGATGTTACACCAACATTGAGAACCCATTATCTGAAAAAAAATGTTTAAAGATTTCTTTCTAAAATCTAGAGGAAACATTTTACTCATAACATAAAGAAGAGTATGTTGCAAGATAGAGCAACCCCCTACAGAAACATGTGGTTCCTTAAAAATTTAGCATACATTTAAAAACTTCACAGACTTCTAAGTTTTGATAACATAGAAGTGACCAAAGACAATAAGTTAAAGTAGTTATTTTGATCCTTTTCGGATAAAAGATTATGATACCACCTTAAGGACGAACTAATGAGTGTCTAGTTATATGACAACCTTTATCGCAAAAAGATTTATATCTGACCACGAAGGGAATGGAAAGAAGAGTCCACGACAGGAGATGTGTGAAGAAGCTACCAATATTAGTAGCCATCAGTGAGAAGAAATGTCACAGCCCGACTACTTAACCAAATAATTAGTCAAGTAATTAGGCCGTGACGTGGGTTAAGAAAGAACTTCTGGTAATCGATAACCTCAAATGTGACCAATAAGTCATATCAATTCATATCAATAGCAATGTGTGATATCAAATTTCATCATGAAGAAATCAAACGTTTATAGTTCAAAGAAATAGAATAGAATTTGACAAAAATTGATTCTAGGTTCTCGAACCATAATAATGGATCAAATAAAGAAGAATAACGTCTGAGGAAAATTGATCACAAAAGAATGACCAATATCAAGAATGTACATTTTCAAACATACTTTTACAACATGGAAAATTTATTGACGTTTCAAAGCATTGTTTAAAGCATAGGTTAACAATGTTTTCAAAGACTTGATATGAACCTTATTGGCTCTAACAAAAACATTTCTGAACTCTTAAGTAAATCCTTGATCGCAGAGACATTTCAATGAATCCATGTTCTTAAAATCAAGTCGACATTATAACAACAATGTCGAGATTATATCAACAAATCAAGGATATCATCAAGATTTTAATCAACTCAACGTAGCAACATTCCAAAGCAAATGATGGCCAAAGTTCGGCAATGAGAAGGGTGGATGAGAATTATGTGTGATGACATAAAACTCAGGGCAACAAAACATGATAAACTTCAAATGAATAACATCAACAATTCAATATTTTCATTATGAATCAAACATTTAGAGAAGCTCCTTTGCACAACATTCGATTCCAGCATCCTCTCGAGCTCAACCTGCACGTTTAGAAATACATGCAGGGCGTGAGTACAAAAATGCACTCAGTGGGTATACACCGAAAACATAAAACATTGCCCTTAGGGCTATATAACAGACACAAAACCCAAACAAGGAAACAAAACAAGAACAAACAAAAAGGAAACAAAAAAAAAGGAAAAACAAACAAAAGAAAGTAAAACATTGGGTTACATCCCAACAAGTGCTAAATTTAAATGTCTTTAGCTAGACCAATACTAACCTCGATCAATCTGACGTTTTGGCAGGAGTCTTCTTCCCAAATCTGTGCTTGCCTCCATATTTTTCATTTACCGCAGACCACCACTGAGTGTGGAAGTGGCCCAAAAATTTGATCGCTATAATTCCTAACAAATAAATGATAGTAAAACAGCAATTATATATATCGTATCCACAGGGACTGCGACTCGAGAACCCAGCAAATAATCAACACAGAATCTTGATTATTATTCAGGCAACAATTTATCAAGAGAAAGATAATAATAAAACAAAACTCAAAAATAAATAAAAGATAAAACCAGATATAAAAGACTGACCATAGGGATGTATTTAACCTAACCAGATTCACACAATTAACCTATTAATCTGTTCACCAATTTAATCCGCATTCATATGAAGGATCACTAATGTAACTATAGTTTCCGCCAGGACAGCCTATAGTAGTAGGTTAGCCTAAACTCTATCTCCGTCGGGTCTCAAGAGAAGTAAGCTAATTACCAAAAGCACATAAAGATTTAACCTCCTACAGTTCACCTATCTCAAAATCGGTCTCAGGCAAAAGCTGTATTATTAATTCAAGAAATTGATTATGCAATTAATTCCGTCAAGACATCAATCACATAACTAGCATGCATCAATATTGGCCAGATACAAATACATGAGAATTAAAGCCAAGAATTATAAATCATGAATGGGACGGCAAAACAGTATCAACAGATCAATTATATAAATCTAGTCAGACATACAAACCCTAGGATCAATACGAAATTTAGCTACGCATAATTAAATTACTAAAGCAATAAATAAATAAAAATAACATGAACTAAATTATATAAATAAAACCGTAAGAATCCACGAAGAACAATTGTAGCGACTTGAATCCGAGAAAGAAATCTGAACTAGGAGTAAAACTGAAAAAAAAAAAAAAAACACTGGAATCGAAAATAACTTGGACGAAATTTCAATCTAAATAACTGAACTAAAATAAGAACTATTCTAAAGTGCCAAAAAAAATGAAGAAACTATGTTCTGTATTGAAAGCCTCCCAAAGTTCTCGTCCAATCTCTGGCGTGTGTGCGTAAAGCGTATATATATATACATGTATGCAGCCCTATACCTCGCTAAACGTGCTTGTGATCTTGAGGCGCGAAGACGTCTCGCGAAGCTCCAAAACGCTGAAATTCTGCTGATCCTCGCGACCTAGCATCGCGACCTTTGGTCGCGAGATCTGCTCTTGAGGTGTAATTCCCTGCGCGCGTGACTTCGCCGTTTCGTTCTGTTCTCTCTCGTCCGGACTCCGAATTACGATCCGTTTGCACCTACGGATTTCTATCGAGATGCTCTTTAACATAGTCAACTTTGTACATCCATCCTTCTCAAATCCATTTCATCATATTCAACGTCGTTTTCAAAGCAGTTCTTCGCATGAGCTCATGATGGGCTATTGATTCCTCTTTATCGTGATCCACCTTTTGACATCAAAACCTATGCTAAAATGACACGAAATACACACGGTATAATATCTTCCAAGGTAAACATAAATATATCGAAAGACCGCTCAAAAGATCACTTATCAATTAGAAACGAAACGAATATAGCCTTATAAATCAGGTAAAAATGATGCTTATCAACTCCTCCAAACTTAACTTTTTGTTTGTCCTCAAACAAATCAGAACAAAATAGAGACAACCAGAGACAGGTAAAGAGTCGAACGAAGCCTCAGAGCAATGAGCAATAAAAGATTCAAAGAAATGAATCAAATCACAACCTCTTTCGTTAAACTCCACATATCATAATAATCATAAGCACAAGCCTTCTTAAACTTGAATCCTCACGGCATAGATATATATATAAGAAATCTCAAACACTCAAGTGTATCAAGGAGGATGTGTATACTCTCAAAGTTTAAAAACACATGGAATCTACCATAAGCTTGCAAATCGTCTAATTCTCCATTGCTCAAATATGTGCTCAAGAACTAAGATCAACAAGGTCTTATAATAGGTTATAATGTAGGCTCTTTGGTAAGGTAGGATATATTTAGGCTAAGTGACTCATAATCCCATAATGACAAACATCATAAGTATCATAAGACACAATTCCCAAACTTTCACAATTTATTTCAATTCTCCGTACCAAGAAGTCATTTTTCTTTAAGAACTTCATAGTTATTATATAAGTGATAAACTCATCTCAAAGCACTAGCTACTTACCCATTTATGTTCTTTTCACACACTTGTGTCATTTTTTTTTACAATTTTTTTTTTTTATTTTAAAAGAACTTATATAGGTAAGCAACTATTTTTTTATAAACACTTTCATCATTTATTTCCTTTCTTTCCTTTCTTTTTCTCAACCCTCAATTCAAGCAGCCAAATATCACTAACTACATAACCCAACCCATGGTTATATGAAATAATAAGGTAGGCTCAAACGGGCTCATCAAAAGATAATAAAAAACATGTTAGTGTTTGGATAGTGTATAGGCTAAGAAAAGGATGCCTAATATCATCTCATAATTCTTAAGCACATCAATACAACCTTGAAAAAGAATCAGAGCAAGTTCTAGAGAAACACGTGTTATTTCAAACTATTCACACAGAAAGAAACAAGACTGGAAAGATATGACAGTCAAAAGCTCAAGTCTCACAGGTTTCAAAAATCTGATCAAGTTCTCAAAGGCTCAATACTCACAATAATCATAACATGCTTCGTCTCACAAAATCAGTTGCAATAAATTTTCTAATAAAAACAATTCTCATCATCGGTTGCTCGTCATTCAACTCAACCCAAAACAGACACAAAACCCAAACAAGGAAACAAAACAAAAACAAACAAAAAGAAAACAAACAAAAAGGAAAAACAAACAAAAGAAAGAAAAACATTGGGTTACCTCCCAACAAGTGCTAAATTTAAATGTCTTTAGCTAGACCAATACTAACCTCGATCAATCTGGTGTTTTGGCAGGAGACTTCTTCCCAAATCTGTGCTTGCCTCCATATTTTTCATTTACCGCAGACCACCACTGAGTGTGGAAGTGGCCTCCCCCAAACTTGAACAAGTCACTCGGAGTTCCATGCCGAGTCCATCTCTTCTTTGTAGCACCCTTGTCAACTGGTCGGTTGGCATCCAAGCTCGAGATTTGGCTAGCAGCAACAGTGGTGATTGAATGACACTCTTCATGCTCTGAACTATCGTGTCGCGGGATGACATCATAGATTGAAATTTTTAACTCCTCATCGTTGACACAAAATGTCAGATCGCCTTCCTGCACATCAATTAAAGCACGACCAGTTGCTAGAAAAGGCCGACCCAAGATTAGTGGTTGATTTTTAAATTCAGGAATGTCTAAAATAACAAAGTCAGCAGGAAAGACAAAATCCCGAATTCTTACCAACACATCTTCAATTATGCCCTTAGGATATGCAAGTGACACATCGACCATCATTAATGAAATTGAGGTCTTCTTCATTTTGCCCGACTCAAGCGATTGAACACAGATAAAGGCATCAGATTTATGCTCGCCCCAAATCGCACAACACATTGGGGAAGGTATGCTCGGCAATCTCGCACTCAAAGTGAAACTCCACGGATCCTTACATTTGATGGCGACTTTCTCTGCAAGATAGCACTGCATTCTTCAGAGAGGTTGATCTTGTCAAATTTTCCCAACTTCTTTTTGCTTGCCATTGCATCTTTGAAAAATTTAATGTATCCGGGCATATTTCTGAGCGCATCAAAGAGAGGTATATTAATGTTCACTTTCTGGAATATCTCCTTGAATCGGGCGAACTCCTCATCATATTTCGTCCTCCCAATGCGCTGAGGAAATGGAGCTGTAGGCTTTGGGAGTGTCGGGTCTGTCGCCTTTGTTACTCGCGCATGCTCCTCTCTTTCTTCGCCTCGCGAGACGCTCTCCTGGACTCACTCATGAGTCGCTCGCTGTCTGTCTTCGCGACCTTATGTCGCGATGTTTTATCGAGAAGGTTTGGCGCGAGGCGCTCTCCGTCTATCTTCGCGTCAAGAGCTCGCGATCCTTGATCGCGATGCCGGGTCGCGAGATCGTTGTTATTCTCAGGCGAGGCTTCCCTCGCGTGCTGGGCTCGCGTCTCTTGATCGCGATGCTTCCTCGCGAGGCGTAAATTCAGCCCTTGAGATGTCTGATCCTCTTCGTACTCGGATGATTTATGTAAGATCTTCCACTTCTTGTATAAATAGCATTACACTGATTCGGAGGCGTATGATTCTTAGGATTCTGTTCAGTGTTGCTTGGGAATTGCCCTTGCCTGTGCATCCCAGCTCTCTCATTGGCCATCTGCCCCACTTGGTTTTCCAACATCTTCAATTGTTTTCCCATGGCTATCACCGTATTGTTGATGGCGTTGACTGTGCTCTCCAGAGCGTTCATCCTATTCCCAAGCTGCTGGATCTGAATATTTTGCTGAGCCACAATTTGTTGGTGACTCGTTGCTATTTGCTGATTGCTCGCCAACAATTGTTGCATCATATCCTCGAGGCTCGGCTTCTTGGGCTCCACAATCATTCCATTATTAACAGCAAAACCAGGTGGTGGTTGCTGAGCATTCTGTGCATTGGCATAGGAAAAATTGGGATGATTCCTATTGTTGGGATGATAGGGCGGATTCCCACTCTGATTCCCCTGGCCATTACTCCTTTGGTTCAAATATTGAACCTCCTCCATATTCTGCGCCATGGATACAGTCATTTGCCCTTTTCTCTCGGCTTCGTACTCCTTCTGTAAAGTTGTGAACTTCTCTAACAAGTCATCATACTTATCATCCAACTCTGCAGCAGCCACTCTTCTGATCAGCTGTCTCTCCATCAGCCATTGATAGCTATTGGATGTCATCTCCTCAATAATTATCAATGTTTCGTCTATTCCACGATTGAGAATGCATCCTCCGGCTGATGCATCTACAATGCTACGGGTGTTAGCATTGAGTCCACTATAAAATTATGTTACTTGTTGCTCTGGTGAGAACCCATGCTGTAGACATTTTCTGAGCAGATTTCTGAATCGCTCCCAAACCTCAAACAATGACTCATCTCCCAATTGTGAAAAATGGGAGATCTCAGCAATGATTTTCTGCGCCTTGGCAGGTGGGAAGTATTTGGACAGGAATTTCTCGCAGAGCTGCTCCCACGTGGTAATCCGTGATCTGTCCAAGCTCTTGAACCATTCTTTCGCCTGACTCCTCAGCGAAAATCCGAACATCCGTATCCGGATGGCATCAGCTGGTACTCCGTTCTGCTTGATAGTATCACAGATATCCAGGAACGCTTCCAAGTGTGCATTGGGGTCTTGATCACCCTCCCCAAAGCCGCTACTGCTTGTATCATGCTGATGAGGGTTGGCTTTAACTCGAAATTATTCGCGTTGACGTTCGGCCCCATCCTCCACCAGGCGATCCGCGGTGCTGTACATGTGGTTAAGCGGTATGGGTTGTGCTTGTCCACCCATCGGCCCATCGATTATTCAACGCCGAGTTGGCGTTGCATTCTTCGCTAACATCTCCTCCATCTCGGCCATCCGATCATGGCCTTGGGGTTGTCTATCTGCCATTGCATGTTGTCTTCTTTCTCGGCTCTCTCTCTTATGTGATCTTTCAATCTCAAGATCGAGGAATAATTTCTCTCTTTGAGATCTTGTAATCATGCCGCATGCAGAGAGATAAAACAAAATCGGATCGAGAAGCAACACATAGAAAATAATAATTTTTTAAGCACGAATTAATAACTACAATCCAGAAAATTATCACTATGCAATCTAAACAGTCCCCGACAACGGTGCCAAAATTTGATCGCTAAATTTCTACCAAAGTAAATTGATAGCAAAACAACAAGTATATATATCGTATCCACAGGGACTGCGACTCAAGAACACAACGAATAATCAACACAGAATCTTGATTATTATTCAGGCAACAAAATATCAAGAGAGAGAGAAATAATAATAAGATAAAAGAATAAAACCAGATATAAAAGACTGACCCTAGGGATGTACTTAACCTAACCAAATTCACACAATTAACCTATTAATCTGTTTACCAATTTAATCCACATTCATATGAAGGATCACTAATGTAACTATAGTTTCCGCCAGGACAGCCTATAGTAGTAGGTTAGCCTAAACTCTATCTCCGTCGGGTCTCAAGAGAAGTAAGCTAATTACCAAAAGCAAACAAAGATTTAACCTCCTACAGTTCACCTATCTCCGCTAGGTCTCAAGGCAAAAACTGTATTATTAATTCAAGAAATCGATTATGCAATTAATTCCGCCAAGACATCAATCACATAACTAGCATGCATCAATATTGGTCAGATACAAACACATGAGAATTAAAGCCAAGAATTATAAATCATGAATGGGACGGCAAAACAGTATCAACAGATCAATTATATAAATCTAGTCAGACATACAAACCCTAGGATCAATACGGAATTTAGTTACGCATAATTAAATTACTAAAGCAATAAATAAATAAAAATAACATGAACTGAATTAAATAAATAAAACCGTAGGAATACACGAAGAACAATTGTAGCGACTTGAATCCGAAAAAGAAATCTGAACTAGGAGTAAAACTGAAATAAAAAAAAAACACTGGAATCGAAAATAACTTGGACAAAATTTCAATCTAAATAAATGAACTAAAATAAGAACTATTCTAAAGTGCCAAAAAAAAAAATGAAGAAACTATGTTCTGTACTGAAAGCCTCCCAAAGTTTTCGTCCAATCTCTGGCGTGCGTGCGTAAAGCGTATATATATATATATATATATATACATGTATGCAGCCCTACACCTCGCTAAACGTGCTTGTGATCTTGAGGCGCAGGCGTCTTGCGAAGCTCAAAATGCTGAAATTCTGCTCATCCTCGCGACCTTAGGTCGCGAGCTCGGCTCGCGAGGCGTAATTCCCTGCGCGCACAACTTTGTCGTTTCGCTCCGTTCTCTCTCGTTCGGACTCCGAATTGCGATCCGTTTGCGCCTACGGACTCCTATCGAGATGCTCTTTAACATAGTCAACTTTGTACATCCATCCTTGTCAAATCCATTTCATCATATTCAACGTCGTTTTCAAACAGTTCTTTTTCGCATGAGCTCGCGACTGGGCTATTGATTCCTCTTTATCGTGATCCACCTTTTTGACATCAAAACCTATGCTAAAATGACACGAAATACACACGGCATAATATCTTCCAAGGTAAACATAAATATATCGAAAGACCGCTCAAAAGATCACTTATCAATTAGAAACGAAACGAATATAGCCTTATAAATCAGGTAAAAATGAGGCTTATCACTTATAAGTTTTATGAAAAAATAAGTTGGGACTAAGCTACTTATTTTTAGGGAAGCTTATAAGCTATTAGATATTATTTTAATATAAGCTGTTTAGGAGCTTATTTTGCCAAATACTGTGCATGAACTTATAAGCTCCTAAATAACTTATTAGTTGTTTTGAAGAGCTTATAAGCTTAGCCAAACACCCTCTATGTATGGAATGCAAACATAAATAATCACTTATTTGTTTATGGGTCTACTTTTATTTTGGTAGGAATTCTTCCATAGAATAGAGACAGTTGTGTGAAATTTAACGCATCAAAGGATGCTCCAAGAAGTTGAATTTCTCACTCATGGATGTGAAAGTCGAGAGATGGTGGTGAAATGAAGTGCAGTAAATAATGCAGTTGAAAATTGAAGATTTTGGAGCACAACATTATTGCTGTTGTGAAGAAATTGGTAGTCATAGTTGTTGGACGCTCGGCTTCATTCTCGACAATGCGGTAAATGAAAGATTTGTTAGTCTCTCCCTATAAAATTTCCTTCTACAATTGCGGCTATAGGATGACTATAGGGGAAGAAATTTGCAGCTCAATTCCTCTACAAAATTGATATGAATTCTGCCAAATGAAAATGTGGAAGGTTTGTGCAAGAATAGTGCAACAAACGAGGCAAAACAAGATAGAGTTCGGTGAGTGCATTTCGAGAGAATAAAAGTGAGGTTAAAATCGTAAGATTTTGATCTCTCTAACGTATTAGATATGAAGTATCTCTCATTTTTCTTATGATAAATTTGTAACCAAAGAGAATGCATCCTTATCATACAAAAAGTAGGTACAAGAAAAGATAAAAAAATTTTATCACATTTTAGTCTCTATTTTTTTTATGTCATGTTCCCTAGGTTGGAAATTAAAGTTTATCTCATCAATTCTTTCATAATAATATTATCACATTAATCCCTCCATGTTAATATTATTCAAAATTAGAGTGAAAATAAGAGAAAAGACATGTCCTAGGAAAAATTTCATCCTAATCGGACAAAATTCTGTTACATAAACATGTAAAAAGGATGAAAAAGAGTGAAAATGTTTGTTTTCTATCCTTTTCCATCAGAGAGAAAACATGAGGAAAACAAACAATGAGAATGGAAAATAGAAACAATAAAGCTATACGGTCGCATTATAGCTGGCCACACGATGATACTTTAGTAATTACTAATATAATTAAGTAATAAAATAATAATGTCAAATTAATGTGTTAATCATTTTTACATAAATACTCTTTTTCCACCTATTCTGAAAAGCGATTAAATTTATTAGTTTTAAATTTAAATTTTGACGAGAGATGGATAAAGTGGAGCCAAAACACAATATAAGTAAAATTGTAATTCCATAAGTATGGTTTTAATGTAAAACCAATTTTTTTAAATAAATCAAATTTTAAGTAAATTGATTTTTTCACTTGGATCGGATTATTGTGGCCAAATAGCATCAATCAAATAGAAATGAGTGAAAATACAATGGAGATCACTCCAACAATATGTTGGAGGAAATATTTTTGATTTTGTGTGTGTGGACGTGTGTGTGTATTTGTGATTTGGAGAGAGAAGTTTTATAAAATTTCTTAACTCTCTTATTTCTCAAACTTTACTTTTTTTTCTCTCTTACAACTCTCTTACACTTCTTTTGCACTCTTACACATTACAACACACAAGCACCCTATTTATACTACTCAATACCACCTTCTTCACTCTTCCACCTTCTCCACTCTTCTACATTCTTCCACCTTCTACACTCTTCTTATTTCTTCTCTAATTTTCTTCATCCTTCCACTCTCTTCTATAATGTTCTACATCATTCTACTCACTTCTCACATATTCTAGATAATTCTACACCATTCTACTCATTTCTCACACACTCTACATAATTCTTCTTACTTCTCAATTCTTCTAGAATATTCAAATCAAGTTTAATTATTTCAACACTCCCCCTTAAACTTGATTTGTCATTCCGAGCAAAATTCGAACTTGTTGAAGTCTTGAACTTGAGTGGCTTAGTGAAAATATCGGCAATTTGATCTTGTGTCTTCGTGTACTCCACTTGAACTTCATTCTTTGTGATGCATTCTCGATGTAATGGGCGAGTGTCAATATGCTTGCTTCGATTGTGGAATCTTGGATTCTTTGCTAGTGCGATCGCCGATTTATTATCCACGCAGATTGTCGTTGGCTCCTTTTGAGGCCATCCAAGCTCTTCCAACAAGCTTCTTAGCCAGATTGCATGGCAAACACTGGATGTTGCAGCCACATATTCAGCTTCACATGTTGATAGAGTAACTATGGGCTGTTTCTTCGACATCCAAGTAAACGCGGTATCTCCCATGAAAAATACGAAGCCACTTGTGCTTTTCCGATCATCATTATCTCCAGCCCAATCACTATCACTGTACCCGACAAGCTTATATTGATTAGTACTTGAATAGAACAAGCCATAGTTGATCGTACCTTTGAGATACCGAAGAATTCTTTTGGCTGATTTCAGATGTATAGTGGTTGGATTCTCCATATAGCGACTAACAAGCCCCGTGGCATAAAGTATGTCTGGCCTTGTGCAAGTTAAGTACCGAAGACTTCCAACCAGACTCTTGAATAATGTCGGGTCCACCTTTTCTCCTCCATCGTCCTTGGATAATTTGATTCCGCACTCCACCGGTGTGTTGATTGCTTTGCAATCCTCCATCTTGAACTTCTTGAGGATTTCCTTTGTATAATTTTCTTGCGTGATGAAGATTCCTTCTTTAAGCTGCTTTACTTCCACACCGAGGTAGTATGCCATCAATCCAATATCAGTCATCTCGAACTCTTTGGTCATGGCCTTCTTAAATTCCTCGAACATCTTTTGATTATTTCCTGTAAAAATCATGTCATCTACATACAAACACACAATTAGAATATCACCTTCTTTGTGTTTGACATAGAGTGCATGCTCGTGTGGGCATTTGGTAAAACCGTTCTCCTCCAGATACTTATCAATCCTGCTGTTCCATGCCCTTGGTGCTTGCTTCAATCCGTATAGGGCTTTCTTTAACTTTAAGACTTTGTCTTCTTGCCCTTTCACCTCATAACCCATTGGTTGCTTGATGTAGACTTCTTTGTTAATAATACCGTTCAAGAAGGCCGACTTGACATCCATCTGATAAATCTTCCAACTATGTTGGGCTGCAAGAGAAATGATTAGTCTAATAGTTTCAAGGCGAGCGACTGGAGCAAATACCTCATCATAGTCGATTCCAGCTCTTTGGCTATATCCTTTTGCGACAAGCCTTGCTTTATATCTTTCAATCTCGCCTTTGGAATTCTTCTTCGCCTTGTACACCCATTTGACTCCAATTGCCTTATGTCCTTTTGGCAGTGTTGTGAGCTCCCATGTGTCATTTTTCTCTATGGCTCTTATTTCTTCATTCATTGCGTCTCGCCATACTTTATGCTGTTCAGCTTCTTCAAAACTAACAGGCTCACAGTCAGCGAATAGACAGAATAAGGTGAGATCTTCTAACCTTTCGGTGTTGTCGTAGATCTCTTGTAAGCTTCTTTCTCGCGGTGCTGCTCTTTCATCCGGAGACGATGGTGGTGAATTTGCAGCATTTGGCGCAGGCGAAGTAGGTGGAGTCACTGCGTTTTGCTCGGCTTCTTCAGCTTGCTCGACCATCTTGTGGTCTTCGATTTGTGGAGCGGAGATAAATTCACTGTTGGAGTCGAAATCCCATACTCCTTCTTCATCGAACTCCACATCTCGACTTATTACTGTTTTCTTGGTGTTTGGGTTATATAATTTATAACCTTTAGAGTTAGAGTCGTACCCGATAAAGATGAACGTTTCACTTTTATCATCGAGCTTCTTTCTCCTCTCGTCTGGTACGTGCACATAAGCTTTGCTGCCAAACACCTTGAGGTGGGAGATTCCAGGCTTTTTCCGGCTCCAGGCTTCTTGCGGAGTCTTTCCCCATACACTCCTTGTTGGGCTCCTGTTTGATAAGTATACAGCAGCGCCACCGCTGCGCCCGCGAATTCATTAAGCGATTCTTCGTCTTTAGCATGCTTCTTGCCATCTCCATGATTGTTCTGCTTTTTCTTTCGCCACTCCATTTCTTTGGGAGATCTTGCATCTGTAAGAGGCCTCCAATTCCGTTTGCTTGCGAAATTCTAAGAACTCCTTAGATGTGAACTCTCCTCCTCGGTCGGTCCTCAACGCCTTGATTTTTCGTCCGCTCCCCCTTTCGACGATAGCTTTGAACTTCTTGAAAGCTTCAAATACTTCTGATTTCTGCTTCAAGAAATATACCCGTCTTTCTAGAAAAATCATCAATGAAAAGTAGAAAATAATTATTTTACCGAGAGAGCTTGGCTTGATTGGCCCTTTGCGTCTGCGTGAATTAATTCCAACGGCTCGAGCTCTTGGTGGACTCCTTTGGGAACGGCTTTCTGAATTGCTTCCCAAGTAAACAACCTTCACAGAGTTGGTCTGGATGTCTGATGGATGGCAGTCCCCTCACCATCTCTTTCTTTGATAGCAACTCTAGGCCACCAAAGTTTAAGTGCCCATATCGAAGATGCCATAGCCAAGATGAATCTTTATAACAAGTCTTGAGACATTTTGCCATGTCATTCTGAATATTTAATAGAAACATTCTATTCTTCGACATCGGCACCTTGGCTATAAGATTATTTTTGCCATCTCTTATTGAAAGGTTATAATCCTTCATGTGAATATCATAACCTTTCTCTAAGAGTTGTCCCAAACTTAATATATTATTTTTCATATTGGGCACATAATACACATTTGAGATGTATTCATGATCTCCATTCTTTAGACGGATTAAAATTTTTCCTTTTCCTTTTACGGGGACTTTTGATTCATCACCAAATGAAACATTTCCACTTACCGATTCATCCAGCTCTACGAACATGTGTCTTTTCCCGCACATGTGATTGCTCGCACCCGTGTCGAGGTACCAAGTGTTATCTTGTCTTCCATCCTCTCCTTTATATGCCAGAAGCACACTGGCATTTCCTTGACCAATATTTTCGGCAAAATTGGCCTTTTCTTCAAAACTTATTTTGCTCCTCGCACTCGGAAGCATAATGCCCAAACTTATTACAATTATAACACTTGATTGAAGATTTGTCGTACCTCGATTGTGGGTTGCTCCTCCCTCGACCACTAGGCATATTTCTTCCATTATTGTTGACGAAACCTCCTCGTCCACGTCCATGTCCTGACCTCTGCCTCGATCATGACTTTGGCCATGTCCTCTTCCGAATTGTCCACGGGTGTTGCTCGATCCTTCGTCATTATCTTTAGGGCTTACTTGCATTTTCAGAAGCTGCTCTGCAATATCTTGCTTTTTCTTTTGCTTTTCCTCATATGCTTGCAACGACCCCAATAAATGATCAATACTCATTTCCTCCAAAATTTTAGTTTCTTCGATAATTACCACTATATGCTCAAACTTTGAAGTTAGCGAGCGTAAAATTTTCTCTATAATTCTTACATCTTCCAATTTTTCACCATTTCTTTTCATTTGATTTGACACCGCCAAGACTCTTGTAAAATAATCCGAAATCGACTCTGACTCTTTCATATGCAAGGATTCAAATTCACCTCTTAAGGTTTGGAGGCGTACCTTCTTTACTTGCTCGGCTCCTTTGCAGGAAATTTGAAGTTTCTCCCATGCTTGTTTGGCGGTGCTTGCACTTGAAATTCTTTCAAAATCGTCGTCCCCCAGCGCTTGATAAATGAGATAGAGAGCTTTCTTATCCCTCTTTCTCGCATCTCGTAACCTATCCCTTTGTTGTTGGGATAGCGTCGCCTCATCTTCCCGCGGCTCCTCATAACCGCTTTCCACGATCTCCCATACGTCGTGGGCTCCCAAAAGTGCCTTCATCTTGATACTCCAATTGTCGAAGTTGCTCTTGTTGAGCATGGGGACTTGGAACGATTGTAGGCTCGCCATAACCACAGGTAGAATTTTGTAGCTCTGATACCACTTTGTTGGAGGAAATATTTTTGATTTTGTGTGTGTGGACGTGTGTGTATTTGTGATTTGGAGAGAGAAGTTTTATAAAATTTCTTAACTCTCTTATTTCTCAAACTTTACTCTTTTTCTCTCTTACAAGTTACAACTCTCTTACACTTCTTTTGCACTCTTACACATTACAACACACAAGCACCCTATTTATACTACTCAATACCACCTTCTACACTCTTCCACCTTCTCCACTCTTCTACATTCTTCCACCTTCTACACTCTTCTTCTTTCTTCTCTAATTTTCTTCATCCTTCCACTCTCTTCTATAATGTTCTACATCATTCTACTCACTTCTCACATATTCTAGATAATTCTACACCATTTTACTCATTTCTCACACACTCTACATAATTCTTCTTACTTCTCAATTCTTCTAGAATATTCAAATCAAGTTTAATTATTTCAACACAATACACACACTTTAATTCTCACAACAGAATTTACACAACCTCTGCTCATGCACTCGAAATTACAACTGAATCTTGTGTCTGTGTGTGTGAGAAAGAGAGAGAAAGCATTCAAGGAGTAAGATAGATAGTGAAATGAATGATGGTTTCGACGCCATCAGTGGTATGCTGATCCACAAGTGGCAAAGTTTCAATGGCGGCAAACCCTTTAGCATTCTCATATTTGCCGGTCCCACCAACAATCGCGATGTGAGAGATCGGCGTCGCCATCCGGTGCACCCCGAAGAAGCTCACCGTGTCGAAGATCTCACCGCCGTGGAACACAGCCGTCAGCACCACCGTGTGGCTGCTGCCGTCGCTGGAGTTCGTCAGGTAGAACCCCTGATATCTGCCGAGCACGGCTGACCCCAGCTCGTGCCCCTCCGTGATCTCGTTGTCCATCACCGTCACGGAGCCGAACGTTAGCTGCTGCAGCGTCAGCCCCACCGTCACGAAGGGCTGGCCGCCGCCGCCAGCAACAACATTGTTGCCGTTTTTTGGACGACGGTGTTGGACGGAGGACCGTTGAGGCCGACGAGGGAGAGGAGGTTGTTGTTGACGACACCGTTGTTGACGGTGTTGAGTGGCACGCCGCCGTTGATGGGGAAGATTTGGTTGTTGCTTTTGGAGAACGGGAGGTTGTTGGCGTCGGAGCTGGCTAAGACCAGCCACCGCCCTATCGGAGGGGCGTGAATCACCAAGGATGTCATGCATGAAAAAGGAAAATGTGGGGCTATCGACCGCACATAGTATTTTTGTTTGTCAATTTAAATTGTGACTAGCTTATCAATAAAAGCCGCTTATGAATCATTGCATCCAAACATAACCATTTCTTGAAATCGCATGATCTCTTGTTGCATATATATATTTAAATATTTTCACAACTTTTCATGCAGATATTAGATTAATTATTCAATTAGACAAAATTCTTGGCTTTCTCCATTTCCATCACATAATTTCACTTCACAAACACACTGCAATTTTAAAATTTACCATTCCCTACTGTGCAAAAAACATTAGATGGTCGATTTACAGAAAATCGACGAGTTATTCCACGGGGTGAAAGAGTAGAGAAACAGTGTTCTTCAGCTAGATCACAGAGAAGGAAACTTACAAGACCATCAAATGTTTTGTTTAGAGTGAACTTACAAATGCTTGGCAAATATGGCCTCAACAACACCCTTAGCTATAGGGTGATAGCCTGCACAAGCCTCGGAGAAAACCCTCCTCGCAAGCATCTTCTCCTCTTCTTTTCCTGCGCCCTGGACTAGTCCTCTATAGAGCAGCCGGAGATACTTCATCCGTCCAACTTCTTTCAGAGTTTTCTCAACCTCGTTATAATAACTGCTGCACCTAGATGAATAGCATGCTAAAGAAACGCCAACTTGACATCATAATCTTTCGATTCTGCAAGCCTATAGCGCTCGTACAGAGCTGCTAGCTGTGATACGACCAACATGACAAAGTTTGTGTCAGAGCTACTGCTTTCTACATGGTGAATATAAGAGGGTGCAACTATTCCAGAGACAGGAGAAATGTAGATGTCGAATAGATCTACTAAAGTCAGTTATGCTTTATCTAAAACCATAAAAACAAGATCACAATTTGGCGAAATCCATAGTTTATTTCAGAATAGTGCGACTGTGCGAGAACACGAGCTGTGTTTCTTAACCGTACCTGTGAGGCTTCGACAGATTTAGGCAAATTTTCCAAGAAAAGCTCCCATTCCTGTCCTCCCCATTGAGCAACTTCATCCTCATTCGTCATCCTACCTGACTTAAACTCGTTAGCCAATGACACAATCTTTGTATAGATTTCAGAAGCAGGCTCCATCGCGTCTGAAGGTATGCCAGTTCCCTCAGTCCATACTTTTAGATCAATTTGATCTTCAATTCCAGGAATATTTGCTTTTAGGAAATCAAGAAACATGTCTGTGTCAATAGACTGGAACTTGAAGGTGGCAATATATTTTTTAAGAAACTAATCAAATGCAGGCCTCCCAATCTGTGCATAAATTACAAACAACACAAATTAAGCTTAAAAAGAAAAACAATCACCAAGTAGTGGAAGATAGAGTTATAATTTGTAGCACGTAAATATAGTTATAATTTATAACACAATAAAAATAAATCATGTCCATTAATTTACTAAAATCAATGAATTTGATTTATTCTTATTTCTTATACTTATTTTCATTCTCACAAAACCATCCATCTATATATATATATATATAGAGAGAGAGAGGGGTTCAAATAAGAACCAATTTTAACGTGAGAACTAAGAACTACGAAAATTCTTTACGAACAAAATGAATATGCTATGAAAGTTACTGAATCCAAAAATTCGGAATTTTCACCAGGGTTCGAATCCCATGAGAGGCGAAAATTCTTTTTTTTATTCATTAACTTTCGCAACAGTATTCATTAACTTTCATAAGATATTCATTTCCGTATTACCATGATAAAAATGGTTCCGAGTTAACCTTCCATATATATATATATATATATATATATATATATATATATATATATATATATATATATATATACATTTGGGCAATTTAGCCCGTATGCGGCAAAGTGGGATTGGGCTAGGCTGGGTTGTAGATTTTCAAGCCCAAGAGATCATCTTGGGTGGAAATTTTGATTTCGCCA
Organism: Salvia rosmarinus; assembly: GCA_036937905.1. Lineage (NCBI taxonomy): Eukaryota > Viridiplantae > Streptophyta > Magnoliopsida > Lamiales > Lamiaceae > Salvia > Salvia rosmarinus. The sequence continues at coordinate 1,080,783 of CM072820.1, read as the reverse complement.
TATCACTACGCCGCCTATGGCAAATATACACGACTATCATAATTTCTTATTATGTAAGAAAACAATAAATAAATAATGGCTGATGGAGTGATCATTTTATATTAATATTGGATTATACATTTAGATTTGATATTCATGTTCATATTTTACCATCTATTTATATCAATTAGAATTCCTAGTACAATAAAGATTATATTTCATGTTTTCTCATATATTATACTTTAAAGAAAATTATGGTTTAGCATGTGAACAATTGAATTTTTAATGAAAATCTTGAATTATACATAATTATAGTTAAATATCCAAACAGTAAAAAATTAACAAAATTTAAATGTCCCAATTTTTTTAATTACACTAATAATTTCTGAATGATATGTAATCTTCCAGTAACCGAAAATTCGAATTTGAATGTTTTTAATTTTTTGATAGCTTAGGTATTTAATTATAATTGTGCCTACTTTGAGAAATTTTGTTAAAATATCAATAATTGGAGTATTTAACTGTAATCTATTCTTATATTTAAGTATATAGTTATACCATTGTTATAAAATTCAATTTATTGACTTAAATAAATCTATCCCAAATTAGGATCAATTTTTCAATTCTATATATCGTAATCTATCGACTTTAATTAATTATATACAAAACTATCGAAAAGTATTCAAATATATTCCTAGACAAGCTGAAGCTGAGTGGGATGATCAGATATTCAACATGGCATGATATGGAAAATGCAAGTATAAAAAATTGAAGGCTACAAGAATTAAAGACGCATCTGGAGAGGATGGTTTCATTGATCATTGACTTGTGAAATGATGAGACGAAAGTATATTGAGCAATTAGTTTATTGAGGCCCCATTCACCAATAATTTACGGACACTTTTGTTTGTTTTTCATTGATGATTACAATTTTAACGGTTCCGATCAGATGGTGAAATATGTGACGGAAAATGTATGATTCGTGCCGGAAGGTGAGACTTTGTTTTAGATTCTTGAAGTGAATGACCTTTCTTTCTTTTTTGTAACCTTGTATTTATATATTTTTCCAAATGTTGATTTAATTGGGTCGAGTTGCTTATTGGAGCTTCGAAGGTGCTCTATATCAATCATACTTTTGAAAAGAAGTCCGTTGATTTTCGTTTTCTTTTTCCAAATGTAGTTTTTGAATGCTATAGAAATTAAAGCGTCATTAATTATTGCAATGTTTAAAATGTAAAATCTAATCAGGAAAAGATAACTTCTAGGGGTGATCAAACGAGTATTGAATATCAGTTATTATCGAACCGAACCGATACCGATCGATTATCGGTATCCAATAACCGATTAATTCGGTTATTGGATCGGTATCGGTTAGTGGTTTAAGATTAATTTCGGTTATCGGGTATACCGATAACCGAATGGATATACCCGAATAACCGAAATTATAATAATTATTAATTTATTATTATTATTATTATTATTATTATTAAATTAAAAATAAGTTTAATTAGATTCAAATAGTAATAATAATTTACTATTATTATTATTAAATTAAAAATTAGTCTAATTAGCCAAATAAGTAAATAAAGAAATTTAATTTGGATAATTTCGATTATCCAATAACCGAACCAACTAACCGATCGGTTAATTGGATAACCGATTAATCGATCGGTTTCGGTATCGGTATCTGAATTTGGAGAATTTCGATTTCGGTTTTGGTTAACCGAAACCGATCCAATAAGCACCTCTAATAACTTCGATAATGTAATTGGACCATGAAAAGAAAACCAAAATTGCTAGATTGAAAGAGAAAAATACAAGATTTTGAACTGTAAGTTTGTGGTGAGATTAAATGCTCTATTGGGCTGAAAATTTAAAAATGAACCACTCTCACAGTCACTGGGCTTAAAATGGGTTTATCTTTTAAGGGCTCATGTCATCTTCATGCCCAAGGCTATATACATTATACTCCCTCCGTCCACTAAATTCGTGCATTTAATTCTATTTGATCCGTCCACAAAAAATATTCACTTTTCTTTTTTTGAAACATCAACTTTACATTTTTACCCTAAACCTATCTACTTATTTACAAAAAAATACATATGGCCCACCTTTTTACACTCACAATCTATTAATATATTCATTTATTATCCTCATGACACACATTTTTATACTAACTTACTTTACACTCATTACAATTTATTAAAACACGTACCACCAAAATCAATGAACGATTTTGGTGGACGGAGGGAGTACCATTTTGTTCTTTTTTTTTCTTCCATTAATCAACCAATCAAATTTCGTGAGAATATCAGTCAACCATTGTGGAAAAGTATGTAACTGCATCAAAAAAATAATTAATACAATAACGCCAGGATAAGCATGATGAATATGAATAACAAATTCATACAAAAAAACTTCAGCAAGATTGATTGCTTGGCAATAAATGAAGACATCCATCTACTCTAAATAGCAACCGGATAGTAAAAATAAGGGTTTAGCCATAGCAATTTTAATACCTTGTTTTTGGAGGGTGGACCGCTGTAATTAATTGTCGGCTGTAGTCAATATCATTAGATTTTCTATTATTGAAGATGAATTAATTAAATCACACGACATTTGCGAATCGTTTAATACTCGAGTTGAAATAGTATATTTCCTGTACTCTTCATTCAATTCTTTTAATAAGAGCTTTAGAATAATAGTTTGGCTTCATGTGTATCAGACTAGATATGTAGGGTAATTTGTATCTTTTCAAATTTTTGTTTTTTTCATTCACCCATCTGTATATTTGATTATTTTATGAAATTAATAGATTTTGTTAGTTACTCATATATTCTAATTCAATAATTATCACCAAAGTTATGCCAAAACCATTAGGACAATTTGCTATAACGAGTAAAACACTTATAGCATATCAAACTTTGGCAAATTGCAATGATTAACTCCAAAAAGAATATTTATACCAAATTATTAAATTTTAAGAAGTCCGAACACAATTAATGTGTTTATTATCTCTCTAAATATTCAACATGGATATTCGAATCCACTTAACCTTTCCACTAGAGAGAGAGAACCTAAATAATGTAGATTTGAACAGATGAACAGATAAATTATTATTTATTTTTTGTTGAGATTGAACAAAAAAGTATTCGATCGGTTTTGAATTGCCACTTTTCCTGTTTTATTTTTCTTTGTCTTTACAATCGGTTTTATTGAAGATGAAAATATTTCATCTTCAATTCTACATCTCCATCTCCAAACAAGGACATGGGCACAACCAAACTCGGGACTGAGAAGAGGTCTTTATAGAAATTTATTTTTTATTTTCTTTATTAAAAATTTAATAGAACCACACTACTTCTTCATCGGAAATATTGATCTACTGCACTCTTGATCAGTGGCGGAGCTACATTGGGGTCTGGAAGGGCCCTCAACTTTTTCTGAAAACAATTAGTATTATATATCCGTTTATAGTATCAAAATGCATTATAATGTATTTGGTTAAGGACTTTGTTTCTCTCCCAAGGTTTTGGGTTCGAAACCTATCCAGATATTCTTTTTTTCTTTCCATTTTCCTTTCTTTTCGTTTCTCTACTTTGTCTTTGTGACATTCATTTCTTTTTCTTTTTCCGTTTTTTTTATTTCTATCCAGATATTCCTTTTTCTTCCTTCTCATTTCTTTTCGTTTCTCTACTTTGTATCTTCATTTCTTTTTTCTTTTTTCCATTTTTTAATTTCTCTATTTTGTGCTTGTTATAAGTGTGTATAGCATATGAGATGGAGAATGAAAGTACATCTTATTCAATGAAAAGAGCTCCTATATATACATGTGATACCAAACTAATTAAGGTAAAGAATAACCCTAATTGTATACTAATATGTATCTACCATATATAACATATTTACATATATAACACTCCCCCTCAAGCTGGAGTATAGATGTTAATCATGCCCAACTTGTTACAAAGATAATCAATCCTAACCCCATTAAGCGATTTAGTAAATAAATCTCCTAACTGATCTTCAGTCTTCATATATCCAGTATAAATCAGCTCACTTTGATGTAGGGAAATCTGATTTTAACCCTCTCCCGAGGATTTATATTGGATGTTTAATTTATCATACATTGATTATATGCCTAGCATGCACCTATACAATTAATTGCAACACGTAGGGGTTTTCTCGTGTTTACCTATGAATCTGTCAGGGATGAATGGATCAAGACTTGTGCTTTGATCTTCTGGACTGTATCCCGATTGCTTAATCTCCAATGTCGAGTGAGGACAGTCTATGGAGAATGCTATAGAAAATCACCCTCTTTCTTCTCTCTACAATTTTAAAAAATTCTCACCAATGAACTATAGTAATTCTCGAAAATATGGAATGAGCATTAGCCTTGATTTTCTCTCTCACCTTATATTTATAATGCACTCCCCAAATCCTATCTAGATAGGATTTATGCATATCTAATAAATATAATCTTATCTCTTAAGATAGAGAGGATCAGTCGAGTCGATGGGACTCAGAGAGGAGGCGAAATTAACTAGCTTCCGGGCTGGATGGGCCGGCCAGGGATAAAATGCGAGGAATAAAGATGGGTCTCAAATAAATTAATTATCTTATGTTCAACCCGAACATAAATTAATTCATAAACATTTATTCATGCCACTAGAGAATAAATCTTGACTTACCCCTTTATTACCGATGGTGAGTCGGGCTTGCACTTAGACTTTACTAATCCCGTATTTAAGATATAAATCGTCCATTAATTATTTACGTGTTACATTGCTAAAATAATTAATATCTTTAATTCCTTAAGTAGTACCACTCAACCTTATTATTGTACTTGAGATAACTCAACTGCGGGGTTTAGTACAATAAACCTTTGAGCTCCTTAAGGGGCGTCATCATCCTAGCGGATACGGTTACTCGACACGGTAACTAGCATGACATACAAGCACCGCCACCAACCGAAGCGAAGAGAATCTTGGGTTATCTCATGTAACCTCACCCATAGCAAGTCAAAGTGATGGTCAAGAACTCATACTCACCTAATACCTTATCGAGGTTTAGATCAACGTAAGTCTCAGAGATCTAGGTTCTTCACGACGGTCAGATAGAAGAACTCATCTCATTGTTATCCATCAATACGTCAAAGACGTACCAGTATAGATAAGCAACCAAGTCAAGTCACTTCTTATCTATACCGCAGCTTATACCGATAACTCGTCCTCAAGTTGTCTCAGCTGTGATACTATTTATATCTCATTAAGCTTCGACCAATCATACGGACTTCGTGATCTTCTACACACTGTATGATCTAACTTATATATGAGATAAGGAGACATAGATATATGCAATCAAGTAAACAATTCGAGATAGGAGATTGTAATAGTGGTAACAGAAACATTGTATACAAGCTCAACCAAAGCGCTTTTGTATACAAATCAACAATCTCCCACTTATACTAAAGCAAAACTTTTAGTATACAATGTGTCTCTACTAGCTATTACAAACAACACCATCACACCATCACTTTGCTTCTCCCACTTATACAAAAGTTTCCTTTCTAAGTGGGTGCCATCTCTTGTAATCGAGTCCTCGAATATGCTCTTCGTAGACTTTTTATGGCAGGCTCTTCGTGAATGGATCAGCTAGGTTATCCGCAGTACCAATCTTCTCAATCAGCACATCCCCTCGTCTAACGATTTCTCGTATGACATGGTACTTTCTCTCTATGTGTTTCGTTGCCTTGTGGGTCCGTGGTTTCTTGAGTTTGCCGCATCGCTGAGTTATCACAGTAAACTATGATACTCTTGGGCAAACCAGGTACCACATCTAGATCCATGAGGTAGTTCTTTAACCATACAGCCTCTTTAGCAGCCTCCGAAGCGGCTACATATTCGGCTTCTATGGTGGAGTCCGCAATGCATCGCTGTCTGATAAGCCCCATTTTTACCTATTTTATAGGGCTATATTCGTTTCGTTTCTAATTGATAAGTGATCTTTTGAGCTGTCTTTTGATATATTTATGTTTACCTTGGAAGATATTATGCCGTGTGTGTTTCATGTCATTTTAGCACAGGTTTTGATGTCAAAAAGGTGGATCACGATAGAGAGGAATCAATAGCCCAGTCGCGAGATCATGCGAAGAAGAACTGTTTGAAAACGCCGTTGAATATGAGATAATGGATTTGAAAAAGATGGATGTGCAAAATGTACTATGTTAAAGAGCATCTCGATAGGAGTCCGTAGGCACAAACGGATCGTAATTCAGAGTCCGGACGAGAGAGAACGGAGCGAAAGCTAAGTCGGCGCGAGGATTACGCCTCGCGAACCGAGCTCGCGACTTAAGGTCGCGATGCTAGGTCGCGAGGATGAGCGAAATGGCAGCGTTTTTGGAGCTGTTCGCGAGACTCCTTCGCGGGAAGAATGGCTAATGCGCATCGCGAGACCCTAGACTGTGTTATACATATATGCACGCACACAATTCAGGAGGGGGGCCGCATCCTTTGACACATTACAGAACACTTTAGCTTTGGATATTTTGATTTTTTTCACACATTAGAATAGCTTTCTTAATTCAGTTTCGAGATTCAACTTTGATTCCAGAATTTAATTATAGTTCATAGTTCAGTTTTCGAGAGTTCAGAATTATTTTCCGGAGTCAAGTGCTACAATTGTTCATCGTGGATTCATACGATTTTATCTATCTATCTCAATTTATGCTTTCTTTATTTATTTATTGCTTCGAGAATTTAATCATGCGTAGCTAAATTTTGTATTGATCCTAGGGTTTGTATGTCTGACTAGATTCGTATGATTGATCTGTTGATACTGTTTTGCCGTCCCTTTCATGATTTATGATTCTTGGATTTAATTCTCATGTGTTGGTATCTGGCCAATATTAATGCATGCTAGTTATGTGATTGATGTCTTGGCGGAATTAATTGCATAATCGATATCTTGAATTCATAATACAGTTTTTACCTTGAGACCCGACGGAGATAGGTGAGCTGTAGGAGGCTAAATCTTTGTGTGCTTTTGGTAATTAGCTTACTTCTCTTGAGACCCGACGGAGATAGAGTTTAGGCTAACCTACTACTATAGGCTGTCCTGACGGAAACTATAGTTACATTAGTGATCCTTCATATGAATGTGGATTAAATTGGTAAACAGATTAATAGGTTGATTGTGTGAATCTGGTTAGGTTAATTACATCCCTAGGGTCAGTCTTTTATATCTGGTTTATTCCTATCTTTATTTTCAAGTCTAGTTTTACAATTTTCTCTCTTGATTTTGTTGCCTGAATAATAATAAATATTCTGTGGATTATTTGCTGTATTCTCGAGTCGCAGTCCCTGTGGATACGATATATATATACTTGCTGTTTTACTATCATTTATTTGGTAGGAATTATAGCGATCAAATTTTGGCGCCGTTGCCGGGGACTGTTTAGATTTCACAGTGATAATTTTCTGAATTGTAGTTATTAATTCAAGTGTTCATAAAAAAAAAAAAATATTATTTATTTGTGTGTTGCTTCTCAGATCTGACTTGGTTTTTATCTCTGCATGCGGTGCATGATTACGAGATCTCAAAGGAGAAATTATTCCTTTGGATCTTGAGATTGAGATATCCCATAAGAGAGAGGCGAAGGAGACAAGCAATGGCAGATAGATAGCCCCAAGGCGCGATCGGATGGCGAAATGGAGAGATGTTAGCGGCAATGCAGCAACCGGCGTTGAATAATCGATGGGCGGATGGGTGGTCGAGCACAACCCACCGCTCAACCATATACGGACCACCTACGGATCGGTTCAAGGTGGAGGATGGGGACCGAATGTCAACGCGAATAATTTTGAGTTAAAGCACGCCTCATCGAGATGATACAAGCGAGCGGTTTGGGGAGGGTTCGAAGACCCCAATGCTCATTTGAAGCGTTCTTGGATATCTGCGATACTATCAGCGAGCAGTGCGGTGATGCCATCCGGATACGGATGTTGATTTTCGTTGAGGAGTCAGCGAAGAGGCGGTTCAAGAGCTTGAGCGGATCAAGGATTATCACGTGGGGCGACTATGTGAAAAACTTACGTCAAAATATTTTCCACCGCGAGGCTCGAAGATCATATTGAGATCTCCCACTTTTCACAATTGGGAGATGAGTCATTGTTTGAAGCCCGAGGCGATTGAAACTGCTCGCAAATGTCCACAACATGGGTTCTCACCGAGCGACAAGTAACACGTTTCTGATGGACTCAATGCTAACACCGAAGCATTGTTGATGCGTCACCGGAGGATGCCTTCTCAATAGAGGAATAGATGAGCGTTGAGAATCATTGAGGAGATGACATCCTACGGTTATCGGTGGTCGATGGAGAGCAAACCGATCGGAAGAGTGGGCTGCTGCGAGTTGGATGATAAGTATGATGACTTGTTAGAGAAGTTCACAACTGCGGATGAGTCTGAAGCCGAGAGGAAAGGGCGGATGATTGTGGCCATGACGCGAGAATATCGAGGAGGTTCAATTTTGAACCAAATGAGTGTCGCTGGAATCGAGTGGAAATCAGTCCTATCATCCCAACAATAGGAATCACCCAAATTTTCCTATGCTAACGCAGAATGCTCAAAGAATTACCACCGGTTTCTTTGTAAATAATGGGATGATTGTGGAGCCCAAGAAGCCGAGCCTCGAAGATATGATGTAACAATTATTGACGAGCAATCGCGAGATAGCAACGAATCACCAACAAATGGTGGCTCGACAAAATATTCAGATCCAAAGACTTGGGAATAGGATGAGCGCCTGAGAACACGGTCAACGTCATCAATAATACGGTGATAGCCATGGAAAACAATTAAAATGTTGGAGAACCAAGTGGGGCGGATGACCAATGAGAGAGGCTGGGGCCTTGCAGTGAGGCAATTCCCAAGTAATACCGAGCAAAATCCGAAGAATCATATGCCTCCAAATCAGTGCAATGCAATTTATTTGAGGAGTGGAGCTTCATATATAAATCATCCGGAGTACGAAAGGGAGGAAGAAGATCAAACCACGGAGGAACCATATTCTCGCCTCGCGAGTGAGTATCGCAAGAAAGAAACGCGAGTTCAGCACGCGAGGAAAGCCTCGCCCGAGAGGAAGGATGACCTCACGACGAACCATCGCGAGGAATGGTCGCGAGCGCGAAACGCGAGTTCAGACGGAGAAGACCTCGCGAAATATCCTCGCGACGAACCATCGCGACCTAAGGTCACGAATAAAGAGAACAAGCGCCTCGCGAGTGAGTCCAGAGAGAGAGACTCGCGAGAGAAGGTTAGAGAGGAGCGATCGCGAAGATATCTTTGAAGGCGTGATTAGAGAGGATTCGCGAGAGAGTAGCACATGATCAACCGATGCTTCCAAAGCCCACAGCCCGTTTCTGGCGTTTTAGGAAAGCGAAATATGATGAGGAGTACGCTCGCTTCAAAGAGATCTTCTAGAAAGTGAACATTAATCTTCCTCTTTTGATGCGCTTGAATATGCCCGGATCGTCAAATTTCTCAAGGATGCATTGGCAAATAAGAAAAGTTGGGAAATTTGACAAGATCAACTCTCTCGAAGAATGCGGTGCTATCTTGCGAGAGAAAGTTGCGGCCAAGCAAAAGGATCCGGGAGCTTCACTTTGGAGTGCGAGATCATGGGAACACCTTCCCCAATGTTTTATGTGATCCGGGACGAGCATAAATCTGATGCCATTAAATGTGTTCAATCGCTTAGAATTGGGCAAACCAAGAAGACCTCCATTTCGTTAATGATGGTTGATAGGTCAGTCGCATATCCTAAGGGCATAGTTGAAGATGTGTTGGTAAGGATTCGAGATTTTGTCTTTCCTGCTGATTTTGTTATTTTAGACATTCGAATTTAAAATCAACCACTAATCTTGGGTCGACCTTTTCTAGCAACCGGTCGTGCGTTAATTGATGTCGGGAAGGCGATCGACTTTTCGTGTCAACAATGAGGGCTGAAAATCTCCATATATAAGGCCATCAAGCAACATGATAGTCCGAGCATGAAGGTGTCATTCAATCACTCACATTCTTGCTGTTAGCCAAATCTCGAGCTTGGATGTGAACCGTCCGGTTGACAAGGATGCTAGAAAGAAAAGATGGACTCGGCATGGAACTCCGAGTGTCTTGATCAAGTTTGGGGGAGGCCACTTCCATACTCAGTGGTGGTATGTGGTCAATGAAAAATATCGAGGCAAGCATAGGTTTGGGAAGAGGTCTGCTGCCAAATCGTCTGATTGATCGAGGTTAGTATGGGTCTAGCTAAAGACATTTAAATTTAGCACTTGTTGGGAGGTAACCCAATGTTTTCTTTTGTTTTGTTTTCGTTTTGTTTTGTTTTCTTCTGCTTGTTTTGTTTTGGTTTTTCGTGTTTGGGTTTTGTGTGTACATTTTTGTGGGTTGAATTGGTGTGACAACGATGATGAGAATTGTTTTATTAGAAAATTTATTATGGCGATTTTGTGAGGCGAAGCATGTTATGATCATTGTGAGCATTGAGCCTTTGAGAACTTGATCACACTTTTGAAACACGTGAGACTTGAGCTTTTGTTGTCGTAATTCTTGATCTTGTTTCTTTCTCGTGTGAATAGTTTAAAATAACATGTGTTTCTCTAGAACTTGCTCTGGTTCTTTTCGAGGTTGCATTGATGTGCTTAAGAATTATGAGATGATATTAGGCATTCTTTTCTTAGCCTATACACTATCGAACACTAACCTCGTTATTTTATTATCATTTGATGAGCCCGTTTGAGCCTACCTAATTCTTTCATATACCCATGGGTTGGGTTATGTTGTTAGTGTAATTTTTGGATTGTTTGAAATTGAGGGTTGAGAAAAAGAAAGGAAATAAATGATGAAAGTGATTATTAAAAATAGTTGCTTACCCATATAAGTTCGAAAAAAAAAGAATAAAAGAGTTGGTACAAGTGTGTGAAAAGAACATAAATGGGTAAGTAGCTTAGTGCTTGAGATGAGTTTATCACCTATATAATAATTAAGGAGTTCTTAGAAAAAATGACTTTTTGGTGTAGAGATTTGAAATGAATTGTGAAAGTTTGGGAATTGTGTCTTATGATACTTATGGTGTTTTCATTATGGGATTATGAGTCACTTAGCCTAAATATATCCTACCTTACCAAAGAGCCTACATTATAACCTTCTATAAGACCTTTTTGATCTTAGTTCTTGAGCACATATTTGAGCAATGGAGAATTAGACGATTTGCAAGCTTATGGTAGATTCCATGTAATTTTGAACTTTGAGAGCATACACATCCTCCTTGATGCACTTGAGTGTTTGAGTTTTCTTATATATATATCCATGTCGTGAGGATTCAAGTTTGAGAAGGCTTGTGCTTATGATGTTTATGATGTGTTGAGTTTAATGAAAGATGTTGTAATTTGATTCATTTGAATGGCTCATGGCTCTGAGGCTTATTGCTTTTGTCATTCGACTCTTTGCCTATCGTTGGTCGTCTCTCTCGTGTCCTAATTTTTTTGAGGACAATCAAAAGGGAAAGTTTGGGGGAGTTGATAAGCCCCATTTTTACCTATTTTATAGGGCTATATTCGTTTCGTTTCTAATTGATAAGTGATCTTTTGAGCTGTTTTTGATATATTTATGTTTACCTTGGAAGATATTATGCGTGTGTGTTTCATGTCATTTTAGCACAGGTTTTGATGTCAAAAGGTGGATCACGATAGAGAGGAATCAATAGCCCAGTCGCGAGCTCATGCGAAGAAGAACTGTTTGAAAACGCCGTTGAATATGAGATAATGGATTTGAAAAATATGGATGTGCAAAGTGTACTATGTTAAAGAGCATCTCGATAGGAGTCCGTAGGCACAAACGGATCGTAATTCGGAGTCCGGACGAGAGAGAACGGAGCGAAACGGCGAAGTCGCGCGCGCAGGGAATTACGCCTCGCGAACCGAGCTCGCGACCTAAGGTCGCGATTCTAGGTCGCGAGGATGAGCGAAATGGCAGCGTTTTTGGAGCTGTTCGCGAGACTCCTTCACGGGAAGAATGGCTAATGCGCATCGCGAGACCCTAGACTGTGTTATACATATATGCACGCACACAATTCAGGAGGGGGGCCGCATCCTTTGACACATTACAGAACACTTTAGCTTTGGATATTTTGATTTTTTTCACACATTAGAATAGCTTTCTTAATTCAGTTTCGAGATTCAACTTTGATTCCAGAATTTAATTATAGTTCATAGTACAGTTTTCGAGAGTTCAGAATTATTTTCCGGAGTCAAGTGCTACAATTGTTCATCGTGGATTCATATGGTTTTATCTATCTATCTCAATTTATGCTTTCTTTATTTATTTATTGCTTCGAGAATTTAATCATGCGTAGCTAAATTTCGTATTGATCCTAGGGTTTGTATGTCTGACTAGATTCGTATGATTGATCTGTTGATACTATTTTGCCGTCCCTTTCATGATTTATGATTCTTGGATTTAATTCTCATGTGTTGGTATCTCGTCAATATTAATGCATGCTAGTTATGTGATTGATGTCTTGGCGAATTAATTGCATAATCGATATCTTGAATTCATAATCTGATTTTACCTTGAGACCCGAGCGGAGATAGGTGAAGCGAGGAGGCTAAATCTTTGTGTGCTTTTGGTAATTAGCTTACTTCTCTTGAGACCCAAGCGGAGATAGAGTTTAGGCTAACCTACTACTATAGGGCATCTGGCGGAAACTATAGTTACATTAGTGATCCTTCATATGAATGTGGATTAAATTGGTAAGCAGATTAATAGGTTGATTGTGTGAATCGGTTAGGTTAAGTACATCCCAAATTGATCTTTTATATCCGGTTTATTCCTATCTTTATTTTCAAGTCTAGTTTTACAATTTTCTCTCTTGATTTTGTTGCTCGAATAATAATAAAGATTACATGGATTATTTTTGTGTTCTCAGTCGATCCTGTGGATACGATATATATATACTTGCTGTTTTACTATCATTTATTTGGTAGGAATTGTAGCGATCACACTCCGCCAGGATACGGCTTCTCCTCCCAAGGTAAACACATAGCCTGAGGTAGACTTCTTCTCATCACGGTCGACTTGGAAATCCAGTCAGAATAACCCAAAGGCATTAGACTATCCGCGGTAAACTAGCCTATAATCTCGAGTCCTTTTCGGTGCTTGAGTATATGCTTACCATGATCAATGAGCTTATCCAGGTTAGGCGATATCTAGCTACCATGCCTACCGCATAGCGGATATCGGGTCTCGTACATAACATTGCGTACATGAGACTTCCTACGGCGGAAGCATAAGGAACTTGTCTCATTTCCTCTATCTCCTTTGCGGTCATAGGTGATCGCTCCTTAGATAAAGGCGCCATGTCCGAAAGGTAGCAATCCTTTCTTGGCGGTCTGCATACTAAACGAGTAATCACAGTGATCAATGTAAGGCGCCCGAGATAAGCTCAACATTTTTCTCTTGCGATCTCGGTAAACCTTGATCCCAAGAATGTCGCTATATCTTCTAAGTCTTTCATTTGAAAGCGATCGGATAACCAACTCTTTACGCCCGATAACAACTTCACATTGTTGCAAGTAGAAGGATGTCATCTACGTAAAATGCAAGAAATACCACATCACCACGACATCTAAGCGATACACACAATTTCGCTAGGCAACTGGGTAAATCCATAGGACTTTACCACCTCATCAAAGCGTAAGTTCGAGTTGTGAAGCTTGCTTAAGTCCATAAATGGACTTCTTAAGCTTCCATACTAGATGCTCTTCACCCTTCACCACATAACCTTCGGGTTCTTTGCATATAAATGTCTCTACCTTCTTCAAGGTAACCGTTTAGAAAACGGTTTTCACATCCATTGCCAAACCTCAAGGTTTAAGTGGGTTGCTATGGCCGAAGAATTACGATGGACTTGAGCATTGCTACTGTGAAAAGTCTCATCAAAATCGATGACCTCAATTTGAGTGTACCCTTTCGCCACAAGCCTGGCTTTAAAAGCCGAAACCTCTCCATCTGAATCTCTCTTCCTCTTGTATACCCACTTGCTACCTATGGCTTCCTTGCCATCTGGTAGAGGTGTCTTTTCGTATACATCCATAGCTGTTATGGACTCAATTTCTAAATCCATAGCGGTGTGCCATGATCTTGCATCAGTGTCTTGTATCGCCTCGTTGTATGTCCATGGGTCGATTATTGCCTGCTCGTTTCCTGGGACTAAATCCAAAGATTCACCCACGAACATAAATCGCTCGGGTTGACGAACAACCCTCCCACTACGATGAGGCGCTACTGGCACAATGGCAACGGTGGGTGCAGTAACTTGTGGTTCTCTATCTTGCACAACTTGCTGGATAGAAGCCACTTGTATGGCCGGTATCTCCAGTGGAACTCGACCCACTTCAATTTCTTGAAGTATCTGGTGTCGATCCCTCCCACTAGACACGACATCTCGTACATTTGGCTTAATCGATGGTGGAATACGATCATCTTCTAATTCTTGAAGAATGATTTCAACTTTGGATTTATGGTTTTTCATATAATCCTCTTCTAAGAATCGGGCATTAGTGCTAATAATGACCTTCTGATCCTTAGGACTATAGAAATAACCACCTTTCGTTCCTCTAGGATAGCCAATAAACAGTCTTGCTTCAGATCTAGACTCCAACTTGTCAGCCCTTTTGTTCAGCACATGTGCTGGACTGCCCCATATCCTTATGTGGCTTAAACTAAGCTTGCGCCTAAACCACAACTCGAAAGGGGTCTTATCGACTGCCTTGGATGGTACTAGATTTAGAAAGTATGCCGCGTTTCGAGGCATACCCCGTAACGAAATAGGCAATGTTGCATAACTCATCATCGATCTAACCATTTCTAAAAGAGTCATATTTCTTCGCTCGACACACCATTTTGTTGTGGTGTGCCGGTTAATAGTGAGCTGGAAGTAATCCCTGCTGCACCAAGTAGTCCATAAAATCGTTCTTGAGGTATTCGCCACGCGATCGGACCATGATGACTTGATACTTTACCAAGCTTCATCTCCACTTCCGCCTTAAACTCTTTGAATTTCTCAAAGCATTCGAGACTTCTTGTGAAGCAGGTATATGTATCCGTACCTTGAGTAATCGTCAATGAAAGTGACAAAATACTCGTACCCTTCACGAGCTTGTGTTGACATAGGTCCACACAGGTCAGAATGGACTAGCTCCAACACTTCTTTGGCTCTATAACCCTTCGCTTTGAAGGTCAGTCGACATCTTTCCTTCTATACAAGATTCGCAGACTGGGAACAGAGTAACTGTGAGATCACCCAACGCTCCATTCTTAGCCAGTCTTTGGATCCTATTTAGATTGATGTGACCTAATCTAAGATGCCAGAGAAAGCGTGGTGTCATCTTCGAAAAAACTTTCTCTTTTAAGGTTTGAAGAAGATGCAACATAGTTATAGGTATTATGTTTGGCGAAATAGTATAAAGCGAATTATATAAAGTGCCACCACAGATAACCCGTCATTTCTTATGATAGAAACACCACTATCAAAATAAGCGAATATCCATGAATAAATAGTTTGAAGCTGAAACAAGGTTTCGCGAAACTCGGCACATATAAAACGTCTTTTAAAACTAAAGCTGTTCTATCAAAACATAAAGTAACATCTCCGATCGCAACGGCCTCGACTTTCACGCGTTGCCCATAGAGATCGTTATCTCACCATCACTGACTCCTTGTCCGCAGGAACCCTGCAGGTGTAACAAACATGATCGGGCCGCACTCGTGTCTACTACCCAAGGCTGGGTAGAACAAGTCGCTAAACATGTTTCCGTTACTAAAGCAAATGACGTACTTGAGCCTTGAGCATAGGGCACTTGGCCTTCCAATGCCCGATCTTGCCGCACTCAAGCACCCGCCTCTCCTTCGCTTCTTCAAGCCTCCGGTGGCAGACATGTTCTTGCTCCCACTACTCCCACTAGCTCCCTTGCCTCTACCACCTTTGGTGCCCCTTTTTCTTTTCCCATTTTTCAACGGAAAATTTGGGCCCCTAGATGTGCTAGCAAGAGCATGTGCTCCTTTACCCATGACTCCTTCCACGGCCACGAGATCATTAAGCAACTGACTAAGTGTATACTCGATCTTGCTCATGATCGCGTTTACGAAAATTCTCAAAGACTTGGGCGGTGTGTTGAGGATGATATCGACCTTGGCGGCATGGTCAATACCTCCTCCCAACCGATCAAGACTATCCATGAGATGAGTCGTGTGGGAGACATGTTCATGGACCGAACTTCCTTCTTCCATCTTACACGCTAAGATTTCTCTCATTGTGTGGAAGCGGACTGTCCGATCCGACTGTCCAAACTTACTCTCAAGACTTGACCATATTTGATCGCGTCTACCATCGGTGATCAAGAAATGCAAACCTTTGGACATAGTAGTCATCATATAACATCGGCCATATTGTTTGACTTATGCCAAAGTCCGCTTGACTCTCATTGCTCATTAGTCGATGCGTCAGTAAGGGCATCGTTTAGGAGTAGTAAGAACAAACATGTGTTCTTCAATGATAAGAACATATTCCATGTTTCGTTTCACTCGATAAAATTTGGACGGATAGAGGATTTTGTGCAAGCATGTTGATAATCTGTAAGAGACATATCGAAAAGTAATGTAAACACATAAGCATACGATCGCACATAATTCGTAATAATAATAATGTAACCTTTGATAAAACAATATTAATTGAAACCTCCAATCGCCCAAGGAATCCCACATGCAAGCCACGCGTGTGGGCGTTTACATGAACCCCTCGACGGACTAAAATATACATTTTAGTCGTTTAATTTCAATCCATGTCAACTTATCCTTATGACAAATGAAATTAATGATTGGACCTTACTAGACCACATCACTATCGCAAGAAGGACTTCGGGAAGTTGTACTTGAGTTGATGTCAAGCAATGACCACAATTTTAACAACAGAAAATGAATTCTTAGAATTGTCATACTCACTAGGACCATACCGCTTCAATCAAATTCCTTTGTTATCTCATTTTAAATCTATCTCTAGAGAACTTATGAAAAATCGCATATCTGAAGCCATGCATGTGGGCGTTTACATGAAACTCCCACTTCTCGATAGATTAAAATGTTTTATTTAGAAATCTCATCTAACAAACTTATGACAAATAGTGCAAGCAAGCCCGCGTGTGGGCGTTTACTCACGATGCGTATCACTTTGTTTAGAGTTCAAAAGTGGAGGTCTTGACATTTAAATTTAAAATTAATATGTCGGGTTACTTGTTTAGTCTTTTGTTTCAAAAGGTTAGTCCATGTAGGCTGGGCGCAGGCTGGGGCACGACCCATCATGTGCGCCAACACCGCCGCCGCCGATCCTCGCGCCTGCTCTGCCGCGAAAATCAGGCGAGCTTGAGGTTTCTCGCGATAATCACGCCGAAGCTGCCGCTGCCGAAATCCACGCGCCATTGCCGGGCGCAAAACCGGCCGCGCGATGCTTGCTGCTACCAGCGCCGGCGTGCTACCTCGCGGTCGCGTGAGCGCTCGCGGCGCTGCATGCCGAGGCGCGCCCGCAACCGCCTCACGCCGCGCGCGCCGCTGCGCGTGTTGCCTCGCGGGCTACCCGCGGTCGCGAAGGTGCTCGAGAGCGCCGGAATCTCGGCGACAAGCGCGCGCCAAGACGTCCGCAGCGCAGCGCAATGCGCACGCCACCGCGGGCGTGTGGCGCCCGCGAACCGCTCCGAGCACCGCCGGCGTGCGCTCGGCGCCGAGCGATCCGAGGCATCATGTGCACGGCACGCGCCCGCACCCCGTTGCCGAGCCTTGCCGCTGTGTCGCCACGGCCACGACCGCTTTGTCAAGAACGCGTGTAGCGGCCGAGAGGCATGTTACGAGCACCGAGCACGCCATGCGTGCCGTCTCCCAGACACCCTCACGCCGTGCGGCCGATTTCTCCGGCGTACTCCCGTCGTCTCGTTCTTCGTGCTTTCGTATTCGTTCTTACAGATAAGATTTATAGGAAAAAATCTAATCTAACCACGGATTTTCTCGTGGTGAAAACAAAATCCGACAAAATAAAGCGAGCCATGATGAGCAGCAGATTCACAATTAATTAATTGCGCGCGTTATAATCAAGCGTGAATTAATCCAACAGAGCCAAATCATCGATCCCGGGCTCGATACCAATTGTAGGAAATATGATTTTAACCTCTCCCGCGGATCTATCTTGGATGTTTAATTCACCTTACATTGATTATATGCCTAGCATGCACCTATATAATTAATTGCAACACGTGGGGTTTTCTCGTGTTTACCGTGAATCTATCATGGATGAATGGATCAAGACTCGTGCTTTGATCTTCTGGACTGTATCCCGATTGCCTAATCTCCAATGTCGAGTGAGGACAGTCTATGGAGAATGCTATAGAAAATCACCCTCTTTCTTCTCTCTACAATTTTCGAAAATTCTCACCAATGAACTATGGTAATTCTCGAAAATATGGAATGAGCATTAGCCTTGATTTTATCTCTCACCTTATATTTATAATGCACTCCCAAATCCTATCTAGATAGGATTTATACATATCTAATAAATATAATCTTATCTCTTAAGATAGAGAGGATCAAGATGAGTCCCAGTAGGACTCTAGAGAGGAGGGGCGAAATGCACCTAGCTTCCAGGCCTGGATGGGCCAGCCCAGAGATCAAATGCAAGGAATAAAGATGGGCCTCAAATAAATTAATTATCTTATGTTCAGCCCAGAACATAAATTAATTCATAAACATTTATTCATGCCACTAGAGAATAAATGCTGACTTACCCCTTTATTACCGATGGTGAGTCGGGCTTGCACTTAGACTTTACTAATCCCCGTATTTAAGATATCGTACGTCCATTAATTATTTACACCGCTTAAAATAATTAATATCTTTAATTCCTTAAGTAGTACCACTCAACCTTATTATTGTACTTGAGATAACTCGACTGCGGGGTTTAGTACAATAAACCTTTTGAGCTCCTTAAGGGGACGTCATCATCCTAAACGGATACGGTGACTCGACACAGATAACTAGCATGACATACAAGCACTGCCACCACCCAAGATGCAGAGAATCTTGGGTTATCTCATGTAACCCTCACCCATAGCAAGTCAAAGTGATGGTCAGCAACTCATACTCACCTAATACCTTATCGAGGTTTAGATCAACGTAAGTCTCCGAGATCTAGGTTCTTCACGACGACGGATAGAAGAACTCATCTCATCGTTATCCATCAATACGTCGGAGGCGCATCGGTATAGATAAGCAACCAAGTCAAGTCACTTCTTATCTATACCGTAGCTTATACCGACAAATCGTCCTCAAGTTGTCTCGGTGTGATACTATTTATATCTCATTGTTTCGACCAATCATACGAGACTTCGTGATCTTCTACACACCTTGTATGATCTAACTTATATATGAGATAAGAGGACATAGATATATGCAATCAAGTAAACAATTCGAGATAGGGATTGTAATAGTGGTAACAGGAAACATTGTATACAAGCTCAACCAAACTGCTTTTTGTATACAAATCCAACATCTAAATCTTCTTTCGAATGAAGTGACAATCAATCTCAATGTGTTTGGTCTGTTCATGGAAAAGCGAGTTAGAAGCAATATGCAGAGCTGACTGATTGTCACACCACAACCGGCGAGCATTGAGACATGTAAGCCCACTTCACTTAGAAACTTATGAATAGACAAAATCTCACATGCAGATTTAGCCATTGCTCTGTACTCAGACTCTGCACTCGATAGTGACACCACATTCTATTTCTTGCTTTTCGACGAAATTAAATTTCCACCAAAGAACACACAATATCCTGAGGTAGATCTTCGATCTTCCTTTGATCCTGCCCAATCTGCATAAGAAAATCCCTCAATTCTATCATGACCATAATCACCATACATGATCCCACGCCCTGGTGCTCCTTTCAAATAACATAGAATTTGCTTAACTACTTTCCAATGATCTACAGTTGGAGATGACATATACTGACTCACCACACTGATTGAGAATGCAATGTCAGGACGTGTCACTCTCAAATAGTTCAGCTTCCCAACTAATTAATCTGCGATATCTCTCTGGATCTTCAAAAGGAACACCATCTTTAGTAAGCCGTAGATTAGGAATCATCGGAGTGCCACAAGGTTTAGCACCCAAGTTTCCAATCTCTGAGAGCAAGTCGAGTACATACTTCCTCTGAGATAAGAAAATCCATTTCTTACTTCTCAGAACTTCAATACCAAGAAAATACTTAAGTTCTCCCAAATCTTTGTTATTAAATTGAGTTTGCAGAAAAGTTAGCAGAGATGCAATCCCTTTAGTGTCACTACCGGTAATCACAATATCATCCACATATACAACCAATAGGATAAGGCATTTGGTGCGTCGCTTTTCACCAAAAATAATCGACCGACGGACAATCGGTATGCCCAAACTGCTTGCAGATAGCAAGAGGCAAAATAATCGTCGACGACTGTCGGTATGCCCAAACTGCGAAGACAAGAAGAAGCAAAATCGTCTCCCAAGGGACCGGCGAGAATTCTCCTAAACTTTGACCGCAACGTAACCACGAATAAATTGGGATTACTAAAAACTAGGAATAATTAAATAAACGATAAATAGAAATAGGAATTGAATTTTGATTAAAGAGAATAAAATTGAGAAAGGTAACAAATGCGTGAAAATATTCCGCAACTAATTAATTCCACCCTAGCGATATTTTGATCATTGATGCAAAGATAACTTTAACTCATGGAAATAAATCAGTTATGACCACCGAAGACGCTTCGACGCGATCTTATCTCTCCTTAGCTTTTCGATAATTAGGAAGACGCTCACTAACTATTTCTCTAATCGATCGACAACCGTAAGAGGCGCTCTATAGATTTAATGAATCGACAAGATTAAGAACTAGAGAAACCCGATTCAAAACCAATAAACTCGACGCGGGATTACCGAATTAAGATTGTTATCCCTCGACCGAAGGTCAATTTACCACTAATCAAACCTAAACCACGATTACGTATGGCCGATTTAATTGGCTATTAATTAATTCCAACTCACTAAATATTCGCGACTACCTAGCGGATTGAAACAATTAAATCACAGAGAAAATAGAGAACAACAAATACTTGCATACGAATTAAAGGATAAATAACAAATTAGATCTCACATAGGAATCATGCTAGGGCTTCCTTAATCGTTGCCAGAATAAAATAGATTAGCTAGAACTCATAAAGAATAAAAGCAAATAATAACTAAAAGAAAACAAGAAAGTCACGCGGCTGGAATAAACAAGAAAAATCAATGGTTGATAGTCTCCCCAAATGTACACGTCCAATGCCTTCTGTAGTGCAAATTGGAGGCGTGAGATTTTTGTGTAAGGTTGGAGGCGTAGGAATTATCCTGTAGGCGTGAATGTCTAATTCTCAAAACAACTAAACTAATTAATATAATTAACCTAATCTAAATGGGCCGAGAACATGGCCAACAAGAAAAAGGCTAAATAAAATAATATCCAAAAACAAATAAAAACTTCCATAATAATAATATCCCATATTAAATCTTCCTTCACTTCTTTGGCTTTAAATTCCTTCCAAAGTCATGCTTTTTCTTCCAAAATAAAATCAACACCTACAAAATCCACAAAATATGCAATTAGCTTTATCAAATAGGATTAAGTAGATATTAGGCATTTAAACTCATCAAAAACATCCAAAATATGCGTATAAAATACGCATAATCAAATCCCCCCACACTTGAATAATGCTCGCCCTCGAGCATAAGCAAAACAAAAGATAAAAGCACAAAATAGGTAGGGACTCGATTCAAAAGAAGCAACACTTGGCCATTGATCAAGAAACAACAATCATAGTCAAGATCAAAATATAACCACCATTCATACCACAAACCATTCCTTGATTCCAACAACTTCATGTATACACCCTTCGTCAAAGTCAAGATAGTGCAAACAATCCAGCCTCACAAGATTCACTCAAAATCGCTCAAAATCAAGGACAAGATAAATTCACACTAAAGCATCTTGATTCTATCCATCACAAGTTTGCTAATATGTCACTATCTCTAACAAAATGAAATGAAATTTAAGCACAAATCATTAGGACTTCCATAGGTTGTAATGGGGCTAGGGTGCATAGGTAGGATAAACAAAAGTATTGAAAATGGCTATTAAATCCAACAAAATCAAGCAGTTTATCACATGTGTACTCCCAAAACAAACCCCAAATATTCTACTTTATTCCCCATAATTCTTTCTCCTTCATTGACTTCTCTGCTACCAACTCTTTTCTTTTTTTCCTCCTTTTTTTTCTCTCTTTTTCTCAATTTTTTTTTTTTTTTAAATGATCAACAGCCAACAAATAACCAAAAATTGGCAACAACACATTTATCAACATGTAACCACACCACATCGCTGTTTTAATTCTCATCATTTCACAAACCCAACTATCCTTCAACAAAATAAAATACACCAACTTTCCCAAATAGCTAGAATTCAACAAATCACTATCACTTATCACTTCATCTTCCTCAACTACTTGTAAATTGTTGGTGGGACAAAGAAGGCTAAAAAGGCTATGGTTCATTATTTTGTGGCTTTCATTCATCAAGAAAAGGTAAAAGCTCAAGTGGGCTCTCTAGGAAATATAAGATGGTTAACAATTATCAATCCAAAACAAATGCCTAAATCATGTTTATGCAAGAATTCAACTTCATAAGTTCGACTATGACAACAAGACAAACCAGACATCAAGATATCAAGAATACATAATCTCTCAACAAAGAAGTAAGGAGCATTTCATAATTTTGCTCATAAACTCAATCCTCACATATTTGAGTAGGTTATCAAAATTTGATCAATTAAGCCACGCTTTCATCCTTAGACACATAAGGGCTTTCACAAAATTATTTTCATCAAGGAAATCAACCAAGCAATCCCAAAACAGTATTCTAATCTATCTCATTCATGTTATTCTCTCACAATGGCCAAAACACGAATAGAAAACCATACCCAGCAAAAGATAGCCCCAATAGACATATGACTCCAAAAATCCCCCCACACTTAAACTACACATTGTCCTCAATGAGTGAAAACCTCAATAAGATAAGAAAAAGAAAAACAAAAGCAAAAAGAGACTTCCCTGAATTGCTCAATGCTCAGTCGAAGGTGGTGGGTGGGGATGGTCAAAGTGTTGCTCCATCTGTGTGAGGGGACGATCCAGAGCGATATTGTCTTCCTTTTCCAGCAATTAATGGATGCACCCCTATACTTGCAAAACCTGCCAAAAGAAACCCAAATCAACAACTTTTTTTTTAAAAATTTTTTTTGTTTAATTTTTTTTTAAACAAATTGAAAAATAAAAACAAACATGAAATAAAGATAAAGGTGAAATAAAAATAAAAAATCTTGGGTAAGCTCCCAAGCAGCGCCTTTGTTTAAGGTCCAAGGCTAGACACCATGGTGGTATGATCAGAATTGACTACGAAGTAGCCAAGTTCATCTCTTGAAACTCGACTATCTTCATCTCTTCACTTGCAAACTGTTGTCTATCTGGAGGAACGTGCGGTATGGGCATACCATCTGGCTCATTCTGCAGTCTGTTGAGATGATCAGCAACTAAATTCTTGGCTCCCTTCTTATCCTTGATTTTCAAGTCAAATTCCTCTTGTTCTTCACGAAGGTCTTTGTTTATTATGACCGGCAGTGTGTCGTGTTCCCCCAAGAACACATACTTCAAATGCTTAGGTAACACCTTCAACTCCAACTTGGATGGTTTCTCAATAGATGGAAAAATCCGTTCTGTACTGGTCGGGATGGGCATCCTGCTCGACAGGTGCCGAATTGGAACTTCTTCCGTAGAGTACATCAGTCTGATAATCTCTTTAATGGCGTCATTCTCCTCTGTTTTTCTAGCTTCTTCACTCAATGCACTAACAAGAACGTGCTCTAGCTCATCATCCCTGAAATTCTCAACAAAGTTATCAACCAAAGGGTCAATAATATCAATCATGAAAATAGATTCAGGATCTTCAACATGCTTAATAGCTTCAAATACATTAAATGTGACTATGTCTCCATCAAATTCGAGGCTCAAAAGACCCTTATCCACATCAATTTTAGCTTTAGCAGTTTTCATGAATGGTCTTCCTAATAAAATCAAAGATCTTCTTAGAGAAGCAGAATCATCCATGTCAACAACATAAAAATCTACAGGAAAATACATATCATTTACTTTCACATGAATATTCTCAACAACACCTTCAGGATATGCATTAGACCTATCTGCTAATTGAATGACAACACCAGTTTGTTTCAAAGGCCCTAAATTTAAGACCTTATACACAGAGTATGGCATGACATTTATTGATGCGCCTAGATCTAACATGACTTTCTTGATCCTCTGATTGCCAATTATGCATGGAATAGTAAACATACCAGGATCCTTGCACTTTTGCGGCAATTTTCTTTGAATAACAGCAGACACATTCTCACTTACTCTAATTTTTGCATCATTCCCAAACTTCATTTTTTTAGAGCAAAGCTCCTTCAAGAATTTTGCGTACCTGGGAACTTGTTTAATTGCATCAATCAGAGGCAAGTTTATCTCTACCTTCTTGAAAACTTCCAAAATGTCTTTGTCATCCTCTTCTTTCTTGTTTCGTGCCAACCTGGAAGGAAATGGAGGTGTAATCAATGATTGAGAATTTGAAACTTTAGGTTCTCCACTTACCTTTGAAGAGTTGATCTCCGT
Source organism: Salvia rosmarinus (assembly GCA_036937905.1). NCBI lineage: Eukaryota > Viridiplantae > Streptophyta > Magnoliopsida > Lamiales > Lamiaceae > Salvia > Salvia rosmarinus. The sequence goes on along the minus strand of CM072820.1, from coordinate 1,055,913 downwards.
GGAAGTCTGTAGCTCCTCATGGCCTTGGGTTTTCTCGACTTTTCATGTTTTACTTCCTCATCTTTCTTTTTAAGCTCCGGTTCAACTAACATATTTCCACTCCTTAGAATAACAGCAGACACGTTCTCCTTAGGATTCAACTCCCTTTGAGATGGAAGTTTGCCTTGGTTATTTTGTATCCGATTCATCTGAGTGGCCGGTGAGTAATCTGTGTGCCCATACTTCCCAACGCTGCTTGCGTCTCTTCTTTGGAATGCTTGCCGACTTTGCACCAAGTTCTCGACAATCTCACTATTCGGGCGAGACTCTTCATGATATCACTCATATTCGGTTCTGACCTGGTGGGATTTTTGGGCATACTTGACCCGACTGCGTGGGATTCGTGCATAAATTCCGTGCTCTTGCCGATTCCATCTAAAATTTGGGTGGTTTCTCCACTGGATTATATGTGTTGGAGAAAGGATCGTTTCTCCTATACCTTTGTGCATTCATATGTTGCTCATCTCCGGATCCCATACATGCTTGCTCGGGCGATTTTTCCGCAAAGTAGGACAAGCATCGATATAATGAGTATTTTCAAACAAATCTCACATTTCATCTTCCGAGTTTGAGCTACGGCAAAGCCTCTAACTAAGGAAGTTAGAGCATCAATTTTCTCATTCACTCCCGAAGTTTTCCGCCATGTGAACTGTCTCATGTGATCATCATCCTCATCTTCATATTGTTGTCCATTGGAAACCATGTCAGCAATGAGTTGTGTGGCTTTTTCCAATGTTTTGTTAGTTAAACTTCCCACAAGCAAGATCAACAATCTTCCTATCAAGAGGAGACATACCACGATAAAAGTAGTTAGTAAGCAATTGATATTCGAAAATCCATGATCGTGGCATTTACGACACAATTGTCGAAAGCGCCCAATAGTCGATAAGCTCTCTGTTTTCTTTTGCTTAATGCTACTGATAGCCATTCTCAAATTTGCAGCTCTTGATTCAAGGAAGAATTTCCTCAAAAATTGCTCTTCTAAATCATCCCAAGTTCGAATCGAACTAGGAGGAAGATCAAAAAGCCAATCTCGAGCTTTGCCACGCAATGTGTGAGAAAAGTTAGCAATTTTAAATTATCTTCAGAAAAACCATTAGGACGTAACGTCGCGCAAACTAAATCAAACTCAAGAAGGTGCTTATGTGCACTCTCCGTGTAAATCCCCAAACTTAGGTAGCACTTGAATGAAACCAGGCCGTATTTCAAGATTTCCATTGATAGTTGGCAGAACGATGCACAACGGGCGATTGCTCCTATGGCGGCCTAATTCTTTTATCAGTTGAGCTCTTGGCGGATTAGGATTCACAACGTGCCTCTCGTCTCCCATTGGAACTTCAACTATATGTTCAACTTCAGAGTCTAGTGAATTTGATGTAGCACCCTTCTTTAACTCCTTGGTTCTTTTTTTCAACTCGTGCGGTCTTCTCGATCTCGTGATTAAAATTAATTCACCGCATTTGAGAAGAGCGAGGCATAAACTAAAAGAAAATAACATAAATAAAATGGCAAACCAAAAGTAGAGAATCACCGCTAAACCGATCCCGCAACGGCGCCAAAATTTGGTGCGTCTCTTTTCACCAAAAATAATCGGTCGACGACGGTCGGTATGTCCAAAGCTAGCAGCAAAGAGGCAAAATAATCGACTGACAGCCAGTCGGTATGCCCAAACTGCGCAGACAGCAGTAAGCAAAATCGTCTCCCAAGGGACCGGCGAGAATTCTCCTAAACTTTCGACCTGCAATGTAACCACGAATAAATTGGGATTACTAAAAACTAGGAATAATTAAATAAACGATAAATAGAAATAGGAATTGAATTTTGATTAAAGAGAATAAAATTGAGAAAGGTAACAAATGCGTGAAAATATTCTGCCAACTAATTAATTCCACCCTAGCTTGATATTTTGATCATTGATGCAAAGATAACTTTAACTCATGCAAATAAATCAGTTATGACCACCGAAGACGCTTCTGACGCGATCTTATCTCTCCTTAGCTTTTCGATAATTAGGAAGACGCTTCACTAACTATTTCTCTAATCGACTGACAACCGTAAGAGACGCTCTATAGATTTAATGAATCGACAGCATTAAGAACTAGAGAAACCCGATTCAAAACCAATAAACTCTGACGCAGGATTACCGAATTAAGATTGTTATTCCCTTGACCTGAAGGTCAATTTACCACTAATCAAACCTAAACCACGATTACGTATGGCCGATTTAATTGGCTATTAATTAATTCCAACTCACTAAATATTCGCGACTACCTAGCGGATTGAAACAATTAAATCACGAGAAAATAGAGAACAACAAATACTTGCATGCTAATTAAAGGATAAATAACAAATTAGATCTCTCATAGGAATCATGCTGGGCTTCCTTAATCGTTGCGTAATAAAATAGATTAGCTAGAACTCATAAAGAATAAAAGCAAATAATAACTAAAAGAAAACAAGAAAGTCACGCGGCTGGAATAAACAAGAAAAATCAATGGTTGATAGTCTCCCCAAATGTACACGTCCAATGCCTTCTGTATTGCAAATTGGAGGCGTGAGATTTTTGTGTAAGGTTGGAGGCGTAGGAATTGTCCTGTAGGCGTGAATGTCTAATTCTCAAAACAACTAAACTAATTAATATAATTAACCTAATCTAAATGGGCCGAGAACATGGCCAACAAGAAAAAGGCTAAATAAAATAATATCCAAAAACAAATAAAAGCTTCCATAATAATAATATCCCATATTAAATCTTCCTTCACTTCTTTGGCTTTAAATTCCTTCCAAAGTCATGCTTTTTCTTCCAAAATAAAATCAACACCTACAAAATCCACAAAATATGCAATTAGCTTTATCAAATAGGATTAAGTAGATATTAGGCATTTAAACTCATCAAAAACATCCAAAATATGCGTATAAAATACGCATAATCAGCCGCTATCAGAATTCTTGTAGAAAACAGAATCTTCAGATATAGATTGCTTCAAGCCAAATGCAGCCGCTGCTCGTGCAAACGTACCAAACCATGCACGAGGGCTTTGCTTCAAACCATACAATGACTTACGGAGATAGCACACCTTACCAGACTCCCCCTGAGCAACAAAACCGGGCGGTTGCTCCATATAGATGGTGTCAGTTAGATCTCCGTGAAGGAATGCATTCTTCACATCCAGCTGATATAAAGGCCAATGATGACTAGCTGCCAAGGAAATCACAATCCGAATAGAAGCAAGCCTAGCAACAGGTGAGAACGTCTCAGAATAATCAACAACATAAGTTTGAGCATATCCTTTGGCAACAAGTCGAGCCTTCAATGATCAACAGAACCATCAGGATTCACCTTAATAGTGAACACCCATTTTCACCCAATGGAGCGTTTACCAGCCGGAAGGTCTACCAATTCCCAAGTGCCATTTACCTTCAAGGCATTCATCTCCTCGATCATAGCAGCCCGCCAACCAGGATGAGCCAAAGCTTCAGAAACAGTCTTAGGAATAGGAATAGAATTAAGGGTGGAGACAAGAGCTTTAGATGAAGGTGACAAATGACTATATGACACAAATTCAGAAATGAGATAAGTACAAGAGCGTTTACCTTTGCGAAGAGCAATAGGAAGATCAATGCTCGGTGTAGGATCAGACGACGAAGCTATTGGATCATCAGGACCAGAATCAGATGAAGTAGTAACCAAGGATTCAGTAGCATGAGCAGGAGCAGGAGCAGGAGCAGAAGGACGACGAGTATATTGGTGTATGATAGGAGGAGTAGGCATAGCGGAGACAGACGGAGACCCGACAGATGAGGTAGTATAGATCAAGAAATCAGAATCCTCATCCTGAGGTAGAGAAGAGGAAGATGGAGTAAAGGGTGTATGTTCTGAGAAAGCTACATCAGCAGACACAAGATATTTGTTGAGATCTGGACAGTAACACCGATACCCTTTTTGAACCCGAGAATATCCTAAGAAGATGCACTTCACAGACTTGGGGTCAAGCTTAGTAACCTGTGGTCGAACATCACGAACAAAACAAGTACTACCAAATATCTTAGGGGCAATAGGATACAAAGATTTAGACGGAAAGAGGACATGATAAGGAGACAAGCAGGAGAGAATAGAGGACGACATACGGTTAATAAGAAAACAAGCAGTAGACACAGCATCCGCCCAAAAGTGTTTAGGGACTTTCATGGCAAACAATAAGGCTCTGGCTGTTTCAAGGAGATGCCGATTTTTTCGTTCAGCAACTCCGTTTTGAGCCGGTGTGTCAACACAAGAAGTTTGATGAAGAATACCATTAGTGACCATATAACGACAAAAGTTATCAGATAGATACTCCTTAGCATTATCACTTCGTAAGACTTGAACAGACACATGAAACTGAGTATTAATTTCTGCACAAAAGACAGAGAAATGGGTAAATAACTCAGAACGATTTTTCATTAAATAAATCCATGCCAAACGAGAATGATCAACAACAAAAGTAACAAAATACCTATAACCAGCTTTGGATGTAACGGGACAAGGACCCCAAACATCAGAATGAACTAACTCAAAAGAAGCATTAGCTCTCTTATTGACTCGAGGACTCAAACTAACACGATGGTGTTTAGCAAACTGACAAGACTCACAATCTAAAGAAGACAAACGAGAAAACTGCGGACATAGTCTCTTTAACAAAGGAAGGGATGGATGGCCCAACCGACAATGCGCATCCATAGGAGTGACAGCACCCGCACACGCTACTGAAGAAGGTGGTTGTGTATCCAGGATATAGAGACCACCTGATTCATGCCCTTTACCAATAATCTGTCTCGTCGTAAGATCTTGAAACAAGCAATAATCAGGAAAAAATGAGGCACTACAATTCAAATGGTGAGTAAGCTTGCTGACAGACAACAAATTAAACGAGAGCTGAGGAAGGCTAAGGACAGAAGATAAGGATAAAGAAGATGTAGGTTGGACAGTGCCCAATCCACGAACAATGGAGTGTGAACCATCAGCTAGAGTGACCGAAGGTGTGTTTTGATGTGACTCAAATCTGGAAAACAAAGCAGGATTACCTGTCATATGATCTGTGGCACCTGAATCAATGACCCATGTGGTTGGCGAGGAAACCGTGCAGGCAGTAGGATTACCTGAATCGGTAAGAGCAGTGGTAGGGCCAGATGGAGAGTACATCTTATTCAATGAAAAGATCTCCTATATATACATGTGATATCAAACTAATTAAGGTAAAGAATAACCCTAATTGTATACTAATATGCATCAACCATATATAACATATTTACATATAACATATTTCTATCCAGATATTCTTTTTTCTTCCTTCTCCTTTCTTTTCGTTTCTCTACTTTGTATCTTCATTTCTTTTTTCTTTTTCCTTTTTTAATTTCTCTATTTTGTGCTCTTTATTTTCTTTTCTTTTTTATTTATCTACTTAATTTGTTGTCTTTTTTTTCTTTTTCTATAGTTTGTTTTACATTGATAAAATAAAAGATATATACAAATAATAAAATTTTATATGTAAATTAATGATCAATCAATTTTAAAAATATTATGATAAACTTATTATAATAGTCATAAGTAATATTTATTTAAATTTATTATAATATGTTTTATATGTGAATTAATTTTAGATTCAATTGTTGATTTGTAGTGGTACAAGAAAATCATGATTTGAGTTTAGTAAGATAATACCATTAAAATATTAATACTTATAATTTTCTTATTATTTTATTTTTATAGCTATTATTGATTGATTGATTGTTTAATTATTTATAAGTAAATCTTATTATTATTATTTTGTAAGATATTAAAACATAATGAAGAATAAATATATTTATATAGTATAAATAATTACCTTCATTCAAATAATATTACACTACTATTTAAATTATTATTATTTTTAATTTTAATTTTAAAATTGTAATTAATTGGGCCCCCAAGATTCATTTTAAAGCTCAATCACGCTCTTGAACAACTCTAATGTTTCGCAAAGATTGGGTTCTTTTTCTTGCTTATGCAGACAATCAATGTTACAGAACACTTCATATAAATCTCAATAACATCAATCTTAGGTGTTTTTCAACTTTGTAATTGTATGCATTAGTCAACCTGAAAGATGTCTAGAAATGTCGAGATTAATTGATGCTTTATTAACAAAACGTAGCATTCGTCAACCTGCAACTCCAACGCGCTTTAAGGGCTAAAATTATGGTTGTGATGGCGGATGGAATAAAGTGGGAGGAGTTGGCAATGGGGAAATGGTGAAAAAAATATGTCGGTTGGCTATAAAATTTAGATTAAACAAATTTATAAATTAGGTAAGTGACAATAGTAATATTAAATCTCATTAACAAGGTCACATCTGCATTAAGAATTAATTTATTGTTACATAATGATTCATAAAATTGGGATATTGCATGTGCATACTTCTTGTAACATCGAGGCCACAAGTTGCACTCTATTTTATTATTATGGCTCGATTGTTTCGGCAATAATGTTATATATAATATATTTATTAAACTCTAATATCTAGTTTGGATTAAAATATAAGATTCTTCAAAAAACAAAGACTTAGGAATGTTTTATGTAAATTTGTGTAATTGTATATAATTACCTCTCAGGTAGGATACATATGGTATGGCATAACGTAATTATAATATTTATTAATTTCTTATCAGACTAAATTAATTAAGCTTAATCACCTAACTTAAAATTTAAATTATAAGGATATTTTATGTAATTTTAATACATACTACCAAACATAATATTGATAAGTGATGTGACAAAATATATCTTGGTTAAACATACCACATTTGATCTCATATTGTATAACAAACGAGCTCTTATTGTACAAGTATATACTCATTCAAGTTTTTAAAATCTATAATGTTTCTATAAACTATTTTATTCATAATAACATAATAGATATATTAAAATTTATTATATTTATAAACAAATATGTTAATTAGAAACTTAGTATGACTATAACTAATTATAGTTTAGAAATACAAATTATATATGGTTAAAAATTATGTATTTTTAAGTTAAATTACTTAACGAGCTAGCTCGTTGGAGAGCGTAGTACCATCAAACTCCTGCTTGGCACGTCTATCCAGTGAGCATGAATCTGCTTTTATCTAGCGAGATCCGAGTAATTCGACTAATTTACAGCCATTTCCATAACAAAATTAATCAAGGAAAGAGGTGTATATGGCCACAATTCTTTGATTTTCCGTTTAGTATGGTGTTTCATTCTGAGGAACAAACTGGTAAGTACTCGGCAAAAAAAAATCTATTACCTTTTTTTTTTGGATTATGCACTCATAGTACACACTAAGATTTCTATGTGATTTGAATCTCCGAACTACTGATTGAACGGGCAACGTTTTACCTATTGAGCTGCGTTGTCATTATCTATTACTTTTTTTTATTCTTTTATTTTAATAAACACTTCTTCCATGGCGTACTTCTCAAAATATCTGCCAGTTTAGGTATATAGATAGTAAATTGATCAAGTTTTATGTAAATGAATCTTTTGAACCTACATTTTATTTGAATTGACTGATAAAATGGAAAGTATAATAAAAGAGAAATAAAAATCTTCTTGATGGTATTGGAAATAATTTTTCAAATAAAACATTCAAAATAAAATTGTCATGTTTACGATGAATATTAAGCGTGTAAGTTGTTGTATTATTCCTTACTATCTTAATTAAATAATTATTGTGGAAGAATAATTTTGAATGAGGTTCCACTTTTTGTAACAACGCAAATCGATATGCCGACACGCAAATCTGCATTTCTGCAGGCATTGTATGTGGATGGTCGTGCCGTTAAGTTTCCGGCGAGAAAACCTTGACGCCGACAACTTTCGTTGGTCGTGCCGACACTTAATACAATTGTTTGATGTCGACAAGGAGGAACTTGTCAACCCTAGTTGGTGGCATATGACCTAATACACTTGTTTGATATCGATAAAGTAGAGAAGTCAGTTTGAATCCATGCAATAGATGTGGTTTAGTAAATATAGTTCTAGTATTAATTGAGTTTGAGTTTTCAACTTTAAATACTCATATATTTCTGTCTTGGTTGTTAGAGCCCATTGTAAAAAAGTTCGTCTAATTTAGTTTGTATCTTGTTTGTAGTTTATAATTTGTTTTGTCTGTACATTTGAAGAATTGTCAGTGTGAATCGTTGGACGAAATTACAACCATGTCATAATAGGAGAAAATGCCAAAATTTTGATAGCTAAAGAATGATTTTTTAGTTTGCAAAAGTACGTCAGGATAATATATATTTTGTTATGGTGCTAAGTCCAAAGTCCACACAGCCTGCGTTGACATGTATAAATATTATTTCAAACAACCACCGTTTTTAAATATATCTTCAGCAAATAAAAAGAAATTTTCCTTTCTTTCAATTGAAAAATATTATTTCCGCAGCCGGCATAAATTAATTTTCTATAGCAATGCTAATTGTTGGGTTATATAATTGAGCAGGTAAGGTTTTATTCTAATGTTTATAGCTAAAGATAGGCTTATACGAGTGAAGCCTATCTTTAGCTTTATACTTTAATGTAAAGGCTCACTCAAAGTAGTTGGATTTGTAGCCCTAAATCAAATTAATATATAATGATAAAAGTTTAGGATGAGTTGTGAGTAAGCAATAAGGTGTAGCTGTCTGAAAGCAAATGTGTCTTGGTGACTATAACAGCCCACTATTCCTAAGGACGGATTAGTAGGGACTATTACTTGGAACGAGAATTAAGAAGCGTAGAAAGAAAATGGGATATCGAATTGTGAGACATATATCAAGAATACTTCTAGAACTTCAAAGCATTTGAGATTAAGCACACATAATTTACATACGAGACTAGACCATCAGATCTTTAACAAAAAGGTTCAACTGATCTGAAGGTAATTAGTTCTCTGCTCAAATATAGCTTAGTGTTCTTGCAGCGGAAAACATGTGAAGTACACATATGAATATGTGCACTCAAGGTTCTAGTGTCAGCGACAAAAGATTTCCTACTGCTCAACATCGCCCATCGCATTATTACGACTCAACTCGCACATTTAAAAACAAACATGCATGGCTGAGTACAAAGACTCAGTGGACTTATATGCCAAAATTTTTTATCATAACTTTGAATTACACTGCCCCTTCAGTAACACACGAGGTTTTATTTTAAATGCTCGTGCTTACTAAATATTTTCTTAATTTTCCATAAACTTTGTTTGGTCAGACATATTTTCCGTCTGTATGATCCATATCCCATCTCATATAACTCATCTTACGCTGTAGAAGGAGGCCTCCTTCCACGGACGTCGTGACCGCCCAAAGAAACCTTTCAAAGACACAACACCGTGAATCGGTTGACCAAACCTTTCAGCGAGTATAGTTACCTTAGTGTACACGTTAACCCTTGCTAGGAATTCTCCCTCTAGCATAGCATCCGAATTCGATTAAACTTACGTTGGCGAACCAACACTGATAGGATCCATACATAAAACATAAACATTTTGGGCAGGTAATTAAATAATAGCATTTCAGCATCATTTCTAAAAAAAGAAAGCATCATAAATAAAACATTTGTCATTTCATTTTATCCTTGAGGAGAAAAAGTCCACCTGGTATGTTCTCCTTCTCAAAACGAGTTTCTTTCCTTTACTTTCGTTGCTCACCTTCGTGCTCCACCTTTACGTAAGAAACTAATTTAGTACGTCGGTCGCATTTTTTGAAATCATCAAGATCTAATACAACTCGATAACTTTTAAATCTTTTTAAGATTTATTAACTATATATAAACCTTCTAAAGCCTTCGTACCTTTTAACCAATTTGGTTATTCTTTTCATCGAAAGTTCTAACTTATAACTTCTCGTTTTTAACCGATATGAAACATTGCTTCAGACCTCATACGAATAAATTAGGTCAATCATTGAACTCATATAAACTATTTTCCTGTAAAATAATTTCAATTACGAAGTCGACTCTTATAAAAGAGATATTCTTATATCTCTAATGCGTCTTACACGTCTTAGTTTACCTATTCAGAGAAACCCATATTTATACTAGGCGTAGAACATAACTCTGTGCGTTAAACATAACTCTACTCGCGCACTAACATACTTCATACGTTCATACCTTAATCAAGTCATTTTCGACCTTGAAAACATACATTCGCAACATTCATATATAGAACTATTAACTTACATGTATATACTCAAATTCTAATGTATTACTAATCACATTCTCATAAGTCTCGATTTTTCACTTTACAAACAATCATGTCCAAACAATCATGTCCAAAAATCACATAAATTCATAACATATCTTAAACATATTTTTGGGACTAAATATGTGATCACATTTAATAAAATAAATTTGAAACTCTAACTTCCAAATTATGGTATTTTTACCTTTTGAAACATTTTCAAAACTTATCCAAAAATTCCTATAAATTCACATAACACACTATATTAACATATGATCAATAATATCAAATAACATTAGCCAAAGAAAAATTTGACATCATAACCCTACACTTGAAGTTTTCGAAAACATTGACAAATCATTTAAACAATTTTAAAAAATTCTAATTAATTCACACAACACATTATTATCATTATACATCAACAATATGCCATAATATCCTTCATACTCAAATCATCCATCAATATATCATACCTTATAATTTTCAAAATTTTTGTGACATAATAGACAATATTTTCCAAAAATTATGAATTAATTCATACATGCTTAAACAATACTAACTATCATCAATCCATGCTCAAAACAACAATTAAAATTCATTTCCATTAACATATAATTTTCAAAATAATAAGAAAATTTTAAACATGTTCAACTTTGCACTAAATTCATATATATGCTTATAAACATTATATAAACATATTTAATTAACAACTTAAAAATTTAACAAAATTTCTCAAATTTCACATAAAATAACAAAAGCATATAATTTAAATTTTCATGGATGGATTTCTAATATTTTTGCATATATAAGAAGCTTGTACAATTTCTAACCTTTTAATCGGAATCGATCGGTTAAGAAAACGTTTTTCTAACTTAAGATTTGAAGAGAAATTGAAGAACTCTCTCCCTCTTTTTTTTTCCTCCAATTTTTCGGTACTAATGGTGAGAATGAGAGAGAAATTTTATTCATTGATGATATATTAATCTTATTCATGCTTTTAAGAAAATATCAACATAAAGTCCACAAAATTAAATCACCTTATCAATTAGAAATGATCACCTTTCACTAGGAAACAAAAATAATACATGGCTATAATTAAAACAATATCATGTTCAAATTTTCTCTCCATTTTTTCGGTCAACATATGTAGGTAGAAGATAAATATATTATCTTATCATATAATTAATTAATTACCTATCATTATCAAACCTATCATTATCAAACTTAAATGAAAATATCTTCTTTCATCTTTTCTTTCATGGTTCGGCACTCTCAAGAATGGAATGGAGGTGATTTTTATTTTTTTGATGCAAATATACATTAATCATGCTTTAGGAAAATATCTAATTAAAACACAAAAATTTACACTACTTTATCTCATAAAATACTACACCTTCGCTACCAAACAAATATACTTTATCAATTTATTAAAAAATCATCTTATCTTATTTAAGAATTAAATACATATCGCTTTCACATAATTAACTATCACTATCACAAAGTTGAAAACAAATTTCTTCCTTTCACACTTGTGAAACTTTCAGCTCTTTCACCCTCATTATTCTCATCACTTTATTTTTTTTTATATCATTCAACTTATTTCTACATTAATAACATCTCATTATCATAATAAATACACATCACTATCATAAAAGATGAAATTTTTCTTCTTTTCACACACCTATACTCTAGTTTTCGTCCACTATGCATAAATATGTTACATGTCTTATTTTTTTTTCATTTAATAGCAATGTGACATAATATAGGTCTTAGATAATAGAATAAATCATAGGAAAAATAAATAAGAACAATTCTATGCTCTAAGGTGATATTTTCAAACCATAGCTATAAATTAAGAATAAATTGTCCAATCATCATTCCTTAAATAAATAAATTATTTTAGTGAAGGAATATATATAAAAATGCTCTTGTATCATAATATAATCGTAGGACTTTCTATATTGTAATTCTTTGAACGTTAAACTAAGTTTTCGAATCGTCTCAAAACGTTGATAATCGAATCGTCTCAAAAACGTTGATAATAAAGTCGTAATCATCTTATTCGTTCTTCGTTAATAAGGAATTAAATTCTATGCTTCTTCGCTTAGAAAATAACGTAAGACTAACTATCGAAAATTAATCGAAGTTAGAAAAATGCTCTTAAAGGAATAACACACACATATATATATATATATATATATATATATATATATTCCTTAATTCACTAATTGTTTATGGATATAATATGAAAATTCTCGTATTATGGATAGTCGAAATTGAGCTTCGATAAATTACTATTTCGATTATCGAAACAAAACCCTAATTAACGACTTATTTTATCGTAACTTAGTTTTAAAACTTTGGGATATTACATTCTACCCCCCTTAAAGAAATTTCGTCCCTAAATTTGCATACCTTAGAAAAGTCTGCGATATCTTTCCATCATAGCATCCTCAAGTTCTCACGTGGCTTCCTCTTGTCCATGGTGTCTCCATAGGACTTTCACTAAAGGTATAGACTTGTTTCTTAGCTGTTGAACTTTATGATCTAAAATAACCGTAGGTTCTTCCTCATAACTCATATCTGGGTTAAGGATTACATCATCATGATGTATCACGTGTTTTGGATCATATACATACTTTCTCAACCGTGACACGTGGAAGACATTATGTACATTCCCCAGACTTGGCGGAAGTGCCAATCTATAGGCTACTGGGCCAATTCTTTCTAGAATCTCATAAGGTCCTATAAAACGTGGTCTCAACTTGCCTTTTACTCCGAACCATATAATTCCCCTCGATGGAGAGACCTTAAGAAAAACTTTATCTCCGCACTCAAATTTCAGTTCAGATCTGAGTGTATCGGCGTAAGATTTCTGTCTATCCTGAGCTTCTTTTATCCTTTGTCTAATTTGCGGACAATCTCAATCATCTCACTTACTGTGTCAGGCCCTAAAACTTTTCTCTCACCTAATTCATCCCAATAAAGTGGTGATCGACACTTCTTTCCATACAATACCTCATATGGGGCCATATCGATCGTTGCTTGATAGCTATTGTTGTAGGCGAACTCAATAAGTGGCAAAACATGTTCCCAACTTGCACCTCGATCCAACACTACCGTCCTTAACATATCCTCAAGTGTTTGTATTATCCTTTCTGATTGTCCATCTGTCTGTGGGTGAAAAGCTGTGCTAAAGTTCAACTTCGTGCCCAACTCTTTTTGTAAGCTAACCCAAAATCTAGAAGTGAACTTGGAATCTCTATCCGATGTGATGGATTTTGGTACCCCATGTAGACGTACGATTTTCCTTATGTACAACTGAGCTAACTTATCAGATCCATGAGTAATCTGAATTGGCAGAAAATACGCACATTTTGTGAGTCGATCCACTACTACCCATATAGCATTGTTACCTCTTTTTGATTTTGGCAACCCCATCACAAAATCCATTGTTATGTCATCCATTTCCATTTGGGTATCTCTAGAGGTTGTAACTTTCCATAGGGTCGCTGATGCAATGCCTTTATTTGCTGACAAATGAGACAGCGCTCGACAAATGAGGCTACATCTCATTTCATTCCTTCCCACCAAAATTTTTCTCGCAAATCCTGATATATCTTGGTGCTGCCTGGGTGAGCAGTATAAAGGGTGTCATGAGCTTCACTCATGATTTCATTTCTAAGCTCATTATTGTTTGGAACGCATAAGCTTTCCTTAAACAATGTAGCATTGTCAGGCGCTTCTTTAAAATCCTTCAGCCGTTATGTCCTCATTCTTACCCGTATCCTTTCCAATTTTTTCATCTTTTCTCTGTTCTCCTATTATTCTTTTCCTCAAGTTAGATGTCACCATGAGTATAGCAACACGACTCATGATCGTCTCTGGTTGCTCGACTATTTCTATCTTCATTTTCTTAAACTCTTCAATGAGTTTTTCTTCTCTTGTAAAGAGGCATCCCAATTGGACTGATTTTTACGACTTAGGGCATCAGCTACTATATTTGCCTTTCCTGGGTGATAATTTATACCACAGTCGTAATCTTTTACTAATTCGAGCCATCTTTTCTGTCTCATGTTCAAGTCTTTTAGCTCGAAGAAGTATTTCAAACTTTTGTGATCTGTGAAGATCTCACACCTCACTCCATAGAGGTGATGTCTCCAAATCTTTAGTGCGTGTACTACTGCTGCTAGTTCCAGGTCATGAGTTGGGTAATTTAATTCATGTGGTCTAAGTTGTCGTGATGCATAGGCTATCACCTTTCCCTCTTGCATTAGCACACAACTTAGTCCATTTTTGGAAGCATCAGTATAGATCACATACTCTTTGTCTGATTCTGGAACTGCTAGTACTGGTGCACTAGTTAATTTTTCCTTGAGTTTTTTTGGAAACTTGCCTCACATTCATCTGTCCACGTAAATTTAATTTCTTTTCGGAGTAGCTGTGTCATCGGCCTTGCTATCTTAGAGAATCCTTTAATGAATCCCCGATAGTAGCCAGCTAATCCTAAGAAACTCCTGCTTTCATTTTGGGTCATTGGCGATTTCCATTCTTGCACCGCTTCAACCTTTGTCGGATCTACTTTGATTCCTTCTGAAGACACGATGTGTCCAAGGAACATTACTTTTTTTTAAGCCAAAATTCACATTTGCTGAACTTGGCAAAAAGTTGTTCAGCTCTTAATGTCTGCAAGACAGTTCTCAAGTGTTCTTTATGCTCTCCTCATTCTTCGAATAGATGAGGATATCATCTATAAAGACTAAGACAAATTTATCTAAATACAGGTGGAACACTCTATTCATGAGGTCCATGAACACGGTTGGTGCATTTGTTAGTCCTGAATGGCACAACTATAATTCATAGTGGCCATATCTTGCTCGGAAAGCCGTTTTGGGTACATCTTCTGGTTGCACCTTGAGTTGATGGTAGCCTAATTTGAGATCGATCTTCGAGAACACACTTGCTCCTTTTAATTGATCGAACAAATCATCTATCCTTGGCAATGGATATTTGTTCTTAAGTGTCAGCTTATTCAGTTCTCGATAACCTATGCACATTCTCAACGTGCCATCTTTCTTTTTGACAAACAAGACAGGTGCCCCCCAAGGCGATACACTAGGTCTGATAAAACCTAAATCCAACAACTCTTGAATTTGGATTTTTAGTTCTTCCAGTTCCTTTGGAGCCATTCGATATGGCGCTTTCGAAACTGGAGCTGATCCTGGTTCCAGGTCGATAGTGAACTTTAGCTGCCTGTCAGGGGGTAATCTTGGTAAATTATTAGGAAAAACGTCTTGAAATTCCCGAACAATTTCCACATCCTCAACTTTTATTTCAGCTTTCTCTTCTCCGTTTAGGTAGATAAGAAATGCTCGACATCCTTTCTTGTTCATCATTCTCCTTGCTTGTAGTGCTGATATAACAGGTACCTTCTTCCCCATGTTGATTCCGTGAAAACTCGTGGCTTCTTTTCCAGGAGCTTGGAATGAAATCTTCCTCTCCTTACACAAGGATTGTGGAATAGTTTTCGGCTAGACAATCCATTCCTAGAATTATATCTACGTCCCACATAGATATTATGTTCAAGTTGTTTGCTAGAACCTTAAGTGATTCTAGGTTCAATTCTAAGTTCGAGCAAACATGTGTGACAGCCATATTTTTCCCTGTAGATGAAGAGATTCTCATTGTCTGATTTGCTTGTTCCGATTTGAGTTCTAGCGTATCTACACATGATTTTACGATGAAAGAATGTGAAGCACCCATATCGAACAAAGTATTATAGGTATGCTGAGAAGTTTTTCATACCGCCAGCTTCCCGGTTTTGTTAGATTCTTTTTGGTGTAGAGTATAGGCTCTAGCTTGTGGTGTCCCTGTCTGTCCAGGTAAACATCCATCTCATTTATCCTCGTCATTTCCCTTGTGGAACCATGTTTCCTTGCCAGGGCCTCCTGTAACCTTGTTCGCCATATCCTTCTCGATAGTCATTACTGTTATTCCTTTATCAATTGCATTTTGTGGTTAGATCTGTCCCGGTTTATCCTCTGGAATTGTTGCCTCGACAGTCTAATCTTTATCTAGAAATCATGACGTATCGGTCACTATCATCCATTCTTAATTCATCTGAATGATTCAGTTCCTTTTCCTTTCTATCGCTCTTAGGCATATATCTATCATATATTCTTCCCTTAAAATCTTTCCAAGAGAAATCCTCAATTTGGCATTTGTAGCGCCATCATTAGTAATATCCTATTTGGATATACGTCATTTTCCTTAATCTTCATTGATTAACTAAGTGTTTTCGCACAAGTTAAAATCCCTTGTTCACTGGGGACGTATTAGACTTTGGCCCTAAACGTCATGTATCTTCACTATCTTCTTGACATTCTATGTTTGCTTTATTTCAATGTCAGAGGTACCTAAAATTCCACCTTATTTGTCATCATGTAAGTATGAGGAACAAGCTTCCCAAATAACTTCATCTTAAGGTCTTTCCATGTGAATCTCTTCCTTTGTTCCCTTGAATTTATCTCCCTCACAAACTTCTCTAGAAGTTGTTTTGCTTGTTAAATCTCAAAACACACAAGACATGCGTTTTGTGTCTATGTAACTTAGAGTACCAAGTTTTCATCTCATATAATGAATCTACTTCTTAATCTACTTATTTGCTTCGAAGGAATTACCTTACTTATCGTAGTCAGACTATTTCTGAAGATTATATCATATCCTGGGCTATCTCATAACTGGATAGCTCGTATTTTCTTTAGCTGTTCTCAATTCTTGTCCCTTTTTCTTGATCATGACATCTGAAAGTCATATTATTTTCATTATACTTCGGTTCTCACTTTTAGAATTAAAATCGTCATTGTTGTCATATAGCTTGGTAGGGTAGTACGCTTGTGCACCATAACTTAAGTTCCAAGCATAAGTGTCTCATTATCATGTCTCGTCTTCGGGGATGTATTCCCCATACTTGGTTTAAACACTAGAGCTAGCCTAGCTATTCACACATCTCAATATTTACGATCCATCAATCTCACTATCATTGGTTTCACTACGGTCTCAAATACTCGAAATCAATTCCGCTCAAGCATAATCATAAGGGTTGAGGTATAAAGCGAGAGACTTGTTAACTGAGATGCTATCATTCCTTATATATCCATTGAAAAGAGTCTCGTGCACCTCCATACTTTAGACATGTCCAACCCACTAACGAGGCCATAAGGACAATCAACTATCTTAAAGATAAGTTGTAATCTCTCTTGTTATAACATAATAAGAGGTTATTTTCCAAGGATATCATATATTTTTCTTTACTTCTACTCTAACATTTCAATGCTAGAGGGTATCTCGTTCATAACTTTATTATCATAACGTTCCCAAGATGGTATAACATTACGTCATCGATATCTGAAAAGCCCATCAAGGGTCATCGTATCTATGTGTATCATAGGAGGAAAATATATCTCACACGATCGAGGACTTCTACATCATAACTTGATGTATATCACTTTACTAATCTGAAAACTTAGGTGACAAGATAAGTCCACCTACATCATACAGATTAGTTTCGAGGATTGAAGAAAACTCATCATGACAACTTACAAGTGGTAAGGGTTCACAATTCGAGATGGCCACTTTTAAAGTTTGAACCAATATATTCCTTGAACTGAATAATTGGGATATAGGGTCCGAAGACCAGAATGACGACTACTGCGATCTCTTTGGTCATAAGGGCTGACCAGACCCGTCACAAATACTTCTCCGTCACATGAGGGCTTGGTTTCAAAAGGACACTTTATAAGTTTTATGGTTGTAAACTTCTTTCAGAAAAAGCGAGAATTTCAAATGATTTCTCAATCGAAACTAGATCATAGAGTTAAACTCAATGACAGAAATTGGTTAATGAATAAAATTCGAAACCTCATATAACTCGTAATGGATCATCATAAATTTTAAGGGTTGTCAACATACCATACATTTCAAACTCTACTCATACTATTGAAAAACCCAATTCTCAATTTGCCTTCAAAATTTCTACCACATCGTGGTCTCTCATTCTGTGTAAACCATAATACTAGACTCAACTGATTCTTTAATTATATCTCTATTTCGTTTCTAATGAAAAAGTCATAGTCAATTTGGAGTTCCGTCTCGGGTGAACATCAAAAGGGAAAGACTATACTCATGTCACTGTCGTATAGTGACATTCATCATCTCAAAATCATCATTCCATTCTTGCAATCATCATTTCCATCTCTGTTCCTTTAGTTTTCTCCACTTTGTTCTCGTTGTTCTCGTCTTTCAACTCGTATTATTCTCATTTTTCCCTCGTTTTTGTTCTCATTTCCATCCTCATTTTGTTCTAATGATGGAATAAAATTCTCATAGTTCATATTTCTATGTTCTTTCGCAAAATGGATCATGCGTCTTAAACAGTCTATGTTCTTTTGGGATAACATACTCATTGTCATCAACAACTTGAAATTGCAAAAATTTAAACAGTAATAACATAACTCGTTCATAACAATAAATCTCATTGAATTCCACGAATTCAAACATTTCACTTTTGACATATCACTGTCAACTCTTTCTCATATCACTGTCAACTCTTTCTCATATCTCTTTTCTTTTCACAACTTAAAACATCATTTCAACAATTTTCCATAACTTTCACTTTCAACCATTTCCCATAACTTTCATTTCCAAAACTGAGAAAATCATTTACCTCATTCCGGTTGAGCTTGATGTGATGGAGTGTTGAGCATAGTCGACTGACCTCTTATAAGTCTATTGACTCAATCAAGACTTGATTTAACTTGAAGGAAGTTTTGGATTCAAGGAAAACGAACTGCTCTGATACCACTTTGTAACAGCCCACTATTCCTAAGGACGGATTAGTAGGGACTATTACTTGGAACGGGAATTAAGAAGCGTAGAAAGAAAATGAGATATCAAATTGTGAGACATATATCAAGAATACTTCTAGAACTTCAAAGCATTTGAGATTAAGCACACATAATTTACATACGAGACTAGACCATCAGATCTTTAACAAAAGGGTTCAACTGATCTGAAAGTAATTAGTTCTCTGCTCAAAATATAGCTTAGTGTTCTTGCAGCGAAAAACATGTGAAGTACACATATGAAGATGTGCACTCAAGGTTCTACTATCAGCGACAAAAGATTTCCTCTCGCTCAACATCGCTCCATCGCAAGATTACCATTACCAACTCGCACATTTAAAAACAAACATGCAGGGCTGAGTACAAAGACTCAATGGACTTATATGCCAAAAACATTTATCATAACTTTGAATTACACCGCCCCTTCAGTAACACACGAGGTTTTATTATAAATGATCGTGCTTACTAAACATTTTCTGTCATTTTTCATAAACTTTCTCTGGCCAAACATATTTTCTGTCTGTATGATCCATATCCCATCTCATATAACTCATCTTACGCTGTAGAAGGAGGCCTCCTTCCACGGATGCCGTGACCGACCAAGCAACCCTTTCAGCACACAGTCACCGTAACTGGTTGAGCAAACCTTTCAGCGAGTATAATTACCTTAGTGTACACGTTAACCCTTGCTAGGAATTCTTCCTCTAGCATAGGATCCGAATTCGATTAAACTTACGTTAGCGAACCAACACTGATAGGATCCATACATAAAACATAAACATTTTGGGCAGGTAATTAAATAATAGCATTTCATCATCATTTCTCAAAAGAAAGCATCATAAATAAAACATTTGCCATTTCATTTTATCCTTGAGGAGAAAAAGCTCACCTGGTATATTCTCCTTCTCAAAACGAGTTTCTTTCCTTTACTTTCGTTGCTCACCTTCGTGCTCCACCTTTACGTAAGAAACTAATTTAGTACGTCGGTCGTATTTTTGAAAATCGTCAAGATCTAATACAACTCGATAACTTTTAAATCTTTTTAAGATTTATTAACTATATATAAACCTTCTAAAGCCTTCGTATCTTTTAACCAATTTGGTTCTTCTTTTCATCGAAAGTTCTAACTTATAACTTCTCGTTTTTAACCGATACGAAACATTGCTTCAGACCTCATACGAATAAATTAGGTCAATCCTTGAATTCATATAAACTATTTTTCGGTAAAATGATTTCAATTACGAAGTCGACTCTTATAAAAGAGATATTCTTATATCTCTAATGCGTCTTACACGTCTTAGTTTATCTATTCAGAGAAACCCATATTTATACTAGGCGTAAAACATAACTCTGTGCGTTAAACATAACTCTACTCGCGCACTAACATACTTCATACGTTCATACCTTAATCAAGTCATTTTCGACCTTGAAAACATACATTTCGCAACATTCATTTATAGAACTATTAACTTACATATATATACTCAAATTCTAATGTATTACTAATCACATTCTCATAAGTCTCGATTTTTCACTTTACAAACAATCATGTCCAAACATATATATATATATATATATATATATATATATATATATATATATATATATATATGAACTAACTTAAGCATAACACTTTACATTTCAAAATCTTACGTCACTTAACAAAACGTTTCAACGTAAAAATATTATACCTCGCTTTAAAAATCACATAAATTCATTTCATATCTTAAACATATTTTTGAGACTAAATATGTGATCACATTTAATAAAATAAATTTGAAACTCTAACTTCCAAATTATGGTATTTTCGGCCATTTTTGAAACAATTTCAAAACTTATCCAAAATTCCTATAAATCCACATAACACACTATATTAACATAAGATCAATAATATCAAATAACATTAGCCAAAGAAAAATTTGACATCATAATCCTACACTTGAAGTTTTCAAAAACTTTGACAAATCATTTAAACAATTTTCAAAAATTCTAATTAATTCACACAACACATTATTATCATTATACATCAACAATATGCCATAATATCATTCATACTCAAATCATCCATTAATATATCATACCTTATAATTTTTGAAATTTTTGTGACATAATAGACAATATTTTCCAAAAATTATGAATTAATTCATAAATGCTTAAACAATACTAACTATCATCGATCCATGCTCAAAACAACAATTAAAATTCATTTCAATTAACATATAATTTTTGAAATAATAAGAAAAATTTAAACATGTTCAACTTTGCACTAAATTCATAATACATGCTTCTAAACATCATATAAACATATTTAATTAACAACTTAAACATTTAACAAAATTTCTCAAATTTCACATAAAATAACAAAAGCATATAACTTAAATTTGCATGGATGGATTTCTAATATTTTTGCATATATAAGAAGCTTGTACAATTTCTAACCTTTTAATCAGAATCGATCGACGAAGAAAACGTTTTTCTAACTTAAGATTTGAAGAGAAATTGAAGAACTCTCTCCCTTTTTTTTTCCCTCCAATTTTTTCGGTACTAAAGGTGAGAATGAGAGAGAAATTTTATTCATTGATGATATATTAATCTTATTCATGCTTTTAAGAAAATATCAACATAAAGTCCACAAAATTAAATCACCTTATCAATTAGAAATGATCACCTTTCACTAGGAAACAAAAATAGTACATGACTATAATTAAAAAAATATCATGTCCAAATTTTCTCTCCATTTTTTCGGTCAACATATGTAGGTAGAAGATAAATATATTATCTTATCATATAATTAATTAATTACCTATCATTATCAAACTTAAATGAAAATATCTTCTTTCTTCTTTTCTTTCATGGTTCGGCACTCTCAAGAATGGAATGGAGGTGATTTTTATTTTTTTGATGCAAATATACATTAATCATGCTTTAGGAAAATATCTAATTAAAAGTCAATAATTTACACTACTTTATCTCATAAAATACTACACCTTCACTACCAAACAAATATACTTTATCACTTTATTAAAAAATCATCTTATCTTATGCAAGAATTAAATACATATCACTTTCACATAATTTACTATCACTATCACAAAGTTGAAAACAAATTTCTTCCTTTCACACTTGTGAAACTTTGAGCACTTTCACCCTCATTATACTCATCACTTTATTTTTTTTATATCATGCAACTTATCTCTATATTAATAACATCTCATTATCATAATAAATACACATCACTATCATAAAAGATGAAATTTATCTTCTTTTTACACCTATACTCTAGTTTTCGTCCACTATGCATAAATATGTTACATGTCTTATTTTTTTCATTTAATAGTAATGTGACATAATATAGGTCTTAGATAATAGAATAAATCATAGAAAAAATAAATAAGAACAATTCTATGCTCTAAGGTGATATTTTCGGACCATAGCTATAAATTAAGAATAAATTGTCCAATCATCATTCCTTAAATAAATAAATTATTTTAGTGAAGGAATATATATAAAAATGCTCTTGTATCATAATATAATCGTAGGACTTTCTATATTGTAATTCTTTGAACGTTAAACTAAGTTTTCGAATCGTCTCAAAACGTTGATAATCGAATCGTCTCAAAAACATTGATAATAAAGTCGTAATCACCTTATTCGTTCTTCGTTAATAAGGAATTAAATTCTATGCTTCTTCGCTTAGAAAATAACGTAAGACTAACTATCGAAAATTAATCGAAGTTAGAAAAATGCTCTTGAAGGAATAACATATATATATATATATATATATATATATATATATATATATATATATATATAGGGAGGGTTAACGTAAAACCATTTTTATTGTGCGACGTGAGCCCGAATATGCTATGAAAGTAAATGAATGTCATGAAGTTAATGAATAAAAAAAAATAGAATTTTCGCCTCTCATGGGATTCGAACCCTGGTGAAAATTCCAAATTTTTGGATTCATTAACTTTCGCAGAGTATTCATTAACTTTCATAGCATATTCATTTTGTTTTCGTAGTTCTTAGTTCTCACGTTAAAATTGGTTCTTATTTGAACCTCACTCTCTCTCTCTCTCTATATATATATATATATATTCCTTAATTCACTAATTGTTTATGGATATAATATGAAAATTCTCGTATTATGGATAGTCGAAATTGAGATTCGATAAATTACTATTTCGATTATCGAAACAAAACCCTAATTAACGACTTATTTTATCGTAACTTAGTTTTAAAACTTTGGGATATTACATTGATGCATTAAGCAAGTCAACAGTAGCCTTAAGGTGAACCGGTGAGTGGAAATGTGAACGGTCCCGACCGATAACCCAGGGACGAAGGATGTCTAGTAAGTGGATCTAAAGTGGAAGTATAAAATAAGAAATTCATATGGTTGATTGAAATTTACCCATTCGTTAGGTTCATGGACGTAGGGGGTTTTCCCGAACCACGTTGAATCCTTGTATCGTATCTTTATGTACTGTTGTTTTGTTTCTTATCTTGCATATCTTATATTGAGCACGTTCACAATAAACTCGAACTCAATCTGAGAGACCACTCTTCTGTAACATTCAGCTACCAGAGGTGCTACATTTTAAGAAAATTTAAAATGACTGCTAAAATAGGTAAAAGACATTTAAACGACAGTTAAGATCGACGTTCTAACGAAAAGTACCATGTGTTTGAGTGAAAAACAATGGCAACCAACCGAACACACAACAAGAAAACATGTTATGAATTCGTTGCACAGAACAATTTATCCCATCTCAAAAGTACTGAAAAGTGTAGACCAACGCGAGTATCGCCAATGGGCACAAGCAAACAGCCTCGCTTTCCTCCTCCGACTTGTCGCTTGTATGAAAATATTTGAAAAGAATATGTCGCCAATTTTATGAATTATCATATAACCATAAATTAATTCTTACAGCAGATGTGAGCATGCCAATGAGATTTAATATTACTGTACTCACTTACCTAATGAATGCACTTGTTTAATTCTAAATTTTATAGCCAACCCAAATATATTTTTCCACCAGTTTCAGCTTTACCAATTCCTCCCACTTTATTCCTTCCGCCAAAACCATCAGCACCACATTCAGATCCTCGGCCACCATTAACAACTCCTCCAACTATATTACTTTGGCCACAATCAACACTACCACAACCACTCTCTCAAGAATGACGGCTTATGGTGCAGCCGTTTCTCTGCAGAATACAATAGACTATATTCGCCATTCTTCTCATTTTAGCCTTGTTGAGCCGTCTCTGCACATCATAAAACTCGCATACGAGGAGTTGCTGCCCTTGCAAGAAATTCTGAAAAGATTGGACGACAACAGCAAAAGCAGAAGCAGGAAGAAGGTGAATGCTTTGGATGGACGAATCAAAGAGATACTGTGGGAATTTGAAGACTTATTAGAATTGCTTCTCACAGATCAGATTCATTCACAATTGCAAAGCCCTCCTCCAAAGCAAGTAGATGGAGATGGAGGAATGGAAGAGAGAGTATGGGAATTCCAAAGCAGCTTATTGGAATCACTTCCCTCGCCAAAAATCATCAATCAGTCTCACGCTTCACAATCTAGAAGAGGTGGGAGTGGGGGTGAGAGAGATGTATTTTTGATTCGCATTGATCTGCGGCCCCTACAAGATGATGTTCATTCCTTGATCCACGCTCTCAAGTATACGCAGAGGGAATACATTTCTGAATTACTGAATATGCCTGAAGACGACGAGGCTATTTCCTCAATAATTGGTTTTCCTGGAACCGAGTCAAAGATGATTGGATTATCGGATCTATTCCAACGACTTAAAAGGGGTCTTATGAATTCAGAGTCTAAGTTAAACGCACTTGTTGGAATGGCAGGCGTTGGGAAGACAACTCTTGCTATGCAAATTTTTCAAGATCCAGAAATCATGAGCCATTTTGAGCAGCGTCGCGCGTGGGTCACAGTAGGCAGAAAACCTCAACCAGTCAGTCAACTTTTACGAGGCATTCTAGCTCAACTGTGTGGAGATGAAAAAGTAGGAGGCTCCTTGGAGGGTAAAAGATGCCTCATTGTGCTCGATGATGTATGGGAGATAGAGGTACTCATTTCCTTGATCGATTCCTTAAGAAACATCGGAGATAGCGGTATTCAAATCTTGGTTACCGCTCGGCAGTCAGACACAATTTTTGGGTACGGCTATTCCACAGAGGTGCGGTTTTTGAATGAAGAAGAAAGTAAGGAACTATTATGCGAGAAGGTGTTTGGTGATAAAGAGATTTGCCCTCCTCAGCTTCTCAAAGCCGCTACCAAAATTGCCAAGAGATGTGAAGGTCTTCCTCTCTTGATAGTCACTGTTGCTGACATTCTATCAAATTCCCGGAATACAGACCCAGATTTCTGGAATGATGTAGCTGAAGAAAGAAATGAAGTCTTTGAGGATGCATATAATCAAATATCTAAGGTACTTTACCCAAGTTACGACTACTTACCTCAACATCTCAAAATGCCTTTTCTGTTTGTGGGGGTTTTCCCTCCAGATTATGAGACCCCCTCGTCCAAGATCGTCAACATGCTGACCGTTGAGGGATGGTTTCATAACACAAACAGAATACTATATATGGAAGAGTCTGTTCGGAAATGCTTGAGTGAACTTTGTTTTGATAAGAGTCTTGTTTTATACAACAAAACGAGCATTTTATACATGTATAAAAATTTTCCATACATGTATAAAAATTGTCACCTTCATTGTGCGTGGAGGCATGTGTGTAGAGAGGAAGCTAGGAAGAACAAGTTTTATCATGTCTTAAAGAAGCTTTATGATGCCGAAGAAGAAGTTCTAAAAGGCCAGTGCTTGTGTCTCCAAAATAACATTTTATTTGGCATCAAAGAATTTTGCAACTCCCTAAGATTGAACTGTGCATCTTCTACACGTTCTCTCTATTTTTTGGTCCTTACCACCACTATCAAATCCCAATAGATGTTGGTTTCACGTTGCTTAGGAACTAGATGCTCTTAAACAACGTTTCTATAGTTTCCCAACAGAAATTCTCACACTAGTCCATCTAAAGTACCTTGCTCTAACTTGTAACGGAGAAATCCTACAACCATATCCAAACTTTTCAACCTTCGAGTCTTGATTATCCATCCACATATCAACATTAGATGTTGTAGAGCTCCATCATATGTACCAATACAAATATGGGATATGCAAGAGTTAGAGCATATCGAGATATTGGGAAAGAGCCTCCGAGCTCCAAATCGGTATGCTACTTTGAAAGGCTCTCAACACTTGTAGGTGTGAATGCTAGTATTGGCACTATCTTGAAGTCTATAAAAGAATTCCTAATATAAGGAAATTAGGAGTTCATATTGAGTTGATGCCTTACGAGGACCATAACGATCTTTTGAGTTTCTTTTGTTGCATTTCAACACTTGAAAGTTTGAGGACACTTAAATGTAGTACCGTAAATCCTGTGATTAAGTATGTCTATGCAACTACGAGTACATTGATGTTGCCACGTGGATTGAAAAAGTTACATTTGAGTGGCATGGGTTTTCCTTGGGAATACATGGATGTGATTGGCTCTTTGCCAGATCTTCAAGTGATTAAATTGCGATCCTACGCCTTTCGGGGTCCAACTTGGGAAGCACAAAAGGGAAGTTTTTCGAGTCTTGAATTTCTTCTAATTGAAGACACT
The DNA here is from genome assembly GCA_036937905.1 of Salvia rosmarinus. NCBI lineage: Eukaryota > Viridiplantae > Streptophyta > Magnoliopsida > Lamiales > Lamiaceae > Salvia > Salvia rosmarinus. The sequence continues at coordinate 1,029,054 of CM072820.1, read as the reverse complement.
GATTTGGTGCAATGGAAACCAAGATCTGGTAGCTTTGATATGCTTAGCTACCTAAGCTTGAAACATTGCTATAAACTAAAAGAGATGTGCTGGCCGCGGAGGGCTGATTTTGAAATGATAAAGATTGAATTAGTGGACTGCAATCCTTTAGCTTTCACTTGTGCCAAGCAATTTCAACTGAATCGACGTTCTCGTCTTCTCGTCACCGCCTCTTCTTCTTTTGACAAGGAACCCATTACTTACGAGTTTTCGAGGTTAGTCCTGAATTTTAAGAAATTTAACTTAATTTGGATTCTGTTAAAGATCATAACCTGAGTGGATTATGTATGGAACGAAAATGTTATATGTTTTAAAACGTTACTTGCTTTAATATGTGATTCAAGGATAGTATCCCTTTTTTGTGTTATGCATGAATTAGCTTTCTTTTGGTATCACATGCAATCATTAGGTTTGAATTAATAATAATAATCATCATCATCTTGAAGTTCACAAAGTTATGGCAGTGTAGTCTTAGCGAAAAATCAATCCTAAATATTGATAATCTCTACGGTTGTAAGAAAAATCATACTTTATTTATATATTTTCAAATTTTGCAATGTATAATTAATACTATATCCGTCCTATAATTGTTGTCTCAAACTTTTCGATACTTAGATTAAGGAATGTTGTGTTTTGTGTGTAAAGTAGTTGGTGCACGAAAAAGGAGTCACTTTTTAGTGTAAAATTACTTCTTTTTTTTTAGAATGAGACAACAATTGTGGGACGACCCAAAAAGAAAAACGAGACAACAATTATGGGACTAAGGGAGTATTAATTTGTTACTATTGTTGTGTCGTTTTGTGCAAATATGATAAGGTTGAAGAGGCTAGAGATTTTGATTTTGAAATCGGTTGCATGTGTGCCTGTTTACATAGTGTTGTTTTGGTGGATACTGTCGAGAAAGGAAGATGATGGATAGGAGACTTAGTCCTAATGTCTTTACATATACAGTTGTTTTGAATTGTTTGTCTGATTCAGGTGACTGATGTTTTGCATTCGAAGCTTATAACAAGGACAACATAGCAATCACTCTGCTAACGAAAGCTTTCTCTTGTTTCCATTTAATCAAACATATGAGACCAGTGAAAACATATAATTATGCTTAATTGATCAATTTTAACTTTGTATAACGATTCTCTTTCAAATTCATTATTGCAGACAATTCCTTGATGAGTAGAGGAGAGGATGATGAAGGTATTATGTATGAAGAAGATGATGGTAAGTAGCCTGGATTAAATTTGTGAGAAAATTTGACAAAGGTAGATACTTGTTTCTTGTTTGAAGAAGATGGTGGTATACTTATCAATAGTTTCTTGTTTCATTGGGCCTTTTCTTGTTTTTCGGCAGTATCAGTTCAGCTAAATAGATTAATTTTGCTAGTTAAAAGTGAACCAAATTGTTTGTTGTTTACAGCAATAATTAAGCTAAAGACATGCTTCTTACTAGTTGAATGTGAACAAAAGTGATGTGATAGAATTTTGATTTGCAGGTGAACTCTTTAAGCTTTGAATTTGCTGCTACAAAGTGATAAGTAAAAGTTTCCCCTATGATTTCTTGATATTTTGGTTTTGATTTTGAATATATGGATGATCAGTGCTCTTTTGATATTTTGGATTCTGGTTGTAATAGATTAACAATCAGATATGATGTTTGGGTTTTTGTAAATGTTGAATGTTTGTCGAATCATACTACAAACCATTTGCGTAAGAAATATGCGAATGCCTCATAAAGTGGGACAATAAGTGATCTTATTAGTATAAATTTCTATGAATAATTTTGGCTTGTAATAGCTTGTTATTTCATTATATAACTACTTGCATGTCATAATCTATACTCTCTCTATTCTTTTTTAAGTGCTCCATTAGTATTTTTGTTTTTGTTTTTTTGTATTTTTGTTTTTTAATAGGTGTCCTAGTTCAGAATTTGAGAGTAAAATTATGATATATTTCATATTTACCCTTATTTATATTTTTGTTTTTAATAGGTGTCCTAGTTCAGAATTTGAGAGTAAAATTATGATATATTTCATATTTACCCTTATTTAATAAAATTATGATATATTTCATATTTACCCTTATTTAATACTATTGAAATTTGATAATTAGTTGTATGAATGCATTTGTCATAATAATTAATATGGTTACAAAGGTAAATTTCTCTATTTTCTTGATATGTATAATTTGACGAATGAGAATACTTATAAAAATACTGAGGAGTACCTTATTTTACAAAACTTAATTTGCCTGTTATATCCCTATTGTATTTTTATTTTAAGAGCATTAATGTAATTTAATGTTAAATTTCTAACAAACTTAATAATTAATTTTAATATTATAGTTATATAAGTGGTATAGTTCTATCTACCTCTTGCTCCTCCAAAGATATAAACGACACATCTTGTTGAATATTGAAGTATACTGATTCAAAATTGACAGTTCATTCTTACCTAAATTCAGTTTTTGTTAATTATTGTGTTATCCTTGATTTTTAGTACTTCTTGTTAGTATAAGATATCACCTCAAGTGTCTAGGATTTCTAATTTTCTTTTTAAATTTTGTTTTCATTATGTTTGTCATGTAAAGAAGACTATAAATATCTCTTCGTAACAGTGAATAAATGCATCAGTTTTTGTACTTGTTCTCACATATATTGCATTAGTTCTTTGTTTGTTCTGTGTTATTATCCCATCATTTTATTACTCAGTAAAATAAACTTGTTATTATTGATACTCTCAATTATACAAAATATTACCCAGATTACAACATGCTCATGAGTTTACAACTAAAGAAAGTCTCCCAATTGATAAACTGATGATCAAATTAATTGTCCGACTGCAAGGGTTCTACTCACTCCAAATGAAACATGATCTATGCTAACGAGTCAGCTGAAATGTGACTTGGTAACTGAAGCCAAATCACAAAATAAATATTGATAAACACTCACCTTGAGACTGACAACAAAAAAGTTCGTCACACAGCCTTCCAGTATTCGTTCCCGTCATTTGATAAAAAAAGTTCAGGAACAGAAGGCGGCCTCAGTTTTAAATGTTGCAAAGTTTTAAATCTAAAACACCAAGAAATCACTTTCTATGAATAATGCACACAACAAAATCCCATCAAATTTCACTTCATCACACCAGCACAAATGCACACACATACCTACCAAATCCATATGGCACAAACATTTTAGATCTAAAACATCAAGAAACCACTTTTGTGTTACCCCGATCGTCTAAACTTGGTTTAGAATGAACCTAATTTTGAAATTAGGATTTTGCATCAGAAATAATAATAAAAGATTATAGAAATTAAATATATGTACAAGAATTATGTAAGTTGACAAGATTTTGGGATAGATCCCAAATGGATTTAAACTATTGAAGGGACATCTGATTAATTTTAACCCTCTCCCGATGATCTATCTTGGATGTTTAATTCACCATACATTGATTATATACCTAGCATGCACCTATATAATTTATTGCAACACGTTGGTGTTTTCTCGTGTTTACCTGCTAATTTGTCAGGCAAGGATTGGATCAAGACTCGTGCTTTGATCTTCTGGACTGTGTCCCGATTGCCTAAACTCCAATGCCGAGTGAGGACAATCTATGGAGAGTGCTATAGAAATTCGCCTCCTTTCCTTCTTGAAAGTTTTTGAAAATTCCACTATGTGAATAGTAATTTTCGAGAATTTCACACTTAGGATTAGGGTTTGATTTTCTCTCGCCTTATATTTATAATACAATCCTAAATCCTATCAAGATAGAATTTATGCATATTTAATAAATATAATAATATCACTTAAGATAGAGGATCAAGTAGAGTCCCAGAGGGACTGTATAAGGAGGGGGGCGAAATTCTTCATAGCTCCAGGCCTGGATGGGCCAGCCCAGGGATCAAATGTAAGGAATAAAGATGGGCCTTACATAAATTAATTATCTTATGTTCATTTGAACATAAATTAATTCATAAACATTTATTCATGCCACTAGAGAATAAATCTTGACTTACCCCTTTATTTCGAAGTTGAGTCGGGCTTGCACTTAGACTTCACAAATCCCCGTATTTAAGATATCGTACGTCCATTAATTATTTACTGATTCATTGCTTAAAATAATTAATATCTCTAATTCCTTAAGTAGTACCATTCAACCTTATTATTGTACTTGAGATAACTCAACCTCCAGGGTTTAGTACAATAAACCTTTTGAGCTCTTTAAAGGGACGTCATCATCCTAAACGGATACGGTGACTCGACACGGGTAACTAACACGACATACAAGCACTGCCACCACCCAAGATGCAGAGAATCTTGGGTTATCTCATGTAACCCTCACCCATAACAAGTCAGTGATGGTCAAGAACTCATACTCCTTATCAAGGTTTAGATCAACGTAAAGTCACTGAGATCTAGGTTCTTCACCACGGTCGATAGAAGAACTCATCTCACCGTGATCCATCAATACGTCGAGGCGCACCGGCATAGACAAACAACCAAGTCAAGTTCTTCTTATCTATACATGACTATACCGACAACTCATCACGAAGTTGTCTCGGTGTGATACTTTTATATCTCATTAAGCTTGACCAATCATACGGACTTCGTGATCTATAACACCTGTATGATCTAACTTATATATGAGATAAAGGGACATACATATGCAATCAAGTAAACAATTCAGATAGGAGATTGTAATAGTGGTAACAGAAACATTGTATACAAGCTCAACTAAAACTAAGCGCTTCAAACATACAAATCAACAATCTCCCACTTATACTAAAGCAAAACTTTTAGTATACAATGTGTCTCTACTAGCTATTACAAACAACACCATCACTTTGCTTCTCCCACTTATACAAAAGTTTCCTTTCTAAGTGGGTGCCATCTTCATGCAATCCAAGTCCTCGAATATGCTCTTCGTAGACTTTTGCGACAGCTCTTCGTGAATGGGTCGACTAGGTTATCCACGGCACCAATCTTTTCAATCGACGTCTCCTCGTCTAACGATTTCTTGTATGACATGGTACTTTCTCTCTATGTGTTTGATTGTCTTGTGGGTCCGTGGTTCCTTCGAGTTTGCCACTGCACCTGAGTTATCATAGTAAACTATGATACTCTTGCGCAAACCAGGTACCACATCTAGATCCATGAAGTAGTTCTTGAACCATACAGCCTCTTTGGCAGCCTCCGAAGCGACTACATATTCGGCTTCCATGGTGGAGTTCGCAATACATCGCTGCTTTGCACTTCGCCAGGATATAGCTCCTCATCCCAAGGTAAACACATAGCTTGAGGTAGACTTTTTCTCATCACGGTCAGCTTGGAAATCCGAGTCTGAATAACCCAAAGGCATTAGACTATCTGCATGGTAAACTAGCCTATAATCTCGAGTCTTTTTCAGGTGCTTGAGTATATGCTTTACCGCAGTCCAATGAGTTTGTCCAGGGTTAGACTGATAACTTGCTACTATGCCTACCGCATAGCAGATATCGGGTCTCGTACATAGCATTACATACATGAGACTTCCTACGGTGGAAGCATAAAGAACTTGTCTCATTTCCTCTATCTCATTTGCAATCATAGGTGACTGCTCCTTAGATAAAGGAACACCATGTCTGAAAGGTAGCAATCCTTTCTTGGCGGTCTATATACTAAAACGAGTAATCACAGTATCAATGTAAGACGCCTGAGATAAGCTCAACATTTTCCTCTTGCGATCTCGGTAAACCTTGATCCCAAGAATGTACGTGATCTCCTAAGTCCTTTATTTGAAATCGATCGATAACCAACTCTTTACGTCGATAAAACTTCACATTGTTGCCAAGTATAAGGATGTCATCTACGTAAAGTGCAAGAAATACCACATCACCGTTGACATCTAAGCGATACACACAACTTTCGCTAGCAACTGGGTAAATATGGGACTTTACCACCTCGTCAAAGCGTAAGTTCTAGGATCGTGAAGCTTGCTTAAGTCCATAAATGGACTTCTTAAGCTTCCATACTAGATGCTCTTCACCCTTCACCACATAACCTTCGGGTTGCTGCATATAGATGTCTCTACCTTTTTCAAGGTAACCGTTTAGAAAAGCGGTTTTCACATCCATTTGTCAAACCTCAAGGTTTAAGTGGGCTGCTATGGCTAGAAGAATTCTGATGGACTTGAGCATTGCTATAGGCGAAATGGTCTCATTGAAATCGATGCCCTCAACTGAGTGTACCCTTTCTCCACAAGCACGGCTTTAAAAGCGAAACCTCTCCATCCGAATCTCTTCCTCTTGTATACCCACTTACTACCCATGGCTTCCTCGCCATCCGGTAGATGTGTCTTTCGTATACATCCATAGTCTGTTATGGACTCAATTTCTAAGTCCATAGCGGTGTGCCATGATCTTGCATCGATGTCTCAGATCGCCTCCTTGTATGTCCATGGGTCGATTATTGCACCGCTCGTTTCACGAGACTAAATCCAAGATTCACCCACGAACATACATCGCTCGGGTTGACGAACAACCCTCCCACTACTGACGAGGAGCTTGGCACAATGGCAACGGTGGGTGCAGATAACTTGTGATTCTCTATCTTGCACATCTTCTTTGGATAGGAGCCACTTTGCTACGGCGGTATTGTTGGATTTGTATCTTGAAAGCAGTTTGGTTGAGCTTGTATACAATGTTTCTGTTACCACTATTACAATCTCTGTCGATTTGAATACTTGATTGCTTATATCGTGTCCCCTTATCTCATATATAAGTTAGATCATACGATGTGTAGAAGATCACGTAAGTCCGTATGATTGGTCAAGCTTAATGAGATATAAAAGTTTCACGGTGAGACGACTTAAGGACGAGTTGTCGGTTTAGGTGCAGTATAGATAAGTGACTTGACTTAGTTGCTTGTCTATGCCGGTACGCCTCGACGTATTGAAGGATCACGATGAGATGAGTTCTTCTTTCGACCGTCGTGAAGAACCAAGATCTCGGTGACTTACGATGATCTAAACCTCGATAAGGTATTAGGTGAGTATGAGTTCTGTCCATCACTTTGACTTGTTATGGGTGAGGTTATATGTTCTAACCCAAGATTCTCGCATCTTGGGTGGTGGCGGTCTTGTATGTCACGCTAGTTATCTCGTATCTAGTCACCGTATCCGTTAAGGATGATGACGTCCCTTAAGGAGCTCAAAGGTTTATTGTACTAAACCCTGCAGTTGAGTTAGCTCAAGTACAATAATAAGGTTGAGTGGTACTACTTAAGAAATAAAGTTATTAATCGTTTAAGCGATCAGATTGCTATAAATGATTAATGGACGTTCGATATCTTAAATACGGGATTCGTAATGTCTAAGTGCAAGCCCGACTCAACTTGGTAATAAAGGGTAAGTCAACATTCTTTCTCTAGTGGCATGATAGAATGTTTATAAATTAATTTATGTTCTAGGTGAACATAAGATAATTAATTTATTTGAGGCCCATCTTTATTCCTTGCATTTGATCCCTGGGCTGGCCCATCCAGGCCCGTAGCCAAGGAAAATCGGCGCCCCTCATGCTCTCAATTGGCAAGATTTTATTCTCTTTATCCACAAGGATATAATTATATTTATGGTATATGCATAGATCCTTTCCATATAAGATTATGGTAATAATCTTGAGAGTATGGAAATAATCCTAAGAGTATGGAAATAATCCTAAGAGTATGGTAATATTCCATATAGGATTATGGTAATATTCCATATAGGATTAAGGTAGTGCATTATAAATATAAGGTATGAGATAATGTCTAGGTTAATGCTCACATATTGAAGAGAGAATTTTCGGCCATCTCATTATTGTGAGAGAGAATTTTCGAGAGTTTGGTTGTGAGAGCATTGGGTGATTTTCCGAAGCATTCTCCATAGATCGTCCTCACTCGACGTTGGAGATTGGGCAACCGGGATACAGTCCAGAAGGTCAAAGCACGAGTCCGATCCGTTCGATCCGTTCATCTCGTTCCATCGACCTCTTCAGATCCAAAGGTAAACACGTGTAAACCCCAACGTGTTGCGATTTAATTATATAGACGCATGCTAGGTTTATAATCAATGTATGGTGAATTAAACACCCAAGATGGATCCTCGGGCGAGGGTTAACATCGTTTTCCTACATTGGTATCGAGCACGGGATCGAATCTTGGCTCTGTTGGATTAATTCACGTTTGATTATTACGTGCGTTTATTTAATTGTGGATCTGTCGTTCATCGTGGCTCGTTTGTTGTTGTTGTTGGTTTTTGGTTTTACACCACGAGAAAATCCGTGGTTAGATTAGATTTTATTATGTAAATCTTATACGTAAAGAAGAACGAGACGAGCGAGCGAAGAACGAAAGCGACGGAAAAACAGTAGCTCGGCGATCTTACGGGTGGTTTCGCCCAACGAAGTCTCGCGATCGCTAGGGCGATCGTGAGGGCTGCGGCGACGGCGCGCGTTCGCTGAGATCCTGGCGCTTAGCGAGCGAGCTCGCGATCGCGAGGATTACCCGCGAGGCGCGCGGCCGTGCGAGCTAGCGGGTGACGGGCGCGTTCGCGACGCGAAACCCGGCGCTTCACGAGCGGACTCGCGGTCGCGGTATGGCGGCGGGCGGCGATGTCTTTGAAAGACGTTCGCGCTTGGGCGTGGCGCGCGCAGCGTGCTTTCGACGGTCGCGGTCGCATTAGCGACAGCGAGGCAGCCCGCGAGGAGCACGCGGCGGCGTATGAGGCCGGGCGCGGCGGGCTTTGCCTTTCTGAGCGGCGCCCAAGACTCTTTGGGCCGACCCGGTCCGCACCCGTTTTCAATTTCCGGTCCGTGCCCGTGCGCGAGGCCCATTTGTTGAATCCGGTCCGTGCGGGCACGCGAGGCCCATTTTCGAAGTTTATTTCGTACTTTGTAAATCTATGTAATAGATTAGATTTAAATGTCTGAGGTTTCACGATTGGGCGCGATGAGCGCTTTATTTTATTTTATCGTTCATATGCATGTCGTGGATGTTTAAATTATGCGGTAGCATGCTATGTATGTTTATATTACGTTGACAAACCTTTAAGTGTTTTACGTAATTGGATGCGCATAGTAAGCATGCTAGGTTTATCGCGTTTATCAAGCATATTTTAGAATTACTGCGAGCATGTTTTACATGTTGAGTTCTATAGAAAAGCATGCTAGGATTACGTGATCTCGCATGGACAAACCTTTTGAATAAAAGACTAAGCAAGCAACCCGACAAATTAATTTTCAAATTAAAATGTCAAGACCTCCACTTTTGATCTCTAAACAAAGTGAGGCGACCGTGAGTAAATGTCCACACGCGTGGCTTGCTTGCACTGTTTATCATAAGTTTGTTAGATGAGATTTCTAAATAAAACATTTTAAATCTATTGAGAAGTGGGAGTTTCATGTGGCGCCCACACGCGTGGCTTGCATGTGCGATTTTCATAAGTTCTCTAGAGATAGATATAAAATGAGATAACAAAAGAATTTGAATTGGGCGGTATGGTCCGAGTGAGTATACCAATTCTAAGAATTCATTTTTCGTTGTTAAAATTGTGGTCAATGCTTAGACATCACCTCAAGTACAACTTCCCGCGAAGTCCCTTCTTGCGATAGTGATGTGGTCTAGTAAGGTCCAATCATTAATTTCATTTGTCATAAGGATAAGTTGACATGGATTGAAATTAAGCGACTAAAGGTATATTTTAGTGCGGTCGGGGGTTCATGTAAGCGCCCACACGCGTGGCTTGCATGTGGAATTCCTTGGGCGATTGGAGGTTTCAATTAATATTGTTTTATCAAAAGGTTACAATATTATTGTTACGAATTATATGCGATCGTATGCTTATGTGTTTTACATTATCGTTTCAGATATGTCTCTTACGCCGATTATCAATATGCTCGCACAAAATCCGTTATCGGTCCAAATTTTATCGAGTGGAAGCGAAACATGGAATATGTTCTTATCGTTTGAAGAACACATGTTTGTTCTCACTACTCCTAAACCCGATGCCACTTATCGGCGATCGACTAATGAGCGGCGAGTCAAGCGGACTTTGGAATAAGTCGAACAATATGGCTAAATGCTATATGATGACTACGATGTCCAAAGGCTTGCATGCGACATCGATCGATGGTGACGCGACCGATATTTGGTCAAGTCTCGAGAGTAAGTTTGGGCGATCGGATCGGACGATCGCTTCCACACAATGAGAGAAATCTTGGCGTGTAAGATGGAAGAAGGAAGTTGGTCCATGAACATGTCTCCCACATGACTCATCTCATGGATAGTCTTGATCGGTTGGGAGGAGGTATTGACGACGAAGCCAAGGTCGATATCATCCTCAATACACCGCCCAAGTCTTTTGAGAACTTTCGTGAATGCGATCATGAGCAAGACCGAGTTTACACTTAGTCGGTTGTTTAATGATCTCGTTCTTTGCGGAAGGAGTTATGGGAAAGGAGCACATGCTCTTGCTAGCACATCTAAGGGCCCAAAATTTTCATCATAAAATGGAAATAGAAAAAGGGTGCCAAAGGTGGTAAAGCGAGGAAATAGTGGGAGTAATGGGAGCAAGAACATGGTTGCCGGAGGCTTGAAGAAGCCAAAGGAGAAGGGCAAGTGCTTCAAGTGCGGTAAGGCGGGCATTGAAGGCCAAGTGCCCTATGCTCAAGGCTCAGTCGCCGTTTGCTTTAATGTGAAACATGTTTAGCGACTTGTTCTACCCATTCTTGGGTAGTAGATCTGGTATGGCGATCATGTTTGTTACACCTTGCGGGGTTCTGCGGACAAGGAGCTGTTTGATGGCGAGATAACGATCTCCATGGGCAACGCGAAAGTCAAGCTGTTGCGATTGGAGATGTTTCTTTATGTTTTGGGACAACAGTTTTAGTTTTGAAAGAGCGTTTTATATGTGCGGATTTTGGTGGAACCTTGTTCTGTTTGAAATTATTTACTCATGGATATTCATTATTTTTGATAGTGGTGTTTCTATCATAAGAAATGGCGAAGTTATACGTGTTGGCACTTTATATAATTCGCTTTATACTATTTACGCAAAACATAATACCTATAACTATGTTGCATCTTCATCAAACCCTAAAAAGAAAGTTTTCTTAGAAGATGACTCTACTTTTCTCTCGGCATCTTAGATTAGGTCACATCAATCTAAATAGGATCCAAAGGCGGCTAAGAATGGGCGTTAGGTAATCTCACGGTTACTCCGTTCCCGATCTGCGAATCTATATAGAAGGTAAGATGTCGACCGGACCCTTCAAAGCGAAGGGTTATAGAGCCACGAAATGTTGGAGTTAGTCCATTCGGACTGTGTGGACCAATGTCCACACAAGCTCGTGGAGAATGCAGTATTTTGTCACTTTCATTGACGATTACTCAAGGTGCGGATACGTATACCGCTTCACCGCAAGTCCGAATGCTTTGAGAAATTCAAAGAGTTTAAGGCGGAAGTGGAGCGAAGCTAGGTAAAGTATCAAGTCATCTGCGTTACGATCGCGGTGGCGAATACCTCGATACGAGTTTATGGACTATCTAGTGAAGTGTGGGATTACATCCCAACACTTCACCGGGCACACCACGACAAAATGGTGTGTCGAGGCGAAGAAATAGGACTCTTTTGGAAATGGTTAGATCTATGATGAGTTATGCTACATTGCCTATTTAGATTACGGGGTATGCCTTAGAGACGGCGGCATACTTGCTAAATCTAGTACCGCCCAAGTCGATCGAAAAGACCCCTTCGAGTTGTGGTTTGGGCGCAAGCCGGTTTAAGCCACATAAGGATATGGGCGATCCGGCTACGTCTTTGAACAAGAAAAGCGACAAGTTGGAGGCTAGATCGATGCAAGGTGTTTATTGGCTATCCTAGAGGGCGAAGGTGGTTTATTCTATAGTCCTAAGGATCGAGAAGGTCATTATTAGCACTAATGCCCGATTCTTAGAAGAGGATTATATGAAAATCATAAGTCCAAAGTTGAAATCATTCTTCAAGAATTAGAAGATGATCGTATTCCACCACCGATTAGGCGAAGGTGCGAGGCGTCGAGTCAGTGGGAGGATCGACACCGGATACTTCAAGAAATTGAAGTGGGTCGAGTTCCTTGGAGATACCGACCGCATAAGTGGTACCTACACAACAAGTTGTGCAAGTTAGAGAACCACAAGTATCTGCACCCACCGTTGCCATTGTGCTCGTAGAACCTCGTCGTAGTGGGAGGTTGTTCGTCAACCCGGCGATTTATGTTCGTGGGTGAATCTTGGTTTAGTCGTGACGAACATGCAATAATCGACCCATGGACATCTGAGGAGGCGATACAAGATATTGATGCAAGATCATGGCACACCGCTATGGACTTAGAAATGGAGTCCATAATGGCTATGGATGTATATGAAAAGACACCTCTACCGGATGGCAAGGAAGCCTTAGGTAGTAAGTGGATATCAAGAGGAAGAGATTCCGATGGAGAGGTTTCGCTTTTAAAGCCGTGCTTGTGGCGAAAGGGTACACTCAGTTGAGGGCATCGATTTCGATGAGACCTTTTCGCTGTAGCAATGCTCAAGTCCATCGTAATTCTTCTAGCCATAGCAGCCCACTTGAACCCAGAGGTTTGGCAAATGGATGTTAAAACCGCTTTTCTAGCGGTTACCTTGAGGAAGGTAGAGACATCTATGTCGACAACACGAAGGTTATGTGGTAAAGGGTGAAGAGCATCTAGTATGGAAGCTTAAGAAGTCCATTTATGGACTTAAGCGAACCTCCCGATCATGGAACTTACGCTTTGACGAGGTGGTAAAGTCTATGGATTTACCCAGTTGCCTAGCGAGAGTTGTGTGTATCGGTTAGATGTCAACAGTGATGTGGAATTTCTTGCACTTTATGTAGATGACATCCTTCTAGTTGGCAACAACGTGAAGTCATTATCGGGCGTAAAGAGTTGGCTATCCGATCGGTTTCAAATGAAAGACTTAGGAGATGCGCGTACATTCTTGGGATCAAGGTTTACGAGATCGCAAGAAGAAAATATTGAGCTTATCTCGGGCGTCTTACGTTGATCTTGTGATTACTCGTTTAGTATGCGGACCGCCAAGAAAGGATTGCTACCTTTCGGACATGGCGTTCCTTTATCTCAAAAAGCAGATCACCTATATTTGCAAAGGAGATAGAGAAATGAGACAAGTTCCTTACGCTTCGCCGTAGGAAGTCTCGTATACTGCAATGCTATGCGAGGCCCGATATACGCTATGCGGTAGGCATAGTAGCTAGATATCGATCTAACCTGGACAAGCTCATTGAACTGATGAAAGCATATACTCAAGTACACGAAAGGACTCGAGATTATAGGCTGGTTACCATGCGAGATAGTCTAATGCCTTTGGGTTATCTGGACTCGGTTCCAAGGCGACCGTGATGAGAAAAAGTCGACCTCGGGCTATGTGTTTACCTTGGGAGGTGGAGCCGTATCTGGCGGAGTGCAAAGCGGCGATGCATTGCGGACTCTACCATGGAAGCGAATATGTAGCCGCCGGAGGCTTCTAAGGAGGCTGTATGGTTCAAGAACTACCTCATGGATCTAGGTGTGGTACTGGTTTGCCCAAGAGTATCATAGTTTCTTGTGATAACTCAGTGCGATGTAAACTCGAAGGAACCACGGACCCACAAGCGACTAAACACATAGAGAAAGTACCATGTCATACGAGAAATCGTTAGAGCGAGGTGGCGTGCTAATTGAAAAGATTGATCGACGGAAAATCTAGCGAGATCCATTCACGAAGAGCACGCCGCATGGCTCCCACTTAGAAAAACTTTTGTATAAGTGGGAGAAGCAAAGTGATGGTTGTTTGTAATAGCTAGTAGAAAGACACATTGTATACTAAAAGTTTGCTTTAGTATAAGTGGGAGATTGTTGGTTGTATCTTTGAAAGCGGTTTGGTTGAGCTTGTATACAATGTTTCACATTACCACTATTACAATCTCACGTCAGATTTGAATACTTGATTGTTTATATCGTGTCCCTTATCTCATATATAAGTTAGATCATACGGTGTGTAGAAGATCACGAAGTACGTATGATTGGTCAAGCTTAATGAGATATAAAAAGTTTCCTGGTGAGGCGACTTAAGGACGAGTTGTCGGTTTGAGCTGCGATATAGATAAGTGACTTGACTTAGTTGCTTGTCTATCTTTGATGCGTCTCGGCGTATTGAAGGATCACGGTGAGATGAGTTCTTCTTTCGACCGTCGTGAAGAACCAAGATCTCGGTGACTTACGATGATCTAAACCTCGATAAGGTATTAGGTGAGTATGAGTTCTTGTCCATCACTTTGACTTGTTATGGGTGAGGTTATATGTTCTAACCCAGATTCTCGCGTCTTGGGTGGTGGCGATCTTGTATGTCACGCTAGTTATCATGTCAGTCACCGTATCCGTTAAGGATGATGGCGCCCCATAAGGAGCTCAAAGGTTTATTGTACTAAACCCCGCGGTTGAGTTAGCTCAAGTACAATAATAAGGTTGAGTGGTACTACTTAAGGAAATAAAGTTATTGTCGTTTTAGCGAATGATTGCTATAAATGATTAATGGACGTTCGATATCTTAAATCTGGGATTCGTAATGTCTAAGTGCAAGCCCGACTTAACCCGGTAATAAAGGGTAAGTCGACATTCTTTCTCTAGTGGCATGATCGAATGTTTATAAATTAATTTATGTTCGGGTGAACATAAGATAATTAATTTATTTGAGGCCCATCTTTATTCCTTGCATTTGATCCACTGGTGGCCCATCGGGCCCGTAGCCAAGGAAAATCGGCGCCTCATGCTCTCAATTGGCAAGATTTTATTCTCTTTATCCACAAGGATATAATTATATTTATGGTATATGCATAGATCCTTTCCATATAAGATTATGGTAATAATCTTGAGTATGAAATAATCTAAGAGTATGGAAATAATCCTAAGAGTATGGTAATATTCCATATAGGATTATGGTAATATTCCATATAGGATTAAGGTAGTGCATTATAAATATAAGGTATGAGATAATGTCTAGGTTAATGCTCACATATTGAAGAGAGAATTTTGGCCATCTCATTATTGTGAGAGAATTTCGAGAGTTTGGTTGTGAGAGCATTGGGTGATTTTCGAAGCATTCTCCATAGATCTTCCTCACTCGGCGTTGGAGATTGGGCAGCGGGATACGATCCGGAAGGTCAAAGCACGAGTCCGATCCGTTCGATCCGTTCATCTCGTTCCATCGACCTCTTGGATCCAAAGGTAAACACGTGTAAACCCCAGCGTGTTGCGATTTAATTATATAGACGCATGCTAGGTTTATAATCAATGTATGGTGAATTAAACACCCAAGATGGATCCTCGGGCGAGGGTTAACATCGTTTTCCTACTGGTATCTCGGTGGAACTCGACCCACTTCAATTTCTTGAAGTATCTGGTGTCGATCCCTCCCACTAGAGACAACATCTCGTAGCTTTAGCTTAATCGTTGACGAATCACGATCATCTTCTAATTCTTGAAGAATGATTTCAACTTTGGATTTATGGTTTTCATATAATCCTCTTCTAAGAATCGGGCATTAGTCTAATAATGACCTTTTGATCCTTAGGACTATAGAAATAACCACCCCGTTCCTCTAGGATAGTGATAATGACTTGCTTGGATCTAGATTCCAACATCGCCTTCTTCAAACACATGTCTTTGGACTACCCAACGAGCCCAGTTTTGTGCTCTTTTTGTGTCTTGTCTAGGTCTAGATCGAGTCTTTGTGTCTTTCTTGTTGTGTTTTGTGTCCGGGAGGACCTGGTAGTGCGAGGGAGGCGGGCGGAAATGGGCATTTACATCTCGAGAGGCTGGGCGATGGGCAAGCGAAGTGAAGAAGGCAGCGAGACCAAGAGAAGACAGAGAGAGCGCTTCATGGGCAAGATACGCGGGGTCGGGATGAATCTCGCTAAATCCGGAAAGAAGGCGCGCTAAGGCCAAATCCCATAAAATCCGGAGGAGATCACCTCAAATCCGTCAGGGCAAGGAAACAACGCTGATCAGCAAGGAAACCCTAACGGATTTCCAGCCCATGGGCCAACACCATCGTCAGCCCCTCTCGGCCTATATATTAGGGATGAATGCGCGACTTGTGCGTATCATGCATCATAGATTTATCTCTCTCGCTGCCTCTCTCTCGCTCTCACATTTTAGTATCGGATTATCATCATCACCACATACATTAAGTCCCTTCGGGGCAAACTCTTTTATTTCGCTTTTCGAATGTTTGCTGGCAGCACTTTGGGCTCACCGTTTATTTCATTAAAGCAATAGTAAGTTATTTCCCTTTTATGATAATCTCAATTATCATTGCATGTTTGTTTATTTTATGTCTAGCTAAGTCTTTATTACGGTTTGGGCATAGCAGTGAAGCATGATTAATATAACTCGAGAGGTCTAAGTAGGGCATTACGATCTGCATCGTGTGTTCAAGCACTAGGTCTGGGCAATATATAACTTAACCAAACTCGGTGTGTTAGTTGCAAATAACATAGTGGGTAAGGAGGTTGCAAGTAATAATTGGATTAAGGTGTCGGGTGTCCCGCCCCAAATAATCGACCGGTGTGGACGAGTTGGAGTAGTCCTAGCATTTGCCTTTGCCAATACAGTGCATCTAGATTATACTTGCCTATAGGCTTGCATGTCTTGAGGTGTCCTCGTGCGTGGGCATTACGGGTTAGATAGTTTGCATAGGGTGTCCTTGCATTTCTTTACGGAAAGGATAGATTTGGAGGGGTGCATCGTGGGCGTGACACGTGACAACGGGGTCACGGCGTATGTCTCTTATAACCGGTTGATGCATGTCATGTAGTGAAAATCTTTGCACCTATGATCGAGTGTTAATCGTCTTCACCAAGTTGTTGCCCAAGCCGAGTTGTTTTATCATTTGATATTTCCTTTGAGTTTGTTTCAGGTTACTTTAGCCTTCCCTATAGTGATCAAGATAATTACACTACTCTCATTCCTTTTAAGTGACATCGTGACATCAGAGATTGCTACACCAACTCCTCGTGGGATCGACCCTATACTTATCGCCGGCTCACTTTGTGATGGGCGATAGGTTATAAATTTATTTTGAGCGCTAAGCGACGATGTCATACCCCATATCCTTATGTGGTTTAAACTAGGCGCCCAAACCACAACTCGAGCAGGGTCTTTTCAAGCGACTTGGATGGTACTAGATTCGCAAGTATCCGTTGTTTCTAAAACATACCCCATAATGAAATAGGATATGTTGCATAACTCGTCATTGATCTAACCATTTCTAAGAGAGTCCTATTTCTTGCTCGACACACCATTTTGTTGTGGTGTGCACGGTGTAGTAATTTGGGAGGTAATCCCTGCTGCACCAAATAGTCCATAAACTTCGTTCTTGAGGTATTATGCACCGCGATCAGACATGATGACTTGATACTTTACCTAGCTTCGTCTCCTTACGCCTTAAATTCCTTGAATTTCTCAAAGCATTCGAGACTTGCGGTGAAGCGGTATATGTATCCGTACCTTGATGTCGTCGATGAAAGTGACAAAATACTTGTACCTCCACGAGCTTGTGTGGACATAGGTCCACACAGTCGAATGGACTAGCTCAACACTTCTTTGGCTCTATAACCCCGGCTTTGAAGGTGCGGTCGACATCTTTCCTTCTATACATGATTCGCGGTGGGAGCGGATGGCGTGAGATCACCCAATGCACCATTCTTAGCCGGTGTTTGGATCCTATTTAGATTGATGTGACCTAATCTAAGATGCCGAGAAATGTGGTGTCATCTTCTTAAGAAAACTTTCTTCTTAAAGTTTGAAGTAGATGCAACATAATTAAAGGTATTATGTTTGGCGGAAATAGTATAAAGCGAATTATATAAAGTGCCACCACGAGATAACCGTCATTTCTTATGATAGAAACACCACTATCAAAAACAATGAATATCCATGAATAAATAGTTTGAAACTGAAATAAGGTTTCGCGAAACTCCGGCACATATAAAAGCGTCTTTTAATACTAAAGCGTCCTATCAAAACATAAAGAAACATCTCCATTGCATGACATCGACTTTCGCGCGTTGTCCATGGAGATCGTTATCTCGCCATCATCAGATCCTTGTCGCGGGAACCCACGCAGGTGTAACAAACATGATCGGTCGCACCGTATCTATTACCCATGAATGAGTAGAACAAGTCGCTAAACATGTTTCCGTTACTAAAGCAAATGGCGTACCTTGAGACTTGAGCTTGGGCACTTAGCCTTCAATGCCCGATCTTGCCGTATTTGAAGCACTTGTCCCTCTCGCTGGCTTTTTCAAACCTCCGTTGGCGGACATGTTCTTGCTCCTACTCCCCCCATTTCTTTTGCCTCTACCACCTTTGGTGCCCTTTTCTTCTTCCATTTTCAACGGAAAATTTGGGCCCCTGGATGTGCTAGCAAGGGCATGTCTTCCTTTACCCATGACTCCTTCCGCGCCACAAGATCATTAAGCAGCGACTAAGTGTATACTCGGTCTTGCTCACGATCGCATTCGCGAAAATTCTCAAAGACTTGGGCGGTGTGTTGAGGATGATATCGACCTTGGCCGCCGTCAATAACTCCTCCCAACCCATCAAGACTATTCATGAGATGAGTCGTGTGGGAGACATGTTCATGGACGAACTTCCTTCTTCCATCTTACACGCCAAGATTTCTCTCATTGTGTGGAAGCGGATGTCCGATCCGACCGCCCAAACTTACTCTCGAGACTTGACCATATTTCGATCGCGTCTACCATCGATTGATCTTTGCGTTGCAAGCCTTTGGACATTGTGGTCATCATATAGCACTTGGCCATATTGTTTGACTTATGCAAAGTCTGCTTGACTCCTTGCTCATTAGTCGATCGTCGATGAGGCATCGGGTTTGGGAGTAGTAAGAACAAACATCGTTCTTGATGATAAGAACATATTCCATGTTTCGTTTCCACTCGATGAAATTTGGACGGATAGAGATTTTGTGCGGGCATATTGATAATCGGTGTAAGAGACATGTCTGAAAAGTAATGTAAACACATAAGCATACGATCGCGCATAATTCGTAATAATAATATTGTAACCTTTTGATAAAACAATATTAATTAAAACCTCCAATCGCCCAAGGAATTCCACATGCAAGCCACGCATATGGACGTTTATACATGAACCCCTCGACCTGACTAAAATATACCTTTTAGTCGTTTGATTTCAATCCATGTCAACTTATCCTTATGACAAATGAAATTAATGATTGGACCTTACTAGACCACATCACTATCACGAAGGGACTTGGCGGGAAGTTGTACTTGAAGTGATGTCTACAATGACCACAATTTAAATGAAAATGAATTCTTAGAATTGACATACTCTACAGGACCATACCACTTCCAATCCAAATTCCTTTGTTATCTCATTTTAAATCTATCTCTAGAGAACTTATGAAATCGCATATGCAAGCCAGCGTGTGGGCGTTTACATGAAACTCCAACTTAATAGATTAAAATATTTTATTTAGAAATCTCATCTAACATACTTATGACAAACAGTTCAAGCAAGCCCGCGGCGTGTGGGCGTTTACTCACGATGCGTATCACTTTGTTTAGAGATCAAAAGTGGAGGTCTTGACATTTTAATTTTAAAATTAATATATCGGGTTTAGTGCTTAGTCTTTTGTTTCAAAGGTTTGTCCATGCGAGATCACGTAATCTAGCATGCTTTTCTATAGAACTCGACATGTAAAACATGCTCGTATAATTCTAAAATATCTTGAAAAAGCGATAAACCTAGCATGCTTACTATGCGCATCAATCGAAAACATATAATATGTTTATCTACGTAATTAAACATACATAGCATGCTTACGCATAATTTAAACATCCACGACATGCTTTGAGCGATAAAAAATAAAATAAAATGGTTTATCGCGGCCCACTTGTAGATCTGTGCTTCCGCCTAATTTATTACATAAATTTGCAAAGTCGAGATCTTAATCTCAGCAGACCTCGCGTGCAGAGCACGGACGGATTCGTCAGCTGATTTGGATCGAAAAATTGAAAGCGGGCGGCGGTGGATCGGGTGAACCGGTCAAAAAGCGGGAACAAGGTCAAAATTGGGGTTTGGGCGAAAAAATGGATTGGGCGGCAGGCGGTGGTCGACCCAGTAGGCGGGCGTGCGCTGAGGCACAACCCATGCGCACGTCCGAGCCACCCGACCACCCTACCGCGCGACATCACCCACGCGGCGGGAAAGCGCCGCGCCTACCGAGACACGGCGGCGGTCGCGCATAACGCGGCCCTCCATCACGCATCGTCCGAGCCCTGCCGAGAAACCCACGCCGAGCCCGCCGAGCAAACCGCATGCGACTCGTGCGCTGTCGGCCGAGACTGCTGCACGTGATCAGTCGATAAACATGCACCGAGACCCACCGAGCTCTGCCGAAGGGCGCTAGGGCGCTGCCGAGCCCGCCGAGCGATCTCAGCCACGACCCACCGAGCGCGCTAAGGTTTCCCATGCGATAAACGCACGCCCCGCGATGCCCGATGCTGCCGAGGAGTGCCGAGGGCGACCTGTCGAGGCTCGCCGAGCGATCTTGGCCACGACCCACCGCGTGGCGAGGTTTCCAGCGCGATAAATCGCGCCCGTGCGTCATCGTCGAGATCAGCCGGCGCGCATGCTCGGCCGCCGAGGCGTGCCTAGCATCGTGCGAGAACCGCATACCCCTCACGCCCGGCTGCCGAGCCGTGCCGCCCAGCCTCGCCGATGCTGCCGCGTGACCCGCCTAGCCCTGTCCGCCCAGATCCGCCGAGAGCCGCCGATACCTGCCGAGAAAAACACGAAGCTGCCGAGACATGCTGCGAGCACCGAGCACGTCCGCATGCCATCGCCCGCTCACTCTCGACCGTGCGTTCGGTTTTCCGGCGTGCCTTTCTGTCGTCTCGTTCTTCGTGCTTTTGTCTTCGTTCTTCTTTTACAGATTAGATTTACAAAAAAAATCATAATCTAACCACGGATTTTCTCGTGGTAAAAAAAAATCCGACAAAAATAAAACGAGCCACGATGAACAACATATTCACAATTAATTAATTGCGCACGTTACGTGAATTAATCCAACAGAGCCAAGATTGCTCTGATACCAATTGAAGGGAAATCTGATTTTAACCCTCTCCCGAGGATCTATCTTGGATGTTTAATTCATCATACATTGATTATATACCTAACATGCACCTATATAATTAATTGCAATACGTTGGTGTTTTCTCGTGTTTACCTGCGAATTTGCCAGGCAAGGATTGGATCAAGACTCGTGCTTTAATCTTCTGGACTGTGTCCCGGTTGCCTAAACTCCACTGCCGAGTGAGGACAATCTATGGAGAGTGCTATAGAAATTCACCTCTTTTCCTTCTTGAAAGTTTTCGAAAATTCCACTATGTGAATATGTGACGACCCGACTTTCCAATGAAGTACGGATCATATGGATCGTCACCGGTATGACAAAGCAGCGGATATAAACATAGCTAATCAAGGCAATCAACCAATCAACTACTTAATAACGCATAGGTTAAAAGGAATAACCATCCATACCAACTCAGTCGTAGAAGGACTTGTCGAAAGGGTTTAAGGTTCAACATAACCCAGGCGAGAATTTAAAGTACAGTACGACCTCCAATTCAATACGGAATAAGCAGTTATAATCAAAACATTAATAATATCAGAGTTAGGCAGCAAATAAGCATGTGGACATGCATATGACGATGCATGCCCAAGGTTCTAGAAACCTTTCTAATTAAGTCACAAAACAATTGCTACTCTGCACCACCGCGCACCCATCATCGATCCTTGCTCAACCTGCACATCAAAAACGAGATGCAGGGCTAAGTACAAAAGTACTCAGTGGACTAGTTGCCGAAAACATTTTCTTTACCAAAAGTTATTGATCTGCCCACAATAGCGCATGAGGATTTTAGTTAAAGACTCATGCCTATCAAATATTTATCATTTTCCAGCGTTCGGCGAACTATTTTATCACGTTGTTCCATATCGGTAATTCATTCATCAATCATACGTTCATTCATTCGCGCACTATGGGGTGGCCACCTACACATAGTCGCCGTGACGGTTGAGGTAGCTAACCTTAACACACGGTCTGCGTGTACACAATCCGAGTTAGTCCTCAACTAAGTCGGATCCGATCGTTACTTTTTTGCGTTGGTGGACCAACTCGTTCACATATACCACTCAATTCTCATCCCACGTTTCGACAAATCAACCTCGAGATATGGACACAACAAAACATAAATATTTGGCGATCGATAACAGTTCATGCGATAATATTTCATAAAGCTTTTGTAAATCATGCTTTGAGTTATGCATAATCATTTTGTTTGAAAAGCCCACCGCTAATCAAAGCTTAGTGGTTCTAAATGAGCGGTGAGTATCCTTCCTCAAAGAACTTCGCCCGATCAGACCCTTCATAAGAAAATAGTGGTTCTTAGGTTCTTTCTATCGATCGATGGTCGCTTATAAATTACGACTTTAAAGTTCCCAATTAGGGTTTCTTTATGATTTTATGTGATTGTTTTAAGATAATTTCTATTATCTTACATTCCCAATTCTCAAGCTATATTACCTCGTCGTTCATGGGTGAACTTGATTATGAATCACATATTCGAGTCTATCCTTGACTCTTAACCTTAGTTTTATTATAACGTTATTACGTTATAGGTTATCGATAATCAAATTATGATTGATAAATTAGGATATTCTCAAGCCACTAACTAGACTTAACAATTATAGTTCGTCCTAGTAGGTTATGTGACGACTTGTCGTATTAACACGATAATTAAAGAGAATATTGACTTACAAATCAGTGGACATATCTATCATGTAAGTAATTTAGTACTTAAGAATAAATGGAGTACTTGGGAATATTAACTCGGCTTTTGAGACATAAGGATCGACATCTTATGTTGAATCGTTGCTTACACATTAAGACATTGTCTATTTAACTTAACTCACGGAGGTTACATATGTCGTATGATCGTTATTCATTATCGAGTTGTGTTTACGCCCGACTAATATCGTATTGAGTCATCGTTATCGAATATTAACGTTGTAGTTCGACTTTTGGTTTTCTAACTTAGGAACTCACGTTGAGTATCCTTTCATTAATAAAACCCTAATTTGTGTCTAACTTCGATTCTCGTTTATTAGTCTTAAGTTATCGAAATTGGTCGATTCCTTTTTGGATTCGTACATATAGTATTATGTTGTTTACATTTGGGTTTCGGTTTGTCGATTTAATATAAACATAAACATCGACACCAAACAATACCATACACAACATAAACTATACTAAAGCATTAGAAAACCTAATTTCTAACATAATACACAATCATTGTGTAAGTGTGCATAAGTGTTCCATTCATCCACCCTAATCACAACCACTCGTTCTAAGTTTATAATTAACTATCATAGCATCATTTAACATTAGAATCGAACTCATACTTAGCAATTTTGTTACGTTTTCGATCATTAGCAACAATTAGCATATGTATCAATAAATTCCAATAAAATCATGTTATACTCCTATCATACTATAGAATTTAATTATCAACTCAATATCATCATATAAAATTTTAAACCATAGGTTAAAATTGTCCAAAGTTTTCGGTAATCACAATTTAGTGAGCTTTGGTGTTCAATAAATTCCACAAAATTATATCATGCTTATACCATATACTAAACATGAAATATCACTCCATATCATGCATTAAAATTTTAAACCCATGCTTTATATTCTAATTTCATTTGGTAATTTCATGTATATATATATACATATTGATAAATTCAACCTTGCACAAAATGGTTATATGTGCAATAACATGTAATATTAACATCAAACATTAACCAATATTTCATAATATCACACATCCTATTATTTTTAACAACAAAATCAACTAAATCATTACATATATATAATGTAGCTCACGGTTTTCTCATCAAAAATAGGAGAGGTGTTTGAATAAATTCAAGGTTAATATATGATGTTCATATCATACCTAAACACCATATCTCAACTGTTTTCAACAAACAAAACCAAACAATACTCTAAAAGTATATAAATATAATCGGTCAAAATAAAATAAAATAGGAGATGTGTTTCAAAATTCCAAGATTTTTATATGATGTTCACATCATATTTTAAACACCATATCTCAACTATTTTTCAAAAATAAAAATCAAACCATGGCTTAAATAAGCCTCAACACTCACGTTTTTTACAAATAATTTTCAAAAGTATTCTGGAAAATTATGATATTTATACTACATGCTTATAATACATTAGCAAGCAACAATATCAAATAATATTCACAAAATCATCCTTTGGCATATATAAAAATAAATAAAACATAAATCGAAAAAATATAAACATGCTCCAAAAATTATGAAATTTTCACAGTAGCCTTATAACATCATTATAAGCATTTTTCATTCATGGCTCAAGAGCATTTGGAGGCTCTAAAGTCACGAAAATAAATGGGGAGCAAATTAGGGTTTTTAAACCCAAAAATTCAAAATACATATTCCACTCCATTAGGATGGAAGAGGATGATGAATAATACCTTCCTATGGTCTTCGAAGGATTATTTGAGTGTGGGAGAGGTTGGGGATGGAGGATTTAGAGTTGGGAGTTTGAAAAGTGTAGAGAGAAATTTGAAAAATGAGAGAAAATGTGAAAGAGTGAATGGGGTCTGGTCTTGAACGACTCTCTACTGTTATTACAGACCTAATGGCTGTCATTGCCCATTTTGGGGTGGTCTTGGTGGTAGTTGGGAGGTGGATTGGTCAAATTACCCGTTTTGGTATGTTAATACCGACTCTTTAAGTTTTAACGCACTTTCGATCGATTTCTCGGAACCTTAAGGTTATATCTTATTAAATAGCCTTTAAAGACTTATTTTAATGTTCATAAAATTTCACGAAGTTCGGACGTCGTTCGATAAGTCAATTCAGAGTTATCGCGGAAAAAGCGGCGTTCGGCGATTAAAATATGCTCATTCAAAATTCTATTGAATTTTGAGCTTTCATAAATAATTTGAGTCTTATAAAGCATATTTTATTGATTTAGACCCTCGGTTCGAGTTTGGTCGTTCGGATCAATTTAGGGTTTTCGGTATATTTTACCCGCGTTCGGTTAAGTTCTTGAGAATTCCTTGAAATTGATTCTTATAATTTCTAAATTAATAATAAATTATTCCTTCATGATTTTGGTTGTTATCACTATTTATTATGATTAGCACGGATTTGGAAGTTGTTAGGCTCGTAAATAGTGTTTTAAGATGGTACGGCAAGTATGCCGAAAATTCTCATTCTTAGCATTCTCTTTGTTTTTGTGTGAGGATTCCAAAATGAAATCCGTTCGTGGAGATTCATTCTCGATCTTTCATTCTATGTTCAGGCTACTCGAGAAAACCCTAATCCGGTGGGACTAGTTATCGATTTTGACTTCTTTAGTATTCGATCTCGAATCGATTCTAATTCGTTTCATTGGTTTCCTTAAACATAATTAAGGTCTAAGAACCACAACTAAGTGATTCAAACATCACTAATAAAAGTTTTAAATTTTTGGGTTATTACATACTATCACTTCTGATAAATTTAGTCCCGAAATTTGCTAATATGGAAAAGATCCGGATATTTCTCCTTCATAGCTGATTCCGGTTCGAGTTGCTTCTTCTTGACCATGGTGTCGCCATAGAACCTTCACCAAGCGGTATCTCTTTGTTCTTAGCTTTTGGATCGTCGATTACAAAATTTTCGTAGGTAGTTCTCGTAACTCATATTGTCATCGAGGACAATATCGGTCGGTGGTATCACATGGTTGGGGTCATGTATGTACTTCCTTAGTTGTGAAGCGTGGAACACATTGTGCGTTTCCAAAACTTGGCGGCAATGCTGAGTCGTAAGCCGTGGTCCTATTCTTTCGAATCTCATAGGGTCTATGAAGCGTGGTCGTGACTTCCTTTTATTCGAATCTCACGATTCCCTTAGATGGAGAAATTTTCAAGAAGACCTTGTCTCCTCTTCAAAATGTAGCTCTCATCGGCGTTTGTCGGCGTCGACTTCTGTCGGTCTGGGCTCCTCGATCCGTTGGCGGATCCGCCGCACGATCTCAATCATTTCTCCCATAGAGTCGGTCCTAATACTCTCCTTTCTACCGCTTCATCCCGATAAAGTGGTGATCGATATTTCCTTCCATAAAGCGCTTCATAAGGGTAATTCAATAGTCGCTTGGTAGTCATTGTTATTGTGGCGAATTCCACAGTGGTAACACTTGTTCCCAACTTTCTCCTCTATCGAGGACAACGGTTCTCGACATGTCTTCCAACGTTTGAATGGTCCTCTCGGACTGCCGTCCGTCATGGGTGGAGCAGCGGTCTTGAAATTTAGTCGAGTTCCCGGTTTCTTTTGTAAACTCATCCAAAATCGGGCGTAAATTTGAATCTCTATCGACGTGATAGTCTTTGGAACTCCATGTGAGCGTATGATCTCTCGAGCATAACCGTGTTCTAGTCTGTCGACCCATGTGTTATTGGAATGGGTAGGAAATCGCGCTCTTGGTCGATCAATCAATGATGACCCAAATAGCGGTATTCCTCTTTGTGATTGGGTAGCCGGTAACAAAGTCATGGCTATATCATCCCATTTCCATTCCGGTATGTCTAGCGGTTGTAAGGTTCCATATACGGTCGTTAGTGGAGTGCTTTTACTTGTTGGCACGTCAAACAACGTTCTACAAATGAAGCCACATTTCGCTTCATCCCATCCCAAAATTTCTCTTTGAGGTCTTGGTACATTTTGTCTTTGCCGGGGTGTGCGGTATAAAAGTCTCATGGGCTTCCTTCAAGATTTCGCTCTTGAGCTCTTCGTCTTCGAACACACACTCTCCGTCATACAACAAAGCGTTATTTGTTATACATGAAATTCTTGTGGTTATTGTCCTTGATCTTAGCTCGTATTTCCTCTAGCTTTTGCTCTTCCTTTGAGTTTCTAAGATTCGGACTCTTAAGTGCGGGATTGCAATCAATGTTGCAATCTGACCCTCTATCGTCAGAGACGGGTCTATGACTTTGATGTTCATCCTCTGAAATTCCTTCATAAGTATTTCCTCATGAGTGAGGAGACATCCCAAACTAGGGTGGAATTTGCGACTCAAAGCATCGGCTACAACATTAGCCATGCATGGCTGGTAATTGATACCACAGTCGTAATATTTCACTAGTTCTAACCATCTACGCTATCTCATGTTAAGATCTTTACGCTCAAAGAAATATTTCGGGCTCTTATGGTCGATTATAGATCTCACATCTAACTCCATAAAGGTGATGCCTCCGGATCTTTAAGGCATATACGACCGTTGCTAATTCCGGTCGTGCGTGGGATAGTTCAACTCATGTAGGCGTAATTGCGCTTCAAGCATAAGCAATAACCTTGCCTTCTTGCATCAAGACACAACCTAGTCCATTCTTTAAAGCATCCGTGTAGATTGTGTATTCTTTATACGCCTCGCATCTCGCTAAAACACAGTCTTGTCGTCAATAACTTTCGGTCTCGGAAACTAGCCTCACACTCGGTACCGTCCATGTGTACTTGATTCCTTTCACGAACAATTGGGTCATGGGTCGGGCTATCGTTGAAAATCCTTGATAAATCTCGATAGTAGCCGTGAGTCCTAAGAAACTCAATTTCATTCGGGTTCTTTAGTGACTCTCATTCTCGAAGCGTATCAATCTTGAGGGTCTACTTTGATTCCTCGGCGGACACAATGTGACACGAGAATGTCACTTTGCCTAACCAAAACTCACACTTGCTAAACTTGGCGAAGAGTTGCTCTTGCCTCAGCGTTTGTGTACAGTTCTCAAGTGCTCTTTGTGTTCTTGGTTATTCTTGGAGTATATCGGGATATCGTCTATGAACACTGAGGCAATTTGTCTAAGTATGGGTGAAACACCATTCATAATATCCATAAAATCTTGTCGGGGCATTCGTAAGTCCAAAGGCATAACGATGAATTCGAAATGACCATACCTTGTACGGAAAGCCGTTTTAGGTACATCCTCGGTCTAATCCTCAATTGGTGATATCCCGACTTTAGATCTATCTTTGAAAGACTCTGCTCCTTTAAGCCGATCAAACGGATCATCAATTCGGGCGAGGATACTTATTCTTAAGAGTTATCTTGTTTAACTCTCGATAGTCTATGCACATCCTCGATGTACCATCCTTTTTTTCACGAAAAGGACAGTGCCCCATGGAGACACTGCTGGGTCTAATGAATTCTAATCGAAGTTCTTGCGGTTGGATCTTCAATTCCTCAAGCTCCTTTGGTGTCATCGGTATGGAGCTTTTGACACGAGGCGAGAACACGGTTCGAGGTCGATCGTGAACTCGATCCAGTCGGTTTGGCGATAATCCCGGTGGTTAAATGCGGAAAAAACATCGGAATACTCTTTCACGATCGGGACGTCTTCTATCCTCCTCTCATTTTGATCTTCTTCCGGAGGTGAGCGAGGTAAGCATGGTTCTCGGTCTTATTCAGCAACGTCCTTACTTGTAGTACGGATATAATTGGGACTCTTCTTCCCATGCTGATCCCGTGAAAGTCTATAGATTTCTCTCCGGGGTGTTGGAAAGAAATTTTCCTTTCATTACACAGGATGGTCGCACTATGTTCGGTTAACCAATCCATTCCTAGGATTATGCCCACATCCGTCATAGGTATGACATGAATGTTATCTGTCGAGACCTTAAGTGAGCTAGTCCGATTCTAGGTTCGAGCATATGTGGGTTATCGTTCTTATGCCTCCCTTGGAGAAGAAATTATCATGATTTGTTCAGCGTTTGGGATCTAATCCTAAGTTCTCTCGCATGCTTCAACAATAAAAGAATGTGAGGCGCCCGATGTCAAGCAGTAGGATAACGAGCGATTGGGTAGTATTTCCATACACCGCCAAGTTTCCTTGGCGGCTCTGCGGAATTTCCTTTCTGGTTGGCGCGTAGCCCTAGTTTCTTTGAGGCGGTTCTTGTTGTTGATGATGTTGTTGTCATTGTTGCGGTTCTTCTTCTGCTGTTGTTATTGTTGGAGTTGGCGGTCTTGTCATTGCGGTTGTTGTTGTTGTTGTTATTGGGTTGGCGATGCTTGTTCTTTGCGGTTGTCGCCATTGTTGTTGTCGTTTCGCCGTGGTTGATATGGTCGTTGATTCGGTGGTAGTCTTGAACCAGGGGTTGTCATTTGGAGCAGTTGAGCTTGGATAGCCGGACCGGTGGACTCGATCCGGTACATTGGGACAACCATTCTCTCATTGGCGCGTCCACGGCGATCTACGGGTAGTGACCTTACGAACACATTTGAAACATTCATCATTTGTGAACATGTAGACTCTTTGTGACTTCTATGGAACTTAGGGCATCTGGGGAGTTTCACGAATATTTAGTTTCCTCCGCCAGCGTGAGTACTATGTTACGTCCATTGCCTTGTCCGTGCACTAGATGGAAAATTACTCCTTGCAAGGCCTCATGTTGGCTGGCCAAGATTTGATCCTTGACCTTGGTGGGGTCCTTCCCACTTTCTCTTTCCACGATCTCCTTGGTGATTCGGTGGATGTACAACGACAAATCTATGCTCGGGCAAGGCGGCCTCAATGTCGATGCTCTACTAACGACCTCGAGATAGGTCGATTTCCATGACGAGCTAGCGACACACGATCTCATGGCTTGAGTCCGCTTGAAATTTCTCGGTCCTCTTCCGTGCGTGTCGAACAAGCGAGGTGCATACCGCGACATCTCGCGAAAGCACGGTCGAAATCTGTGACCGTGGTTTTCCTTGTCATGATTTTAGAACTCGTGTCCTTTCCTCTTACGGTAGCTCTTGGGTATGTACTTCTCGTACACTTCCTACTTGAATTCTTCGGTGTAAGCTTCAGTTCCTCTTCATATAAG
The DNA here is from genome assembly GCA_036937905.1 of Salvia rosmarinus. Taxonomy (NCBI): domain Eukaryota; kingdom Viridiplantae; phylum Streptophyta; class Magnoliopsida; order Lamiales; family Lamiaceae; genus Salvia; species Salvia rosmarinus. Next base: position 998,938 of record CM072820.1, on the reverse strand, counting down.
GTCTTTCTCTTCACCTCCCACAAGAAATCGACGGCACGGTCATTTGCAAAGCTACGCATGACAAGCGTTTAAGAGAGTGCAGTGAAGGAAGTTAAAGATTCGTTCTAGCGTGAATCCATAGTTCCGTATCCACGAGATTCCCAATCCCGTTGAAAATTGGCGGATTCTCGCCCGAGGAATGGCTCCTCAATCCTTCTTGCGGTGGTGGTGGTGGAGTGTCCTCTCCTCCCCAGTGTTACATCGTAGTTTTTCCTTCTCGTCGGCATTCTATCATTCTTAAATATACGCAATCAAATATCTTCTTATGCCATCCATCGGGATCATAAATATATTAGTGCGATATTTATATATATCATCATCGCATAAGTCTAGCGCATCGTCGAACATCACATGTCGACATCAAAACCAATGGCTCGATGAACTATCATCATCTCAAAGAAAATGCCTCACGATAATTTTCATCGCGTTTTGAGATTTACAAAATGGGGCCGGTCACGGGTATGATGTTCCCAAAAGCTAATATCAATATCACTCCACGTACCTAGTCACGGTGCTTTCAAAATATAAGCGCTACGAGGTCATCAAAATAAGGGTTCATGTCGAAAGCGACCTATCGTTTCCGCATGCATCACTGAGATATACAAAAGTATATAAACAAAACATTATCTAGTCTTAATAACTAGATCCATAATCGCCGAGGTGTAAATAGGGCTCAACGTGTCGGAGTCGAGCAGGAGTATGGCTACTATCAACCGTTCATCTCATCGTCGGAGGCGGTCCTCCTCCTCAACCTCAACATTGAGTGTGGGAGCCGTGATCTTCGAGACTCTAATGACTCTAGCTTCTTCTATAGTAGCGGTCTCGGTGATCTCAACCATGATCTCCTCATAGGCATTGGTGGAAGCGGAGAAAGCAGCGAGATAGGCATAGGTTTCTCTCACGGTAGCATGCGGTTAGGCCACGTGAATCGTCGATCTCTACGGTATCATGGTACATGGGTCCGTGCGGGGTGGCGGCGATTGAACTAGGGAGCGTTGATAGGTAGAGGTGAGTCTTGGCATGGAATGATCGGCGATCTTTGGTCGGGTGGCAATGACGGGGCTCGAATCCTCTGGCGGTGGGACCGAAAAAGTGATTTTGTCGAGGCGGAAAGATCCGACCTCAAATATGTTCCACCGCCACCGCCAGCGAGAATGCAGTCTATCGGATGCCAGCGAGGCACGCCGGATGAAGCCACTGGGAATCTCATCACGCCGGTGTATTCTTGTTCGGGGAGATCGGTCCACAAGGTGTAGCTCCTTATACCATGAATCGTAGTTCGGTGGTGATGGAGCAGGGTAAGTCCACCTCAAGATCGAAGCTCTCTCGGTGACGATATATGTATTCGGATGATATCTCGCGTGTATACCCCTGCCTTGGTGGTAGTATTGAAAGCAGTCGTAGTATGACATACCACGGGCCTGTGCAGCAGCTCAGTGACTCATGAAGTGAGCAAAGAACTTGCCTACGTCGTCTCCTTGGCAAATCTAGTAGGACCGTACAACCTCCTCGTGTGTGGCTCTAGAAGATAAAGGGAGCCTAGTCGTAAAAACCATCCGAACAATCTTATATTCCTAAGTTCTTATGAAACTACTTTCATGGTTTGGTCTTTGGGAAGAGGCGCATGGTTCCTTAGGACAGACCAAGCGTTCGATGCCTAACATTCGGGTAAAGGCTAAGTGATCACCCCGTCTTATCGGGTCTGGATTCCTTACTTCTACTCACGTTATAGTATCACATCATATCATTCTCATTATGCACTTACGATTCATCATTTCTTTTATACCTTCATAACGTTATACTTTTATTCTTTTCACTTATGCCACGACGGAGGCAACACGCATGATGTTGAATTCCTTCCGTAGAGAGGTTGGGACCCATGATGCGAACCTCCGGTTAAGCAATCGCTTCATCATCGTAGACTCGTCGCGTTCTCATCATCGAATCTGTTCGGATTGTGATTCCTAAGATTTCTATGTTCTCGTTCCTTCTTAGTATTTCGTTCAATTGGGGATGCTTGTGTTCTCATACTAAGTTCGGCACAAAAGGGATCATGCGTCTTAAGAGTCTATGTTCTCATGGGGAAACATACTCATTTACATCATGCTTCTATCATGCTTCGCATACAACAGTAAACACAGATCGCGACACATTGTGCGATAATCAAGCATTCTCATTTACTCATTTACCAAGTTCATAAACCTTGTAACTTTCTTTCAAACTAATGACCAATCAATTGAAAGAACTTTTCGATTTCAAAAATTTCCACTTTCCAAAATATTTTTCAACTTCCCAACAAGGCAATATTGAAATTCCAATTCACATTTCATATACTTCCATCATTTCAAAAGTACTTTTAGTTGAGATAGTTACCTTCTTCCTCGTTGAGCGGGACGACGATGGAGTGCGGTCGCGATGTGATCAAAACACAAATAATTTCTAGACTCAAGTTTCAACTTAGGATTCAAGGAAAGGGTTTCTAGGGTTCAGAGCGAACAAGGGCTCTGATACCACTTTGTGACGACCCGACTTTCCAATGAAGTACGGATCATATGGATCGTCACCGGTATGACAAAGCAGCGGATATAAACATAGCTAATCAAGGCAATCAATCAATCAACTACTTAATAACGCATAGGTTAAAAGGGATAACCATCCATACCAACTCAAGTCGTAGAAGGACTTGTCAAAAGGGGTTTAAGGTTCAACATAACCCAACCAGGCGGAATTTAAAGTACAGTCGACCTCCAATTCAATACGGAATAAGCAGTTATAATCAAAACATTAATAATATCAGAGTTAGGCAGCAAATAAGCATGTGGACATGCATATGACGATGCATGCCCAAGGTTCTAGAAACCTTTCTAATTAAGTCACAAAACAATTGCTACTCTGCACCACCGCGCACCCATCATCGATCCTTGCTCAACCTGCACATCAAAAACGAGATGCAGGGCTAAGTACAAAAGTACTCAGTGGACTCGTTGCCGAAAACATTTTCTTTACCAAAGTTATTGATCGCCCACAATAGCGCATGAGGATTTTAGTTAAAGACTCATGCCTATCAAATATTTTATCATTTTTCCAAAGCGTTCGGCGAACTATTTTATCACGATGTTCCATATCGGTAATTCATTCATCAATCATCGTTCATTCATTCGCGCACTATGGGTGGCCACCTACACATAGTCGCCGTGACCGATCGAGGTAGCTAACCTTAACACACGATCCTGCGTGTACACAATCCGAGTTAGTCCTCAACTAAGTCGGATCCGATCGTTACCACTTTTTTAACGTTGGTGGACCAACTCGTTCACATATACCACTCAATTCTCATCCCACATTTGGACAAATCAACCTCGGATATGGACACAACAAAACATAAATATTTGGCGATCGATAATAGTTCATGCGATAATATTTCATAAAGCTTTTGTAAATCATGCTTTGAGTTATGCATAATCATTTTGTTTGAAAAGCCCACTGCTAATCAAAGCTTAGTGGTTCTAAATGAGCGAGCGGTGAGTATCCTTCCTCAAAGAACTACGCCCGATCGAACCCTTCATAAGAAAATAGTCGTTCTTAGGTTCTTTCTATCGATCGATGGTCGCTATAAATTACGACTTTAAAGTTCCCAATTAGGGTTTCTTTATGATTTTATGTGATTGTTTTAAGATAATTTCTATTATCTTACATTCCCAATTCTCAAGCTATATTACCTCATCGTTCATGGGTGAACTTGATTATGAATCACATATTCCGAGTCTATCTTGACTCTTAACCTTAGTTTTATTATAACGTTATTACGTTATAGGTTATCGATAATCAAATTATGATTGATAAATTAGGATATTCTCAAGCCACTAACTAGACTTAACAATTATAGTTACGTCCTAGTAGGTTATGCTTGACGACTTGTCGTATGTACGATAATTAAAGAGGAATATTGACTTACAAATCAAGTGGACATATGCTATCATGTAAGTAATTTAGTACTTAAGAATAAATGGAGTACTTCGGGAATATTAACTCGGCTTTTGAGACATAAGGATCGACATCTTATGTTCGAATCGTTGCTTACACATTACGACATTGTCTATTTAACTTAACTCGCCGGAGGTTACATATGTCGTATGATCGTTATTCATTATCGAGTTGTGTTTACGCCCGACTAATATCGTATTGAGTCGTCGTTATCGAATATTAACGTTGTAGTTCGACTTTTGGTTTTTCTAACTTAGGAACTCACGTTGAGTATCCTTTCATTAATAAAAACCCTAATTTGTGTCTAACTTCGATTCTCGTTTATTCCGTCTTAAGTTATCGAAATTGGTCGATTCCTTTTTGGATTCTCGTACATATAGTATTATGTTGTTTACATTTGGGTTTCGGTTTGTCGGTACAACATAAACATAAACATCCAACACCAAACAATACCATACACAACATAAACTATACTAAAGCATTAGAAAACCCTAATTTCTAACATAATACACAATCATTGTGTAAGTGTGCATAAGTGTTCCATTCATCCACCCTAATCACAACCACTCATTCTAAGTTTATAATTAACTATCATAGCATCATTTAACATTAGAATCGAACTCATACTTAGCAATTTTGTTACGTTTTCGATCATTAGCAACAATTAGCATATGTATCCAATAAATTCCAATAAAATCATGTTATACTCCTATCATACTATAGAATTTAATTATCAACTCAATATCATCATATAAAATTTTAAACCATAGGTTAAAATTGTCCAAAGTTTTCGGTAATCACAATTTAGTGAGCTTTGGTGTTCAATAAATTCCACAAAAATTATATCATGCTTATACCATATACTAAACATGAAATATCACTCCATATCATGCATTAAAATTTTAAACCCATGCTTTCTATTCTAATTTCATTTCGGTAATTTCATGTATATATATATACATATTCAATAAATTCCAACCTTGCACAAAATGGTTATATGTGCAATAACATGTAATATTAACATCAAACATTAACCAATATTTCATAATATCACACATCCTATTATTTTTTAACAAAATCAACTAAATCATTACATATATATAATGTAGCTCACGGTTTTCTCATCAAAAATAGGAGAGGTGTTTGAATAAATTCAAGGTTAATATATGATGTTCATATCATACCCTAAACACCATATCTCAACTGTTTTCAACAAACAAAAACCAAACAATACTCTAAAAGTATATAAATATAATCGGTCAAAATAAAATAAAATAGGAGATGTGTTTCAAAAATTCCAAGATTTTTATATGATGTTCACATCATATTTTAAACACCATATCTCAACTATTTTTCAAAAATAAAAATCAAACCATGGCTTAAATAAGCCTCAACACTCACGTTTTTTACAAATAATTTTCAAAAGTATTCTGGAAAATTATGATATTTATACTACATGTATATAATACATTAGCAAGCAACAATATCAAATAATATTCACAAAATCATCCTTTGGCATATATAAAAATAAATAAAACATAAATCGAAAAAATATAAACATGCTCCAAAAATTATGAAATTTTCACAGTAGCCTTATAACATCATTATAAGCATTTTTCATTCATGGCTCAAGAGCATTTGGAGGCTCTAAAGTCACGAAAATAAATAGGGAGCAAATTAGGGTTTTTAAACCCAAAAATTCAAAATAAATATTCCACTCCATTAGGATGGAAGAGGATGATGAATAATACCTTCCTATGGTATTAGAAGGATTATTTGAGTGTGGGAGAGGTTGGGGATGGAGGATTTAGAGTTGGGAGTTTGAAAAGTGTAGAGAGAAATTTGAAAAATGAGAGAAAATGTGAAAGAGTGAATGGGGTCTGGTCTTGAACGACTCTCTACTGTTATTACAGACCTAATGGCTGTCATTGCCCATTTTGGGGTGGTCTTGGTGGTAGTTGGGAGGTGGATTGGTCAAATTACCCGTTTTGGTATGTTAATACCGACTCTTTAAGTTTTAACGCACTTTCGATCGATTTCTCGGAACCTTAAGGTTCTATTTTATTAAATAGCCTTTAAAAGACTTATTTTAATGTTCATAAAAATTTCACGAAGTTCGGACGTCGTTCGATAAGTCAATTCCGAGTTATCGCGGAAAAACGGCGTTCGGCGATTAAAAATATGCTCATTCAAAATTCTATTGAATTTTTGAGCTTTCATAAATAATTTGAGTCTTATAAAGCATATTTTATTGATTTAGACCCTCGGTTCGAGTTTCGGGTCGTTCGGATCAATTTAGGGTTTTCCCGGTATATTTTACCCGGCGTTCGGTTAAGTTCTTCAGGAATTCCCTTCAGAAATTAATTCTTATAATTTCTAAATTCATAATAAATTATTCCTTCATGATTTTGGTTGTTATCACTATTTATTATGATTAGCACGGACTGGAAGTTGTTCCGGCTCGTAAATAGTGTTTTTAAGGCGGCCAGGGCAAATATGCCCGAAAATTCTCATTCTTCGCATTCTCACCTGTTTTTGTGTGAGGATTCCAAAAATGAAATCCTTTCGTGGAGATTCATTCTCGATCTTTCATTCTATGTTCAGGCTACTCAGAAAACCCTAATCCGGTAGGACTAGTTATCAGTTTTTGACTTCTTTAGTATTCGATCTCCGAATCGATTCTAATTCGTTTCATTGGTTTCCTTACACATAATTAAGGTCTAAGAACCACAACTAAGTGATTCAAACATCACTAATAAAAGTTTTAAATTTTTCGGGTTATTACAGAATAGTAATTTTTGAGAATTTCACACTTAGGATTAGGGTTTGATTTTCTCTCACCTTATATTTATAATGCAATCCTAAATCCTATCAAGATAGAATTTATGCATATTTAATAAATATAATAATATCACTTAAGATAGAGAGGATCAAGTAGAGTCCCAGAGGGACTCTATAAGGAGGGGGGCAAAATTCTTCATAGCTCCAGGGCTAGATGGGACGACCAGGATCAAATCACGAGGAATAAAGATGGGCATCAAATAAATTAATTATCTTATGTTTAGCGCAGAACATAAATTAATTCATAAACATTTATTCATGCCACTAGAGAATAAATCGACTTACCCTTTATTTAGAAGTTGAGTCGAGCCCACTTGAACTTCACAAATCCTCGTATTTATGATATCTTCGTCGATTAATTATTCTGATTACATTGCTTAAAATAATTAATATCTTTAATTCTTAAGTAGTACCACTCAACCTTATTATTGTACTTGAGATAACTCGACTGCATAGTTTAGTACAATAAACATTTGAGCTCCTTAAGGGGCGTTATCATCCTAAGCGGATAAGGTGACTCGACACGGTAACTAGCATGACATCTGATGACGCCCACTACCCAAGATGAGAGAATCTTGGGTTATCTCATGTAACCCTACCCATAACAAGTCAAAGTGATGGTCGACAACTCATACTCATCTAATACCTTATCGAGAGGTTTAGATCAGCGTAAAGTCACCGAGATCTAGGTTCTTCACGGCGGTCGAATAGAAGAACTCATCTCTTGTGATCCATCAATACGTCGAGGCGTACCGGCATGAACAAGCAACCAAGTCGAGTTACTTCTTATCTATACCGCAATTTATCTGACAACTCGTCCTCAAGTTGTCTCGTTGTGATACTTTTATATCTCATTAAGCGACCAATCATACGGACTTACGTGATCTACAACACCTTGTATGATCTAACTTATATATGAGATAAAAGGATATACATATGCAATCAAGTAAACAATTCGAGATAGGAGATTGTAATAGTGGTTCTGGGAAAGATTATATACAAGCTCAACCAAAACTAACTGCTTCCAGTATATAAATCCAACAACTATTGCAATGCATATATACATACATATATAATATGTGTAAAAGTGAAAAGGAAAAATAAGAAAAGAAAAGAGAAGAAAAGGACAAAAGAATATATATATATATATATATATATATATATAGCATTAATAAGTGGCGTCAAAAGTTGATTCAATGTTATAAATATAATATTATATTATACCTACTATGTGCAAAAGGTGAGATAGTGTGTGTCATGTATATATATATATATATATATAGTATGTGTGTGCAATTGTGTAATAGTGTGTGTGTTTATACGTGTATGCATGCATGCTTAGTTGCTGTGTGCGTGTATTTTTATTAAAAGGGACAGTAAATGCAATGTAAAGGTTACAGAACCAAATTGTCATTGTTTACCTTCATTTTCATTTCGTATGATACGGAGAAGAAAAAAAAAAAAAACTTTCGTTCCTTCAATCTTTCTTTCTTCAATTTCTCGACTCGTTTTCGATCTTTCGTTAAATCCGAACCGATACTAAGGTTAGTCTCGTCATTACCTACATTTCTATGGTTTAAAATTTAAATTTGGTTCATGTTTTGTATTTGTGTATTTATTTTTGAAATGTATTAAAAATAGGGAGATGATGTCAAATGCTAGAAGTCGAGAACTAATGTTGTTCTCTATATATGCTAGGATTATGAATATGGTTAAAAGTTATTAAGGTTAGGTTTTGCTCATTTTAAAGCCGAACTATATTCGATTTTTCGATTTTTATTGAATGAAGTGACTTCATATTCTGGTCTATGCTAGCTACTAGCATATAGAATTAAATGGAAATTTTTAAAGACGCATTATGACGAAAACCTATTTGGCTGAAAATCTAAAAGCTGCACGTTCGGATTATCCGATCTTTGTTTGTCAAATGTTATCACATATCTGTATTCTAGGATATATCTAGCATGACATATAAATTTATCATAATTTTTAAGATGCGTTAGGTATTCACTACAAGAATTTGAAGTTTTAGTCACACATAATGTGCCACACATAATTATGTGTGGAAAAGTACCCACACATAATTATATATGTGTGGGTGAATCTATTATACAATTTTAAGTAATTATTGACATTTGATATGCATGGAAAATACTTTTCAGTTACATTTTTTTATATTTTCGATTTAGTCTTTGATAGTTGTTATGCTTACGTGGAAAATTAATACAAATTATTAGTGACACATAATAAATGATTATATATGTGGTTAATGTATCATGTAATTATTAATTTTTATATTCAATAAGTGTGACACAAACTATTTCGTAGCATTAATTTTAGTTTTAATTTGTTTCATTTTATATAAATTTTGTTGTGGGAGGAGAGCCATAAAATATATTAGCCACATATAATTACTAATTATATGTGTGTAAGTAATGATTCATATCGTTACTAATTGTTGATATTTAACAAGTGTGAGAAAAAGTAGTCAAATTAATATTTTATATTAATTTTATATTTAATTTAATATATCTCCTCAATCTCGAATTATTTTTAACGTAAATAATATCTTCCATCTCTAAATAAAGAATAAGGAAGAAAAGAAAAGTGTGCCCCTCAAAATTCAATGCAAAATTGTTAGAATCATTTTCTAATTAGTTGTTAAAATATAAAAACAAGCAATTATTTTTCTAGTGATATAAATGAAGAAAAAAAATGACATCTTTAAATGAAATTAATCTTACTTTTGGCGCATACAGGTAAAGGCTCCAAAATAATTTAAATTTCCCCTTTCCAAAGGGAAAACAAAAACCCTCCAAATTATTCCACTTTCCCACCATGTTCAAAAGGAAAACCGTCTAATCTTCTATCTTATTCTGAATTTATCTCTGCTCCGCTCAAGCAGACTCGCCCTAGAGATTCGATAGTCTTCATTTGTCCTTCATCTTCGTTTTCGCCAATTCCGTAAAGTGCAAAAGAAAATCATAGTTTTCTTTTTCGTAAAGGTTTGATGAATTATCTGCAGATTATTTTGGAGTATTCCATGGATTCGGGAAAAGGGTCAGAGCGGAATCGCTTTTCTCAAATGGCGTGGTCAGAAATTGTCTCGACAGCAACTGGTATTAAGTGAAACTAAATTGGCATTTTAAACAAAAAAATGATCGATTATGATTTCTTGGATTTAAATTTTGTTCAATTATGGATTTGTTTTCCTTGTTTTTTGCTTTCAAATAACTCTTATTTCTTCAACTCGATACATATGACAGTTAATGTACGAACATTTGAAATCAATGAGTCTATTTATTTTCATTTGTGATGGTGTTTTATTCTCTAAACCCAATTTTCGTGGTTGTTGCTTTTAGAGTCAAAACAGTGCTATGTAAATGGTTCGAGCCTTTTGGGCTACAAATGGTTTGGCTGGTAAATGCATTTTCATTTTTTTTTTCAGTATGTCTTATTTTGTTTATGTACTCTAGTTAAGATGGTAATTGTTTGATATGCTTGTACAGATGAATTGCACCATGTAATGGGATCTCTTGCTCCTAGAGCTACTTACTTTGTAGTCGCTGAATCCACCATGAATTGGATAGAAGAATCATATCCTGGCATTGGTAACTGTGCACACTTCTTAGTTGGAGCAATAGGTCTATTTTTTGAACTTCTGCTTAGCATGTCTATGACACATTTGATCATTTTCTGAGATTTTTATTACCTTCCCAATTCTTTAAAAGTGGCATTGCTTCGACTGACTAACGATAAGTGTCATCTGTTTCTTTATGTTGTTCAGGAGATACTCGGCTCTTTTATGTACATCCCTTGTGAAGTGATGTAGCAACAAATGCAGGTTCAAGGCTCTAAGTACTGCACTTGTTTTGGTAAAGAAGGTTCTCGGCAAAACTTGGTCATATGGCTACTACCTAGAATGTTTCAAGTTGGATGTTCAATATGGAAGGAACATGGGATAAATGGACTATATGTTGGGTATATAATACCTTAACTTGGAGTTATTTCATGGTAATTTGTTTTCAAAAGCTTAAATGTGCATTTGGGACATTATCTGTTGGAACATTCTTAGTTAAACAATGGAGTAAGAAACTAGCATTCCATTAAAATTGGTTACTAGATCAAAGAAATTAGACCAAACAAAATAGATAATACATGCATGATGTCAGGATTCTATTTCTAAACCATATTATTTGTGAGCAAAATATATTTGTATTTTTATGTTGTTTTATATGTTCACTATAATTACATCATATGATGATCTTTAACTTAATTTTGTCCAAATTGCAAGTTACCTTCTATGAAGCTTTTAAGACCATGTCACAATATAGGAGACTTGGAGAATTTTCCCAACTTAGATTTATGTACTAATAGTACTTTTGACTTGTAATTAGGAAGATTAGCTGGCTATATGTATGCTATTTAAACAACATAGCATAGCATCTCTCTCTCTCTCTCGCTCTCATATGAACTGGATAACTGGTTTTATCATTCTAAGAAGTTTCATGCTTGAGATATTCTTTTTCCCGTTTAGGTTTGAGTGCATATCTTACTACTATTATGGATGTTATCAAAACCAGATTGCAAGTACAAGGGACCACCACAAGGCATTAAAGGTTAAATTTATAGGACGTGCTTGCATTTTATAGTAGTTTGTATGTTATTTTATCCCTCTACATATATCTGAGGTAAATAAGTGTATTTGATGAAGCATCAATAATTACTGGAAGTGTAGGGATGCTTCCGTCTAAAAGTCTAAATGAAACGGTATGAGCACATTAGTCTTCCTTCACTATTAAAATGCTAATGTTAGAAGTAAAAGCTAACTATCTTTAACATTCGTGATACACTCAGTGATAATGCCCAATTTGGTGATTCTAGTATTGTCAAGATCACTAAATTACACTTATTGCGCCTGGAAAATTTGTTTATGCACTTGAGGTATATATTTTATTAGAATGTCGTGTTTTGTATATGATATTATGTTTTTGTGACTTCAAGATTGCTTAGTAGTTGATTATTTTTTTAGACTTATGATTACGTATTCCGTTTTAGGTAGACAGCCCAATTCAGTTAGAATTTAATAGTTATCCCATCATAGCAAATTTCTTGAAGGTGTTGTACAATATATCTTTAATAATATTGTGTTTTTTTTTTATCTTAACAGGAATAAATGAAGACGTTCTCAAGATGAAGTTAACCAAGTATTCTAATGTAGATGAGATTGTTGTGATCAAAGAGCTCGAGATAAAATCAAAAGTGCTAGATCAATTGTAGAGTTATCCAGACATTTTAAATTTTTTTGTAATTGCAATTTTAATATTGTTGACTTTGATTTTATTGAATTTTATTAAGTAATTTTTTATATGATAGTCTTGCTATATTTTAATGTGTTGCACTATTGTACTAATTGATGTCTCGATAAATTAGTTATAATTATTTGATTTAACTAATATAAAATACAATAATATTTACGTTATATTCTCAATTAGAAAATAAAATAAAAATTATTATCCACGTGACATATATGATTTACCTACATTTAAATCATTTTTTATGAATAATTATAATTATAATTAAAAATTATTACCTACACATAAATTATAACATTTACCCGCACATACAAATTGCCACGTGTAATACATGTCATTATCCACGTCATTTTTACCTTATTATTGTACTTTAACAAAAATATATTCATCCACACATAATACCTATCTTTGGTGACATATATATATGTAGGTAAACGTTTGATGATTTATCCACATATACATACATGTGTAGATAAAACTTTTTATTTACATGGAATTAGTGACACTTGTTGACATTTAAATTATACGAAATGTAATGTGACATATGAGTTAGACAATGTATAATAAGTAAACGATTAAAGTTTGGAAGAAATTGATCGACGTTTGCTTAGTTAAGTGTGAGAAATCAAGAATAGTTTGTTATTAATATTCGAGCATGTGATTATCGCACAGAGTTATGATTTAAGCCTAGTTAAATATGGTTTTATCTGAATAGTTGAAATAGACATGAGATACAAGAAATGAAACGAGGACTTAGAATTTTAATGTGGTTCGATGTTAATAAATAAGCTTGTCCCCAAGCTAAGAATATAAATAAGAAATTTAAGCTGATGAGAAAATATAATAAATGGATAAAAATAGTGGCTCCACTATGACCAAGTGGAACCAAATTGAGATATTTTATATCTCTTATTCAATAATGATGATGCAAAATCCTAAGATATTAAAAGTTGTCTGGTACATTGATGATAATCGACGTTATCCAAGAACCAAATGAAGTACTAAACCTTTCTTTTACGTAAAGGTAAATTACGAAGGTAAAAGAAGAAGAGAAGGGAGAAGTACGTTGTGTGACTAAAAGTATATATCAGGTAGGCTTTCTTACGAAACGATGAACCTAAATTTTTCATCCATGATGCTTTACTGAATCAAGTGATATGAAGTATTTGATGATATTGACTGTCAAAATATTTATGTTTATGTGTGAATCCTATCTGTGTTGGTTCGCCAACTATGAATGATAATCGAATTCAGATCCTATGCTAGCCGAAGGTGCCTAGTACGGATTAACGTGTACACTATGGTGACTGTGTGCTGAAAGATTTTCTCGGCCGATCACAGCGTCCGTGGGAGGTGGCCACCTTCCCGGCGCATATGTTACAGATAAGGATCACGTTGACAGAAAATGGTCCGCCCGGGCAATCTTATGAAAATGAAAAGTATTTAGTAAGCACAGGTATTTCCAATAAAACCCTGTGTGTTACTGTGATGGTCAGTTCAATATATGTTATTCAAAGTATTTGGCATATGTCTATTGAGTACCTAGTACTCAGTCCTGCATATTCGTTTTTGATGTGCAGGTTGAGCAGGTGTTGCGATGGTTGTGTTGAGCAGAGTAATCTTTTGACGATGTATATACGTAACCTTGAGTGCATATCATCATATACGCATCTCACACGATTCCGCTGCAAACACTTGAATATGCTGCATTTTGCTAGAATATGTAAACAATTACTCTTTTGTCGAGCCTTCTCTTCTGGCTCGAATATGTAAATTATAACACCTCGATTGCTGAGATCCTATGTATATTCCGTATTATCTTTTGTTTCACACAGATGAACACCCAACCCCTTTCTTCCCCGTTTCTTTTATCCCATCCTGAGTCGTTGCTCCGGCTAAGCCGTCCTTAGGGATAGTGAGCTGTGACAACTTTCGACAACAAAATCCCATTTGGATAAAGAATCGCCACACCAGTGTACCTGATCCAATCAGTATACTTTGCATTCGCAAAATCCCTTCCACGACCCACGACTGCCAAACGAGCTGCACTATCTCTAGAACCAATGGCAGCCGGAATGTATCCGCCTATATGTAAATACACATCCAACACCACAGAAATCCTTCCCTCAGGCTCAGGAGGGTTGTGTTTTGTATGTAAAATAGTGTGTGACATAAAATTCGAGGTACTTTTTTATTGTAAAATTATTTCTTTTTTCTGGAACGGGCCAACAATAACGGAACAATCCAAAATAGAAAACGAACCAACAATAGTGAGACAGAGGGAGTACAACATATAAGATATTAAGTTTAATTCAAGCTCTATAAATGTTTATAATTAAGTCTAATGTGTAAACGAATTATACTTTGTTGATCTCATTTGATTGGTGATTATGAACATCCCAGATCTCTACATTAGTATGATTTTTGCTCATTTTGAATATGAATTTTCATGTTTTTTTTCTTTATTCCAAATTTCTTCTAGAAAGCCTTTTAGTTCCGAAATATACTTTGCATTTATATAAATTAAGACCTTGTTCAATTTGACAACCACAGTAGTTGATAACTAGATATATTCTTGCAATTGTTTTGAAAATTCTCCATAGAAATGGACCACAGGATGACAGGACCACAATAGGTGAGACAATTGCACAGTGCTCATGCAATTGGGAATCTTAATTTATTTAATAAAAGACAGACTTTATCAAAATTGGAAGTCTTTGCTTTAAAGAAATATACATATTTTTTTCTCAAAAAAAAGAAATATATATTTTTTGGTACCTAAATATTGTGGACAATTGCTACGTAACAAATAGAGTCTTTAATCTACTTTTAGCCTTCGCTATCACATGTCAGGTAACAAACATGTGCCCATTTGCTTGCATTTGTTTAAACTGTCTGAAAGTTTACACTTTTTTAAAACTAGTAGAGAGGGTGTGCGTTGCACACAATTTATAAATCCACACTAATACATTATTAGAGTTTGAATATTGTAAGAATTTTTGATGAATCAAGATAATAATTGAAATTAGAAAATTTAAAAAATTATTCCTATAAGCTTATATGTGTATGCATATGATAATTCTTTTCATGTATAATATATAATTATTATTGTAAATGTAATCAAGTCCCCCCTAAAAATGATTGTAATCAATTCGAATTAAATTAAATACTGCCATCAAACTCTAAGTTTAATACTCATTCATTGATGAATATATTATAGTCTACGCGTATAACATAGTTTTTTTTAATTAAAATTGAATTTAAATGCTCAATACGGTTTTTATTAATTAACCTTATTTATTATATGATTTTATATATATTTAGAAAGCTCATTTATCCGATCAGCATTAATAAACAAATTAAGCTTAAGCTTGTTGCACTTATAATTTTATACAATTTATGAAAGCAACTTTATAATCCCATAAAATTAATTAATTTAATATTTTCAATCAAAAGTTTCATAAGTTGAGAAAATATTAGCAAAGGTAAGAATTCAAAGTTGTAAGAACATAAATAAATAAACTAATAGTGGAAAAAATAAAAATATATTAAACCATAGTGACGAGTTGGAGGTTACAATGATATAAATAAAATATTAAGATCTCGAGTATGATATTTATTTATAGAGACTGCATGTTAGCTATTAGAGATGTCGCGATCATTAAATTTTTTTAAGTTATTAAAATATACTACCTCCGCCTTAAAAAAATATTCACTTAATTTCGTTTTGGTCCCTCCAAAAAAATGTTCATTTTTCTTTTATAGATATAGTCCCCACATAAATTCTCTAACTTTTAATTTACCCACAATCAATCAAGTAATTTACAAAAGAAAAAGAAATATGGCCCACCTTTGCCAATTTCATTATACATCTTACAATGTGAATTTTATTTTTAACTCACTTTACACTCATTATATTTATTAAAATCTGTGCCACCAAAATCATGAACAAATATCAAGGACAAATGGAGTAATTCTTTCACAAACTACATTATAACCCTCATACCGTGTGCATCTAAATTCTTATATTTAACTACTTTAATCAATATATAAAAATTAATAGACATCTTGTTCTCACACTTATAAAATATAAAAAGTAGAACATAAATATAATTAAGTTGTATTCTATTGATTAATGCAAGTAAATAAAATATGACAATACAAAAAATGAATAAGACTAATTAATTTATGGTGTTTTTTATATGATTAAAAAATAATAACTACTTTAATTATTTATATCAGTTGATAGACATACCTTGTTCTTCACTGGAGATAATATCGTTTGCAGTTATGATTCTTGGTAAAATAGAAATAGTATCAAAATTTGTGTTACAAAATGAATACGTGACATGAATCTTTTTAATGTTTTGCTGTCAGCCTGTTGGGAAAATAAGTGGATATTGTAATGGGTCATAACACTCGTAATAATATTTTATTCTATGATTCTCACATGGAATGAACATGAATTGTAATATCTCGCTCCAATGTTATATTTTCATTGTTTCCTCTATCCCGGAAGATCATGATAAAGCATTCCTTGTGCTCGAAAATAATAAACTCCTCATCTTGCAAATGCGAGTTCTTTGTCCAATTTTGAGTTCTTTATCCAATTTTACATGGAGCTAATTAAATGAAAATATGTTATTGTATGCACGAAATTCATTTGGAAATTAATAGCTTCTTCTAATTGGGATGTAAATAACTCATACAACTCATCAGGAACTTTAGAAAATGTAATTTCATAAGTAGGAGGTTCATATTCAACTCTTCTAGCACCACAATGAATACAATCAGGAACCTTTTTTCAATCCATGTAGATATGAACCTAAGTAGATAAGAAATATAACTAAATCAAATTTACATGGTTTATCGTATATGTATTAAATATATATTTATTTTAAAAGAATGTATTACTTACTGTTCAAATCACTTGCATTTGTTTACGTTTCTTTCGCATTTGTAGCATTCTTCTTTATCGATATACCTCATTAATTAGTTGTAGTTTATAAACATATTTTTATAATTAGCTAAAAAAATACCTAGAGATGAGATTGATTTGTGCAATACATTGCTCATACTCGTTGTTATATCCAAATTGTAAAATCCTATTGAGAATACACTGCTAAAAGACAAAAGTTCATGAAATACATTGCTAAAAAACAAAAGCAAAATGATCAAACATCGAAATATACTATGATTTGCGCATTACATTGCTAAAAGACAAAAGTTCATGAAATCCATAAAATAAAGCAAAATGATCAAACAGTAAATATAAGAGATAATGTTTTTTCTTTGCACCGACCATACTTTCAAATTGAGAATCTAAACCAACAAAAATGCCTTAATCCATTATGTGCTCATCATATTTTGACAACAATAACAAAACCTTAATCCACTACGTGCATCGTATTATATTCATTGTGAGTATATAGAACCTTTGACATTATACCACCAATATTACAATTCAAATTAAAAAAAAAAGAACAATATTCTCAAGACATAAGCAAAAATGTGGTTTCTTTTATGATTTATCCACCTCAAACCGAAGAAGATATTGGATCATGGGTATAATTGCATTGGTCCTCACTATTATATAAGATAATGGGATATTTACCTCATGTCTAATGACCCACCATCATTTATCATCAAACAAGGTTGATATCTCAATAACAATTAATTAAAATATTAAATAACATATGGAATCAGAGGAATAAATTACATAGAAGAAAGCTATGAGAAACTTATTGCTGTTCCATATGGATAGAACACATCAAATAGACTGACTTTGTAAATAATTTGCTGTAATGAATTTACGTAGATTGTTGGAGTCGATGTAATCCTTTGATTGTGTTGATGCCCAAGAAGAAAGTAAAGCTGATTTATCTTACGCATGTTGTAATTTATATAGGTAATGATATAGTTCTATTAGGAAAAGAATTCTGATGAGGAAAAAAGATAGAATAAGGAAGAAAATATAGTGATATGCAAAACACGTAATTTACATAATTACCCTTAAAATTAAATATGAAATAGGGATATAATAGGCAATCTATATTTTTGTCACAAAGACACTTTTTCTATTAGTATAGATAAAGTGAATACATAAATTTTCATTCTCACACAACCATCCATATATATATATATGAAACATTTGGGCAATTTAGCTAGTATGTGAAGTGACGGGATTGGGCTAGGCTGCGTTATAGATTTTCAAGCCCAAAAGATCTTGGGTGGAAACTTTGATTTCATGATCCACTCACGCCTATAGCAAATATACACGACTATCATAATTTCTTATTATGTAAGAAAAAAAAAATAATGGCTGATGGAGAGATCATTTTATATTAATATTAGATTATATATTTAGATTTGATATTCATGTTTAGATTTTACCATCTATTTATATCAATTAGAATTTCTAGCACAATAAAGAGTTATATTTCATGTTTTCTAAGTTCCTCGTATATTATACTTAACGAAAATTACGATTTATTATGTGAACTATTGAATTTTTAATGAAAATCTTGAATTATACATAATTATAGTTAAATATCCAAACAGTAAAAAAAATTAACAAAATTTAAATGTCCCAAATGTTTTAATAACACTAATAATTTCTGACATGATATGTAATCTTCCAGTAACCGAAAATTCAAAAATCTGAATGTTTTTAATTTTTTGATAGTTTAGATATTTAATTATAATTGTGACTAGTTTGGGATGTTTTTTGTTAAAATATCAATAATTCGAGTATATAACTGTAATCTTCTCTTATAATTAAGTATATAGTTATACCATTGTTATAAAATTCAATTTATTGACTTAAATAAATCCATCCCAAATTATGATCAATTTTTCAATTCTATCTATCGTAATCTATCGATAAAACATCTCTCTTTTTCAAACTTCTCTTCTTCTTCTCCAAGGAAATATCAAGCATCTTCAATTCTCCATCTCCATCTCCAAACGAGGACATGAGCACAACCAAACTCTGGACTGACAAGAGGTCTTTATAAAAATTTATTTTTTTATTTTCTGTATTCAAAATTTAATTGAACGGAACCACACCACTTCTTCGCCCGAATATTAATCTTAGCACTCTTGAACAACTTAAATGTTTCTGCAAAGATTGTGTTCTTTTTCTTTGCTTATGCATACAATCAGGTGATGGCTCTTACATAGAAATGAAATTAGATAGAAATGAAATGGACTTTGAAATATAATAATGATAGGAACAGAATGAAATATATGATTCATATGGCTGGTATAGGTAGGAAATGAATGAATATGTATGAGAAAAAATAAACGAAATAACCAAAAATTTTATAATTTATGTTATTATTATTGTAATAATAATAATTAATTCATTATAATAATCAATTAATAATAATAATAATAATAATAATAATAGTAATAATAATAACTACTACTATTATTATTATTATTATTATTATTGTTGTTGTTGTTGTGCTATTATCACTTTTCCTCTAAGAAAACCATACTGTAGCACGACATGATTCTTCTATAAAATGACTGTGCTATTATCTACTGGATAATTGTTTGTAAATACTCGAACTTTTAGCTGACATGGAAATTTGAAATTGAGGTCGCGATCAAAATTATGTCTTTTAAATATATTAAATTATAAAAATGAAAAAAAATATATATATAATTCCACATTTCCTATCTCTCTTCCACCTCACCATACCCTGAAAGCGGCCGCAGCCACAAGTCCATCGTACTACACCGCCACAGATGTGGCGAGGCCGCTGCACACCTTCCACCACTTGTTCCTTTGGTCTTCCACATTTGGATACTCAAGAATACGCGGCCACCTCCTTCTCTTTCTTGTCAGCGCAGAAGGGATGCAAATCTTACTCTTTATTTTCCCATCATTTTGCACCTTGCATTGACGAGGCCATTTCTTCATCTCATTCTTGTTTTCTTGAGGTCGATTCCTGTTGATTTTGCACTTGGAGATGAGCGAAGTATTAATGAGATGAAGAGATGAGCGTGAGTCACAGTAACACGCACTACGATAGCCAGGAGACCTCAACTCAGAAAAGTTTCACGAGGCATTCTAGCTGAAAGTGTATACGGAATTGTTGTGAAAAAAATACACTATAATCACAATAGAAAATAAAGAACACGAGAATTATTTACCCAGTTCAACTTGCGACACGTCTGGGGGCAACGCCAAGCCAGAGATTTTACTATGATTTTCAGATACAGATTACAGGAAAAAACGGTTATTAAAAGATAATAATCAAACTCTAACCCTAAGTCCATTAGGGTTCTGCCTAGGCCAAAAAACAAACCCCAAAATTTGGCTTGGAACAAGATTGGAATAAATCCTTTGAAGAGTGTTGTGATACAGGGATTCCTTTTTTGGCTGAAATATGGTCTGCGCGTACACACACACGTTGTGTTTGAATTGAGAATGTATATTGGAGGCACCACATTCATCTATAATCCTAGGTGGCATTACTAGATTTATTTATTCTCAATTATCTAAATTATTCTAATTTATCCTTCAATGCTCCCATATTTTATTTATCATAATTTCCATAATACGAGCATTGCCTAAAAAATGTGAAGTTGCTCAATGAGTTTTGTCTATAATTCACATCGTGAGTTTCTTGAGTCATAGAAGAGAGCTTTTTACAAGTGAACACTTTTATTTTGGCTTTTAACCTAAACAGGGAGTGTGATGAAGAACCTGTCTGTAACTGTGAATGCGGTGTTCTGGGATGAAAACTTCCTCGTCTTGAACGTGGATGCTGCCTCGTTAGAGCTCGGTGGATGTCACATGACAGGCTATCCTTCCGCAAATGAAGCAACTGGGTATGACTCGATACTGGTTTTCTCCAAAATCTCCTTCTGCAACAGAATTAAGAAAGCTCAAAATTGCTTCCTCTCGTTGGAAGTAGTGATGCAACAGCAGAAGAAAACCTAACGACTCTTATCACAACATGAGTAAATATGATCTGGAGCTGAAACTTGTAAAAATAGTAGTTAATAATACCTTGATACATAGTGTATTATCTTTATCTTATTTTTTTCATCACTAATATTTATCTTCTTAATTAAAGTATGTTGAATTGAACATGCTATGCAGTTAGTTGCTATATTTGTATCCAACATATTGATAGTTTGCAACACTTAATAATATGATTGATGTTTTGCAAAGAAATAAAGATAAAAAATCTGATTTGCAGGTTGGAGTTCAAGTTGCTCTTAAAAGTTTATCTCATCAAGGAAAAATTGTGGCTAAAGGATGTATTAATTATAGCACTGATCCAAAAGTAGAATTTGGGAGACAAGTATTGGGAGAGAATTGGTATCAAGGGCAAGTGAAAGTAGAACTTGAATCTGAAGAGCGATTCATTCAACCTTATGGTTATTGTCAAACACTTGGCCATGCAACTTGGTAAGTAATCCAGTGACATTCCATAAATCTTTTCCACTGCACATAAAAAAACAAATTTGGAATGATATGTATTTTTTATATAGATGGTACCCATTGGATGATACTGAAGCTTCAAGTTCCTCTACTCAGGATGTTTCCACTAGAAAAACTAGAGATTTCAAGGAAGTTTATGTTATAGCTATATATTGTAATTGTTAGGTTTTCATTTAAGAGTTTGTACTTATGAGACAACAGAGTGGTTTCTAACACTTTCATGGTTATCAATTATTGTTATTAGGCACTTTCACTTTTTATTTTAGAATATTTCATTTATAAAAAGTAATATATTTGTTGAATTGTTCTATATGTTTAAATCATTTTTATTTTTCTAAATTTATAGCATTTAATACATTTGAAGCAAATAAATCAAATAGTGCAAATTTATGGAAATTGGAATTTCTAAATTATTATGTTTAGGTTATTAACGACGTTAAAAAATGTCATTAAAAGTACTACGTAAAATATATAACCACATCTTACAATGTTAATAAATAATATTAAATGACGCTTTTACTGTGTCATGATAAATACAATCAAGTGTTGTAACAAAGTATCTCTCCAAACAATAAGAGATGTTGTAGTAGTTATCTTTTCTGGCATTAATATATGTCGTATTAGATTTATTAAACATGATAAATAATTAAGCTATTTCGACATTCTCATGTGCCGTGATAGCTAATTAACCCTTTAGCTACACTTGCAGAAGCGACACTAAAAATCAACGTGGAGAAAAGTAAGATGTTATGATAAATTATTTATTGGGGCATATTGACATGCCTCTTAAGCCCTTTTTTGTTGTAGTGTACCTTTTTTTATTATTATGCACTCACAGTACACACTAAGATTCCTAAGTGATTTGAATCTCCGAACTAATGACTGAAGAGACAACGTTTTACCTATTGAGCTATGTTTTGTCACTACCTATTACTTTTTTTTATTCTTTTATTTTAATAAACACTTCTTCAATGGCGTACTTCTCAAAATATATGCCAGTTTAGGTATATAGATAGTAAATTGATCAAGTTTTATGTAAATGAATCTTTTGAACCTGCATTTTATTTGAATTGGCTGATAAAATGGAAACTATAATAAAATAGAAATAAAAATCTTCTTGGTGGATAACTTATTATGTGTAGGGATGTCAATGGGTGGGTTTTACCCGAACCAGAATCAATAAATAAGTAATGGTTCTGGTTCTGGATCCAACCCATTAGACACTGGATCCGGACCGGACCAGGACCATCAACTATGGGTCTTAAGCGGTCTGGATCTCAGCGGATCTGGAACCAGAACCAGAACCAGACTAGAACCGGACAAGAATCAGAACTAGAATCGAAACCATTGCTTTATAATTTAATGTATTATGAGTAATTTTGAATCGATATGGATAAAACTAGCTCATTGACAAGCCTATTTAAACTTAGGTTCGTCAATAGACGGGTTTTACTCGGACCAGAATCAATAAATAAGTATTGGTTACGGTTGCGGTTCTGAATCGAACCGGATCCGCACAGCACCGGACCATCAAACTATGGATCTAAACAGTCCGTGTCTAAAGCGGGTCTGGAACCAGAACCAAAACCAGAATCGCTGCTTTAAAATTTAATGGGTTTTGAACGGTTCCGGATCGGTCTGGCTAAAACCCACCCATTGACATCCCTAATTATGTGTACGATTTATATTAGTGTGCTGACTTGAGAAATAACAGTGGTATTGGAAATCATTTTCAAATAAAACATTCAAAATAAAATTGCCATGTTTACGGTGAATATTAAGCATGTAAGTTGTTATTGTATAATTCCTTACTATCTTAATTAAATAATTATTGTGGAATGAATAATTTTGAATGAGGTTCCAATTTTTGTAACAAACGCAAATCGATATGCCGATACGCAAATCTGCTTTTCTGCAGGCTTCGTGTATGGATGGTATACTAGCTAGCATTTTGCCGTTAAGTTTCCGTCTAGAAATCCTTGACACCGACAACTTCCATTGGTCGTGCCGGCACTTAATATACAGTTGTTTGATATCGACAAGGAAGAACTTGTCAACCGTGGAATAATTAAAAATATATATTTAAAGGTGAAAAATAGTTTATACTATGTTTAAAAATAAATATATAAAACCAAAAAAAGAAACAAATCATTCTTTCCTATGTTAACATATGAAAGAATGATTTGTTTCTTTTTTTGGCAATGAAAATACCGATTTTGATTGTTTCGGTTGATGGATACAATTCTATAGCTAATTTCAATGTACTTGGCTATGAGCGTTCCGTCGCTAGTCCGTCGCTATTTTTTGTAGTTTTTTATAAATAGGTCTTCTAAACCAAAATAATTAAAAAATATGTTCAAACTGCAAATTCATCTTAAAAATGCTAAATCAAAAATTCAATAAAATGCGCATCAATTTGAAACACAAAAATCTACAAACGTAATCCATAACACAACATAATCTACAAATAAAATCCATAACATAATCCAAAAGTAAACATAACATAATCCATAACCAAATTCTAATATATCTAATATCCGATGATGCTACAAGTAAATGATAATCAACCAGATGAAGATGGTGGATGTCATGTACCGCTAGTGGAACCCGAGCCCTACATGAACCGCTGGAAAGCCTCATGTTGAGTGCATAACTAAGCTTGAAACGGTTCAAGTGCCTCGTCTCGTGCCCTCATTTGAGCATTTCTCTTATCTACCTCCGACACTTCATCTGTGCCGGGAACAGGTAGGTAATGTCTAAAAATTGTCTTCAACTTGCATCTATAAAATAAATTCACTTAAGATTATGTAGTTAATAATTCTAGCTAAGTCTTTTGATTTGAAGATACTTACCCCAATACTACGAGACTTCGATTCGGTATATTCACAATCTTCGATGACATGATACCTCTTGAATATATCCCACTGCACTTAGGTATTTCGACACCACGTGCTTTTGCCAATGCATTCAATCAAACAAATGAAATTTGTTTAACTATAAATTAGATTAAAAAAATAAAATTTATTAAAGCATATAGATTTAGCTAGATTGATGGCATGATCACCCACTTTATAGAATCCAATATATTGATGAATTTATCACTCCAAATAGCATATAGAATACAACTAATTAATCACCCCAAATCGCATATAGAATACAACTAATTAATCACATGCAAAACACCACCTTTTGAATTAAGCATAGACCTTATTGGTCTTCATGCTCCATTCATATCTAACAAATAACTTGAGATCTAACAATCCATAAAAAATATTAAAATCCATAAAAATACGATATTTCTATCCTTTATATACAACTTCTTTGTTAGTCGAGGAGTCAACAAACACTTATCTGAAGAAAAAAATTATTTAGATAAATTAATCAAGGAGTCATGATGGATATCTAAAAAATCAAAATTGCTAATTACAAATGAAACATGTCATGACCTTGAATCTTGAGTTATAAGAACAATATAGAAAAATTAGTAAAAGAAGTATTTTGAGTTTTACGGGTTCGCATCCTTTTACATAATAGTAAATTACAATAAGATGTCGATTTGATTGTGTGTGTGTGTTGGCCTAGTGGTAGAGTGGTTAATGCCCGAGGCCAAAGGTCTCGGGTTCGAGTCCACCGTGACGCAGCCTTTAAAATTTCTGTATTAATTGATAAAAAAAAATAAAAAAATGTCGATTTGAATGGAAAAAGTAGTCAACATCTACATTAATTCATGCATGCCCCATAACTCTTTAAAGCCACCAACTATTGCTTCATCACTTTCAGATACCTCATTTATTGCTCTTACTTTTTGGCAGGTGCTCATAGTTGAATTTTCCACGGCTATATATAATTATATTGGATTGAAAAAAAAAAAAACTTTTATGTTCATCGATCATAACAATACATCTAACTCTATTAGTATTTTATTTAAAGTATTAGGGGATGCATTGACATCAATTTAAGAAATTTAAAAGAGGCTTTCCTAAGGATGGGCTATTGATAATTTCAATTCAAATAATGAATATAAATGCCAGAATAATATTTGTAAATGTAGAAAAACCACGTCTTCATAAAAACCAAACCAGATATTAAATCCTTTAGAAACTTCTCCCTCCCTCTCTCTCCCTTCCAGCTTTATGCACATGCAATGTCCCAATGTACTCCTCCAACTTTATTACTTCCGCTAACCCAAATATATTTTTCCAAATTTTATCTAAATTTTATAGCCAACCCAAATATATTTTTCCACCAGTTTCAGCTTTACCAATTCCTCCCACTTCATTCCTTCCGCCAAAACCATCAGCACCACATTCAGATCCTCGGCCACCATTACCAACTCCTCCAACTTTATTACTTTGGCCACCATCAACACTACCACAACCACTTTCTCAAGAATGACGGCTTATGGTGCAGCCGTTTCTCTGCAGAATACAATAGACTATATTCTCCATTCTTCTCATTTTAGTCTTGTTGAGCCCTCTCTGCACATCATACAACTCGCCTACGAGGAGTTGCTGCCCTTGCAAGAAACTCTGCAAAGATTGGACGACACCAGCAAAAGCAGAAGCAGGAAGAAGGTGAATGCTTTGGATGGACGAATCAAAGAGATACTGTGGGAATTTGAAGACTTATTAGAATTCCTTCTCACAGATCAGATTCTTTCACAAGTGCAAAGCCCTCCTCCAGAGCAAGTAGATGGAGATGGAGGAATAGAAGAGAGTATGGAATTCCAAAGCAGCTTATTGGAATCCTTCCTCACCAACAATCATCAATCAGTCTCACGCTTCACAATCTAGAAGAGGTGGGAGTGGGGTGAGAGATGTATTTTATTTTCATTGATCTGCGGCCCCTACAACATGATGTTCATTCCTTGATCCACGCTCTCAAGTATACTCAGAGGGAATACATTTCTGAATTACTGAATATGCCTGAAGACGACGAGGCTATTTCCTCAATAATTGGTTTTCCTGGAACCGAGTCAAAGATGATTGGATTATCGGATGACTTCCAAGACCTTAAAGAGATCTTATGAATTCAGAGTATAAGTTCATCCCAGTTGTTGGAATGGCAGGCGTTGGGAAGACAACTCTTGCTATGCAAATTTTTCAAGATCCAGAAATCATGAGCCATTTTGAGCAGCGTCGCGCGTGGGTCACAGTAGGCAGAAAACCTCAACCAGTCGGTCAACTTTTACGAGGCATTCTAGCTCAACTGTTTGGAGATGAAAAAATAGGAGGCTCTTTGGAAGAGTTATTGGAGGGTAAAAGAGGCCTCATTGTGCTCGATGATGTATGGGAGACAGGGGTACTCGTTTCCTTGATCGATTCCTTAAGAAACATCGGAGATAGAGGTATTCAAATCTTGGTTACCGCTCGAGAGTCAGACACAATTATTGGGTACGAGTATTGCATAGAGGTGCGGTTTTTGAATGAAGAAGAAAGTAAGGAACTATTATGCGAGAAGGTGTTTGGTGATAAAGAGATTTGCCCTCCTCAGCTTCTCAAAGCCGCTACCAAAATTGCCAAGAGATGTGAAGGTCTTCCTCTCTTGATAGTCACTGTTGCTGACATTCTATCAGATTCCCGGAATACAGACCCAGATTTCTGGAATGATGTAGCTGAAGAAAGAAATTCAGTCTTTGAGGATGCACATAATCAAATATCTAAGGTACTTTACCCAAGTTACGACTACTTACCTCAACATCTCAAAATGCCTTTTCTGTTTATGGGGGTTTTCCCTCCAGATTATGAGTCCCCCTCATCCAAGATCATCAACATGACCGTTGAGGGATGGTTTCATAATACAAACAGAATACAATATATTGAAGACTCTGTTTGGAAATGCTTGAGCAAGCTTTGTTTTGATAAGAGTCTTGTTTTATAAAACACAAAGAGCATTTTTTGGGAAGAACGAGTTTCTATACAATGCATGTATAAAAATTGTAACCTTCATTGTGCGTGGAGGCATGTGTGTAGAAGGGAAGCTAGGAAGAACAAGTTTTATCATGTCTTAAAGAAGCTTTATGATGCCGAAGAAGAAGTTCTAAAAGGTCAGCGCGGCTTGAGTCTCCCAAATAACATTTTATTTGGCATCAAAGAATTTTGCAACTCCCTGAGATTGAATTGTGCATCTTCTACACGTTCTCTCTATTTTTATGGTCCTTACCACCAGTATCAAATCCCAATAGATGTTGGTTTCACGTTGCTTAGGGAACTAGATGCTCTTAAACAAAGTTTCTATAGTTTCCCAACAGAAATTCTCACACTAGTCCATCTAAAGTACCTTGCTCTAACTTGTAACGGAGAAATCCCTACAACCATATCCAAACTTTTCAACCTTCAAGTCTTGATTATCCATCCACATATCAACATTAGATGTTGCAGAGCTCCATCATATGCACCAATACAAATATGGGATATGCAAGAGTTAGAGCATATCGAGATATTGGGAAGGAGCCTCCGAGCTCCAAATCGGTATGCTACTTTGGAAAGGCTCTCAACACTTGTAGGTGTGAATGCTAGTATTGGAACTATCTTGGAAGTCTCTAGAAGAATTCCTAACATAAGGAAATTAGGAGTTCAGATTGAGTTGATGCCTTACGAGGACCATAACGATCTTTTGAGCTTCTTTTGTTGCATTTCAACACTTGAAAGTTTGAAGACACTTAAATGTAGTATCATAAATCCTGTGATTAAGGATGTCTATGCAACTACGAGTACATTGATGTTGCCACGTGGATTGAAAAAGTTACATTTGAGTGGCATGGGTTTTCCTTGGGAATACATGGATGTGATTGGCTCTTTGCCAGATCTTCAAGTGCTTAAATTGCGATCCTACGCCTTTCGGGGTCCAACTTGGGAAGCACAAAAGGAAAGTTTTTCGAGGCTTGAATTTCTTCTAATTGAAGACACTGATTTGGTGCAATGGAAACCAAGATCTCGTAGCTTCGGTATGCTTAGCTACCTAAGCTTGAAACATTGCTACAAACTAAAAGAGATGTGTTGGCCGAGTTTTACGGAGAGAAGGACTGAATGTTTCTACATGTTTAGCTACCTAATCTTGAAATACTGCTACAAACTAAAAGAGATCTATTGGCCACGGAGGGCTGAATATTACAGTATACTGATTGAATTAGTGGACTGTAATCCTTTAGCTTTCCCTTGTGCCAAGCAATTACAACTGGATCCATGTACTGATTTTCAAGTCACTGCCTCTTCTTCTTTTGACAAGAAACCCATCACTTTCGAATTTTCGAGGTTAGTCCTGAATTTTAAGAAATGTAACTTATTTTGGATTCCTTTAAAGACCTGAGTGGATTATGTATGGAACGAAAATGTTATATGTTTAAAAAATTACTTGCTTTAATATGTGATTCAAGGATAGTATCCCTTTTTGTGTTATGCACGAATTAGCTTTCTTTTGGTATCACATGCAATCATTAGGTTTGAATTAATAATCATCATCATCATCATCATCTTGAAGTTTTCAAAGTTATGGCAGTCTATTCTTAGCGAAAAATCAATCCTAAATATTGATCATCTCTACCGTTAATTGTAAGATAAGTCATGCTTTATTTATATATTTTCAAATTTTGCAATGTATAATTAATACTATATCCCTCCTATAATTGTTGTCTCAAAACTTTTCGACACGTAGATTAAGGAGGGTTGTGTTTTGTGTGTAAAGTAGTTGACGTACGAAAAACCAGACACTTTTTAGTGTAAAATTACTTCTTTTTTAGAATGAGACAACAATTGTGGGACGGCCCAGAAAGAAAAACGAGACAACAATTATGAGGCTGAGGGAGTATTAATTTGTTACTATTGTTGTGTCGCTTTATGCAAAGATGATAAGGTTTAAGAGGCTAGAGATTTTGATTTTGAAACCGGTTGCCTGTGTGCCTATTTATATAGTGTTGTTTTGGTGAATACTGTTGAGAGAGGAAGATGATGGATAGGAGAGTTGGTCCAATGTCATTACATATACTGTTGTTTCGAATTGTTTGTCTGGCATTCGAAGCTTATAACAACGACATCATAGCAATCACTCTGCTAACAAAAGCTTTCTCTTGATTCCTTTTTAACAAACATATGAGACTAGTGAAAACATGTAATTATGGTTAATTCATCAATTTTAACTTTGTATAACGATTCTCTTTCGAATTTATTATTGCAGAATATTCCATGATGAGTAGAGGAGAGGATGATGAAGGTATTATATATGTGAATGATGTGGAGGAAGATAGTATTAGCTCTGTAAGAAATATGTGAATGCCCGAGAAAGTGGGACCATAGGTGATCTTATTTGTATAAACTTTATGATTTTGGGTTGGAATAGCTTGTTATTCCATTAGATAACTACTTGTGTAAGCAAAGTTTCTTTGTCTAACTGAATTGCAATATGTTTCCATAAAATGTGTCACATGTACACACACACAGAGAGTTGTAGAGTTTCTTGTATACTATGTATGGTAAGTAATCTGGATTAAATTTATCAGAAAATTTGATAAGGGTGGATACTTGTTTCTTATTTGAAGAAGATGGTGGTATGCTTATCAATAGTTTCTTGTTTCATTGGGCCTTTTCTTGTTTATTGGTAGTATCAGCTTAGTTAAATAGATTATTTTTTCTAGTTAAAAGTGAACCAAATTGTTTGTTGTTTCTTCCTGTTGGGCTTCATGGTTCTGCAGCAATAATTAAGCTAAAGACATGTTTCTTACTAGTTGAATATGAACAAAAGTGATGTGATCGAATTTTGATTTGCAGGTGAACTCTTTAAGCTTTGAATCTGTTGCTACAAAGTGATACGTACATGTAAATCTAAGTAAGAGTTTCCCCTATGATTTCTTGGTATTTTGGTTTTGATTTTGAATACATGGATGATCAGTGCTCTTTTGATATTTTTGGATTATGGTTATAATAGATTAACAATCGGTGATATGATGTTTGGATTTTGTAAAGGTTGAATGTTTGTCGAATCATACTACAAATCATTTGCGTAAGAAATATGCGAAAGCCTCATAAAGTGGGACAATAAGTGATCTTATTAGTATAAATTTCTATGAATAATATTGGTTTGTAATAGCTTGTTATTCCATTATATAACTACTTGCAAGTCATAATATATACTCTCTCTATTCTTTTTTAAGTGCTTCCTTAGTATTTTTGTTTTTTTGGTTTTTTAATAGGTGTCCTAGTTCAGAATTTGAGAGTAAAATTATGATATATTTTACATTTACCCTTATTTAATACTATTGAAATTTGATAATTAGTTGTATGAATACATTTATCATAATAATTATTGATGTTACAAATGTAAATTTCTCTATTTTCTTGATATATGTAATTTGATGGATGAGAATACTTATAAAAGTACAAAGGGAGTACCTTACTTTACAAAACTTAATTTGCCTATTATATCCCTATGATATTTTTATTTTAAGAGCTTTAATGTTATATTTTTAACAAAATTAATAATTACTTTTAATATTATAGTTATATAAGTGGTATAGTTCTATATACCTCTTGCTCCTCCAAAGATATTGTCACATTCAAAACTCAAATAAACGAAAAATGGGGAAATGACGGGAAACCTTACTTGTCCAAGAGAAATAGGAAAAATAAATCCCAAAAATTGTCAAGACCTTATTCTCAAGAAAGGAAAATAATAGGTAATGTTATTTCAGATAATAGCATAAAGCTAGTCCGCAAGACCAAAAGTTTAGTTTCGTACTTTGATAACATTCAAACAAAAGGACATCAAACTAAACAGAAAATAAGAATTAGGAGTTTAAGCTCGACATAGAACGACATTAGATAATATAACATAATCTTAAGTTATGAGATAGTGGCTAGTCATTCAACGAAATCAAGATTATGGAGTAGAACTCTAGCCTCAGCTCTGTCGTCCGTCACCACCGACCAGTTAACCTGAAAATCATTTGAAAAGATTTTGGTGGGCATTGTATTTTATAAACAGTTTGCAATTTTTTGAAACATATTATCCATGCTCAACAGTATGACTTAGAAGGTTTTTAAACCAAAAGCCACTTCTACGCATACCAAAACATTGTTTTATTTTCTGCGCACGCTTTACATGTTCTAATGTTACTCTTTATGATCCCGAGCCTCTAGCCACTGTCGGATCCATTATCTCCCATTATTTGACCCTAGAACTTAATCCTCGATCCTGGAATGCTATCAAGTCAGGTCACGTAATTAAACCATGAAACCGTGCTTCAGAACACATCCAGCCAAGCACCCTTATAACTCCTCTTTCTTTAGTTAGCACACGATGGTGATCAACCCACCGCACTACCAACAACGTGTACACAATCTTCAAACAACGTTTTAGGTTAGTTTGAGAATCTCGATCGATCTTCAAAGAGCATTAAACTGATAGAGACGTGCATAAAAATATTTTCATGGATAATAAGCAATTCATAAAGCATTTAAGAATTTATATAACTCAAGTACATTTAGAAAATAAAGCCCACCTCGATAGACTAAAGCCTGAAGAATCAACTGTTAAAACTTGTCTTGGAAAAGCAACGCTAACCCCATTGGCCAACAATTCTTACAAGACAAACTAATCTTAATAGGTCTCACAAGTCTAACCTTAAACCTAAGATAACGTAGTGCTACTATTTCTTGATTCACTAACCCGAGTTTTCAAAATTCTAAATTAAATATGAAAAACTAATTTCTCGACTAAGGGCACCAACAATATCCTTACTCGTCTTAGTATTTCCATAGGTCGAGAAAATTATGCTTCAAGCAATTGTCATTATGGAATAATAAACTCAAACAAATCTAAGATCACTTTAAAGCTCTCCATAAATCAATTAATCACATTATAATTTATTATATATACTATCATAATTAATTGATTATGCTATTAAAAAATAATTTAAACTTAAATACACACTCATAATCAAAACATCACTTAATAAAATTCCTCCAATTATAAATATTTACTAAATATAATTAACCATTATGCTAATTAAATCTCAAGATTTAATTATTTAACCAAAATTAGATACAATATAATTATTGAAGCATTCACAGATATGATAAACTTCTAAATATTTCATATTTTACCAAAGTTACGTGACATAAGAATAATAGCAATTGGACTTGTGCATTATAGCAAATAGGGGTGGGGACAAATACCGAAAAATCAGTATATCGGACATACCATATCGAAGAAATATCGGTAAAAACCGAATTTTCGGTATACCGTAATTTTCGGTACGGTATGATACCGTACCGATAAATTTCGATACGGTAACGGTATCATTTTTTGGGATACTGCGGTATACCGATATATACCGTACCGCGGTATATACCGAAAAATTCGGCATATACCGTTATATCGGTAAATACCGATACATCGGTACGGCGGTATATACCGAAAAATTCGGTATACCGAAATATATTATTTATTTTATCAATTAAAATACCTAAAATTAAAAATAACATTTATTTATTTTATCAATTAAAATACCTAAAATTAAAAAAATAATTAAAACATAAAAATAGACAAAGATCAGCGGCAGTGGCAGCGACACTTCTTCTCTCTTATCCCAAAACCACAAACCCTAGAGAAGGCACCTCACGCAGCCCTCCCTCAGATCTCCTCACCGTCGCCACCTTTCACACGACGGCGTCTTCCTGTTTGATATAATAAGAATCATGCAGAAATGAAAGAGAAGAACAGTTTTCATTCCTTCCTTATCGGTATTTATAGAACATACAGATAAAAGAAAAGAAGAATGGCTATGTAACAGAAAGCCATGCAAACCCTTAACTGTCTAACCATATTCATAAACTGCTTAACAAACTTTAACTACTTGTAGTTAAGTTGTTATTTAAGTTATCATTCAATATAACCCCCACTGAACATATACTATCCTTCTTCGAACGGCAGTTTCTGCAGTAAAGATTGAAACCGAGTAATGGTGACTGGTTTGGTAAGAATTTCAGCCACTTGATCCTCCGAAGAGATGTGACGAACATCAAGCTCTTTCTTCAGCACTTTATCTCGAACAAAATGCACGTCAATTTCAATGTGTTTTGTTCGGGCATGTAGAACCGGATTTGACGCCATAGCCGCTGCACTCCTATTATCACACCAGAGAACAGGCATCTGCAACAAATTATAGCCAATCTCAGTGAGCAGAGACTTAATCCATGTAATTTCCATAGAAGCATCAGCCAAGGAGCGATACTCCGCTTCAGTGGAACTTCGCGCAACAACACCCTGTTTCTTAGAGCTCCAGGATAATAGATTAGAGCCAAGAAAAACAAGATAACCACTTGTTGACTTCCGATCATCCACTGATCCTGCCCAATCAGCATCCGAAAAACCAGTTAAGCTGAGATAGGGTGATGAAGAGAACCGCAGAGAGTATGTAATAGTGCCTTTTAGATATCTCAAAAGCCTTTTGCATGCCTTCCATTGCAGTTCAGTAGGATTTTGCATAAACAAATGAGATATCTGGTCGAGTAATCGTGAGATATTGCAGAGCCCCAATAGTGCTTCGATAAAGAGTCGAATTGACAAATAAAGGACTGTCATTCTTGTGGAGTTTAGCACCTGAATCATAAGGAGAGTCATAGGACTTACTTTCCAGTAGCTTCGTTTTACAAAGAAGGTCCCTGATGTACTTAGCCTGAGACAAAGTATAAGTAGATGATGATACTGTAAATGCAGTGGGAGCTGACTGCGAAACCTGCTGAGAAGAGCTAAGATTGACAGAAGGATTAGAAGAAGCCTCGGTGTGCACCATATTTACCCGAGGCTGAGAAGTATTTGTCAAAGAATCTGGACCAGTGAAACTAACGTCAAACCTCTTGTAGCATTTAAAAGCTACATGGTTTGCTTTTCCACAGAGTTGGCAGACCTGCCTGTTTCCATTATAATACCTGCCGCGACCTCGAGTTCCTTGGCCTCTACTAAATCGACCGCGGCCACGAGGAGACTCATAGTTTTGCTGGAAGGCAACATGAGCCTGTGGTTGAAAAACCAAATCAGCAGAGGTAGCAGCTTGATTAAGAAGACGAAGTTCATGTGTCTGCAACGCAAATTGCACATCTTGTAGCGACATTTCATCACCCTTGGAGGAGAGCATCACACTTATACTCTCAAATTCAGATCCTAATCCTTGAAGGATATAGAAGATGAGATCAGAATCAGAAATCGGTTGACCTATATTGAATAGCTGGTCAGAGATTTCTCTAAATTTCAGAATATATTCATCGATTGATGAATCTGCCTTCTTCAACACTTGTAACTGTCTTCGCAGCTGCATCACACGAGCCTTGGATTGTGAATGAAATAATGTGGCAAAAGTACTCCAGATTTGAGCAGCTGTAGTGCAGCGCCCTATGTAGCTCAGCATTTGAGGTGTTATTGACGCAAGTATCCAGCTAAACAGAAATTGATCTCTCTTCAGCCATGTGATATAAGCTGGATCTGTAGACGGTGTATCAGTTTCAGACTCCAGATTCTGCGGTGAAGACGTTTGTTGAAGAAGAATATCATCGAAACCATACTCTCGCGCAGTGGCGAGGACTTGAATTTTCCAGAAATTGTAATTCGTGCGATCCAACTTCAAACTTATTGGATGCATAGACGGAAGGTTTGTAGTTGATGAAAAATTCTCCATGATTCTGCAAATCTCAGATAGAAGGAAGGAAAAAGGAAGATATATGCGGAAGCGGATGAGGATCGAGTGAAAAAAAATTACAAGCTCGATACCATGTTTGATATAATAAGAATCATGCAGAAATGAAAGAGAAGAACAGTTTTCATTCCTTCCTTATAGGTATTTATAGAACATACAGATAAAAGAAAAAGAAGAATGGCTATGTAACAGAAAGCCATGCAAACCCTTAACCGTCTAACCATATTCATAAACTGCTTAACAAACTTTAACTACTTGTAGTTAAGTTGTTATTTAAGTTATCATTCAATACTTCCACACGGCGTCGCCTGTCACCGATGATCCAGTAAGATTTTTGAATCGATCTGTTTCTCTCTCTTAAGCTCGTATTCTGCAATTGTGTGTGTGTGTGTATGATTGTGTGCTTGGCCCGATAGTCGTTGGAATCTGGCTGTTACGGCGCATATTTTCAAGAAGAAGTGTGTCGTCGACAACCACTGAGCATGGAAAGGTTCCAAAAAAAAAAAGAAGCTTCAGCAATGGCACTTGCAAAACAAAACAAAAAGAGGAGGGAAGGTTGTGTTTTGTGATTCCTTAGGGAAGAGAGAGAAGGAGGCGAGAAGATAGAGAGAAGAAGGGCTTTCATTTTGTTTTATGTCCTTGTAATAACTGGATAGAAGAAGAAATGAGGAAATGGGTTTGCAGACGGAAGAGAGATAAGAAGGCGAGAAGAGGGAGGGAGGAGGGCTTTCATTTTCTTTTCTGTCTTTGGAAGATGGATAGAAGAAGAAATGGGGAAATATGGAAATGGGTTTGCAGGGGAGAGAGAGAGAGTCATGTGGGTTCATTTATTTGAGTTTTGCTTTGATGGATGAGAAATAAATGTGCAAAAATAGAGGAAAAATTTAACTGATATTGATGTTAAATTTGATGATTTTGATAAAAACTAAAGCTGAATGAATTTTTATTATGCAGTAGTATCTCCATGTTTGTTGCACATGACTTCTAAATGAAATTGGGTAATGGAATGAAAGCTGACACTTTGTGCTAAAAGTGCATCCACTGGTTGAAGCATGCTGATAGTATTCCATTTTTCATCCAGTGAAACAGTGTACACTCCAAGAAGGTGAGAATATATGACTCAAGTTGATTTTGGTTACTGTGTTACGTACTTATAAATTTGTGTGAAATGTCGATGATGAAA
Source organism: Salvia rosmarinus (assembly GCA_036937905.1). Lineage (NCBI taxonomy): Eukaryota > Viridiplantae > Streptophyta > Magnoliopsida > Lamiales > Lamiaceae > Salvia > Salvia rosmarinus. Next base: position 962,429 of record CM072820.1, on the reverse strand, counting down.
GTTTATTACTTGGTCGTGCTGGGATTCAATGGAACATTTTTCATTATTCTGTTGGGTTTATTTCATTCGATGTTAGAAATGAGGATAATTTTAGACCTTTTAGTGAAACAGTTTTAAGTTTTGGATTTGGACTTTTATTTAGTTGGTTTATACCCATCATTTAGAGGTTTGGGCTCTGCTGCAAATCTACAAAGATGGTTTCCATTTTCATGAATAAAACTACTTAATTACTTTCATGTTCCTCATTTACATTATTGCAGATTATGCATCACAAAAGCTGAAATCCCAACAGAAAATGTAGGTTTGCAGCTCAAGTTCCTAAGTTACATTATTGCAGATTCTAAGTTTGATTGTTATTTTAGGATGCTATTTTAAGTTGGGATGTATTATAATTTTAGGATGTTATTTATCATGTTTGATGTAATTTCGGAAACATCTTCGGTATGATATGTAAAATTTGTGTAAAATTTTCGGTAATGGTAAAGGTATGAATATTTATCATACCGTAATTTTCGGTATGCCGAAGGGTTGGGTACGGTATCGGTATGAAATTTTCGATACCGTAAAATTCGATACGGTATACGGTACGGCGAAAAATTTCTAGTATACCGTACCGACCCACCCCTAATAGCAAATAATACTTAACATTTTTAATTTTCATATAAAAACACACGAGGAGGCTAAGATAAAGTAAAATAAAAAGTCATGAACCCATTTAATTAAAGGCACGTAGCCCATCATCAAAACCTAAACAAAGAGCCCATTACCAAAACTTAAATATAACTAAATAAAAAGAACCATAAAATCCAATTAAAATAATTCAAATATGACTTTCCCCTTTCTCTCTAAACACACCCACACATTAACACACCCACAACTTCATTCTCTCTCTCCCTCAAAAACACTACAGAAACAACCCCTCCAAAATTTTCTACTTTCTTCATGCCACCGCCACCACTGCCGGAATCCGATGACCTCGGGCCAGCAGCCATCCCCCCTTCACCTCGCCCATCTCTCCCTTCTTATCTACTCTCTCTCTCGTCTATCCCTCTCTCTCTACTGGATTCACCAAAATCCCCTCATTTCTCCTCCACAATCGCCGTCTTCTCTGTCCACCGCCACCATCACCGCCGGTGAGGCAGCGGCAACAACTGCTCCGATCTCCTCACCTATCCAACACTCTAACCACCTCCTGAATCTCCCTCTTTAAAAAAAACGAAATCCCCCTCCCCTTTTCGGCTGAACAGCCGACGGTAGCTCCACCGCGCCATCCCACTGCCGGCCCGTCATCCTCTTCTCTGCCTCGATTCACTCCCAACAAGACTCAAAGCACAACCAAAAAAACAAGATGCCGGATATATACATATATATATTTATATATAATTATATGTTTTATTTTATATATTAAACAAGGTTTAGCTACTGTATTTTGTAATCCATAATCCATTTTCCCTTTTTTTTTTCGTTTCCATTTCCTTTGCATAAATTTTTTTGAAAAAAATCCATTTCTGTTCTTGTTATTTAATTTGCAGCTTATATATATATATAGTCTGTTTGTGTGCTTCTAGTCAAGAAATTATCGATCGGAATTACAGTTTGTTATGTGTTAATTAATTTTTAATTAATGTTGAATTTCCTTGATTTGATCGACGGAAACATGAAATTAATCGACCGGAATCAACAAATTATCGAGGAATGAAGGATATATCCAATAAATTTAATACTAATTATTAATTGATCTCTAGGAAATTCAATGATTAGTAATTAATATCAACATAAATGAATGACTGGATGTTTCCGATTGAACGGAATCAAGGAAACATCAATTTAATATGTCTCCGGAAATTCAATAATTAGTATTAAATTCAATGATTAATATCAACATAAATGAATGAATGGAATTTAATATGTTTCCGGTCCACAGATTAGTATTAAATTCAATGATTAATATCAACATAAATTTAATATGTCTCCGGAAACATATTAAATTCCGAAATTTAATACTAATCATGCGACCGAAATTTAATACTAATGTCTCTGGAAATTTAATATATCAACATAAATTTAATACTAATCATGCGACCGGAATCATGCGACCGGAATTTAATACTAATAAAACTCCGGAAACATATTAAATTCCATTCATTCATTTATGTTTCCGGTCAAAGAAAATTTAACATTAATTAAAAAATTAATTAACAAATAACAAATGAATGAATGTTGAATTTCGATGAACAAATTAATCAACATTAATTCCGGTCGATTTTGGCAAATGAATGAATGTTGAATTTCGAAACATTAATTCCGGTCGATTTTGGCAAATGAATGAATGTTGAATTTCGATGAACAAATTAATCAACATTAATTCCGGTCGATTTTGGGATTTGTTAATTAATTTTTTAATTAATTTTGAATTTTCCTTGACCGGAAACATAAAATTTAATTAATGTTATGTGTTAATTAATTTTCCTTGATCGGAAACATAAATGAATGAATGGAATTTAATATGTTTTCGGAGTTTTATTAGTATTAAATTCCGATTGCATGATTCCAGTCGCATGATTAGTATTAAATTTATGTTGATATTTTAAATTTCCCGAGACATTAGTATTAAATTCCGGTCGCATGATTAATATTAAATTCCGGAATTTAATATGTTTCCGGAGACATATTAAATTTATGTTGATATTAATCATTGAATTTAATACTAATCTGTGGACCGGAAACATATTAAATTCCATTCATTCATATATGTTGATATTAATCATTAAATTTAATACTAATTATTGAATTTCCGGAGACATATTAAATTGATGTTTCCTTGATTCCGTTCGACCGGAAACATCCAGTCATTCATTTATGTTGATATTAATTACTAATCATTGAATTTCCGGAGACATCAATTAATAATTACTATTAAATTCATTGGATATATCCTTCATTCCGGTCGATAATTTGTTGATTCCGGTCGATCAATTTCATGTTTCCGGTCGACCGAAATCAAGGAAATTCAACATTAATTAAAAAATTAATTAACACATAACAAACTGTAATTCCGGTCGATAATTCCTTGATTCCGGTCGACCGGAATCAAGGAATTATCGACCGGAATTTTCGATTTTTATGTGTTAATTAATTTTTTTATTCATTTATGTTTTTAAAAAAAAAACATGATTCAATGATTTAATTATTATTTTTCATGATTTTCTCACATTTTTTCTCTATAACTATAAATAATTTATCAGAAAGACTTATTATAATTTCGCAATCATTTATTGATTTAAATGTTGTTAACAAACAAAAGTATTACTGTTTTGTCAGTCGCATGTCACAATTCACATCGAAACTAACGGAGACTCTGTAGATATATATTAAAAAAAGCAAATGGGTATACAATGTATCAATTTTCCAAAATGGTTATGTTCTGTACACACTTTTACAAAAGTGTGTACTTGTATATATTTCCCATAAATATTTCTTCATAATAGTGAATAAATGCATCAGCTTTTGGAGTTGTTCTTACATATATTGCATTAGTTCTCTTCTTCGTTGTTCTCTGTTTTCTGTTCTCAACACCATCTAAGATCATTCATCTTATCCTTTTGGAACATTACGCTCGTATGCTATTTTGGAACATTACGCTCAATTTTATTAAAGATTAATTCAGTCTTACAATTATTAATTAGGTTTTATTATATCCAATTGGGGTTTACAATTATTTTTATAGGACTTAAATTTTTTAATTAATACTTGATTAGTAGAGTTGATTGTTCTCTAATTAGCATGTATAATTTCTTCAAGTTTCAATTTTTAGTAATAAAACATTAATTAAGTTTCATTATACTATAATTATTTTTATTCTTGTAATTAATTAAATGATAGGACACTGAAAATGTTGAACGGAAAACGGAGGACACTACGTAAGAATTTGTTTTCACGTGTTTGATAAAGGAAAGAAGAGAAAGCCTTCATTAGCAAAGTCTAACATGTGAACAAATTAAAACCAAAATTATATCCAATACAAACCGTCCATACTAATTTAATTGGCACTATATGTTCTTATTATAAGTACAACCTCGTGTAATCCGATTTGCTGTAATGAGTTTAACTCTAAACGAGCTTCTTAATTTGTGGATAGTAGTTGTTTTAGGATTTTATCTATTCTTCACTGTGTGCATTGTGAACAATGCGGTACTAACATGCCAAGAAACATCGAAATCAGATCTTAGAGATAATTATGAGTAACTCAGACAGAGTATGTTCCTATATTCAAAGAACTAACCGCTTGTCTCAACAACCACGACTGCCTCAAAGCTAGTGGTCCGAGACGTGCTGAAGAAGGCCTTTGTCTGCTATAAATGATAGGTAGATCATTTGTAGATAGTTGCACAGTCTGAGAGATATTGACTGAAGATCTGATCTTGTTCATGAATCTATTTTCATTACATTTTCGATACACTCGTGTATTGACAGAATAGTTCTCGAGCCTTTTCAACAGGCAAAGGTGGGATTTTGTAGATATCAGTATATTTATCTCTACATAAAGAAGCTATATCTCCTCTTCTTGTAGTGATTATCACTCTACTGAAGTTATGCTTGGGAAACGCATATCTAACAGATTCCCAATCATTTCTATTCCAATTATCAAGAACTATTAGGTACCTTTTGTCTCTCAGATAATACCTCAACATGCCAATAAGATCCAGAGAACAAGTCGAGGAAGACTGACCTATTCCGTTGGCTAATTTGTTGTACATGATTGAGATGAGTACTTCCATCGGCTCAAACTTAGATGCAGTGATCCAAACATGGCAATCAAACACTGCCTTGAGCTGTTCGTACACCAGTTTGACAAGTGCAGTCTTGCCAGATCCACTCATTCCCACCACGAACATCACTTTATAAAGAGATAGTTGATAATGAATTAATGATGCAGCTGATGCTGCAGCTTGGTTGCATGGATATGGATAAGACAGAGACGCTTATGAAGAAGGAAGAGGATTGCATGCTGCTATTATAAACCATGTGGACACGTGACAAAAGCGTGATTAATAATGGAAAGCGTGTTAGTTGATAGATGAGTAAAGTAGCAATGTCTTTGCAGTTAATCAGTTTGTTTGTTAGCATCGGTTAGTTAGTTGCTATGCTGTTAAGAGTTGTTAAGAGTTTGTTAGATCCTTTATATTGTTGTAACAAACTCAGAGGACGTGAGGAGCTCACTGTGAAGAGATACACGTGCTTACTATAAATATTAGCATAAGATGTATCAATAGATTATGAGGAATATTTGTATAACAGGAGACTTTGTTTTCTCCTCTATGAAATAAAGTTTTCATTTCTTCTTTCTATCTTTACAAAATTTACATGGTATCAGAGCCACCTATCATTTCATCATGCATGGCAAGAAATCGTAGAGTAGGCTGGAGTGAACTCGCCGAAGAAGAAGCAGGAAACTATGAGGAAGAAGAAGAGCATACAAGAGGAGATAGAGAAGCTAGAAGACAATATGTTGATGTCGAGCATAATCTTGATCGAGATCTCGGACAAGGAAATCTGCAACTACACAACTGATCACCCGGTATGCAACTCGTTCATACACAGTTAACGAAATAATTTTCTAAATTGGAGTAAGTCGATAAGAAGAGCTTTAGGAGCGAAAAGTAAGTTGGAATTTCGGATGGAAGTTTGCCTAGGCCAAACATAGATTCACCTTATTATAAATCATGGATAAAGGTCGATTACATGATATCTTCTTGGATCATAAATTCAATATCGAAGGAGCTGGTGGATGCATTTATCCATATTGATTCTACTAAGAAGCTTTGGGAAGCATTAAATCGAGGTTTGGGAGGAGCAATGGTCCAAAGATTGCGAGATTGTAAAGAGAAATATCAGGTACAGCCGAGGAAATCAAAGTATCCTTGTATATTTTAACAAACTCACCGCAATGTGGAGTGAACTAGATATGATCTTACCTCCTATTGCTTGTGTATGTGATGCTCAAGATCTGCGATGGAGAGGAAGAAAATCAAAAACTTATGCGGTTTTGAATGGCTTGAATGATAGCTATGAGAATCTAGAAACCAAATTTTGTTTCGGATCCTTTACCAAATGTGGATAAAGCATATTCTATGATTCTTCAAGTTGAAGATCGAAACTCTCGTGTGAAAACTTCCATGATATCAGCAATGCAAAGGCAATGAATGTAGGACAGCAGTTCATGGACAAAGGAGCAAGCCAAGGGAGACGGTATAATTTCAGAAATAGAAAGAGCAGGGAAGAAAGGATGAACACCTCGTCATCACTGCAAATCAGGCCATGAAGAAAGGGAGTGTTTTAAATTGCATGGTGTTCCAGAGTAGTATAAAAAGCTTAAAGAGACACGAGGGAAATTCAAGGTGACAGAAAATCAGACAGAAGAGGAAAAGCAATGGAGAGGAACGAGTTCATCTGATTCAAGTGCAGATATTGGGAAGATAATAAAAGATGAACTAGCTAAATGTGTTGGACAGTGGATAAGCAAAGGTGGTGAAAGTCCAATACATCAACGGTTCAATGTCAACATGATACAAGATGGTTCAAACAGTCAAGAGGAATTTAGTGGTCACTACGCATTCAGTATCCTCGGTGGAATGGAAAAGGAGCAGTGGGTGATAGACTCAGGAGCAAGCACACACATATGCAGCAATCCTTCTTTGATGAATACGAAGATAAAACTGGAAGTTCCACAAGAAATTCATTTACCAGATGGGAGCACTAAGAAGGTTATGTACAAGGGTGATGTTGAGATAAACAAGGAAATCATGCTTCATGATGTATTATTAGCACCTTCATTCACACATAACCTGATTTCAGTAGCTCAACTGACAAAGGACAGTGATGCTAGATGCTTATTTTTGAAAAATCACTGCATGATTCAGAAAGCAAAATCTGAATACATTATGGGAATTGGAGAAGCTGTTGGGAATTTGTACATTATTGGAAAGAAGACCGGATGCATTGCTTTATCAACAGGTTCAATGAAAATAAAAGAATGGCATGAGAAGCTAGGACATCCATCTATCTCAACCATGATGCAGATTCCAATTCTCAAAGGAAAGTATACGGCTGGAGATATGGAATTCTGGAAGGAATGCGAGGTATGTGCTAAATCTAAGCAAACTAGGCTGCCATTTCGTGTTTTACATAGAAGAATTGCATGCCTATTCGATTTAATACATATGGATATTTGGGGTCCTTATAATGCTGAATGTATAAACAATATAAAGTTCATGGTGACTATTGTAGAGGATTATAGTCATGTGACATGGACATACTTGATCAACTCAAAAGATCAAGTTTATTCTGTGATTAAATAGTATATTAAGATGGTGAAAACTCAAATTGGAAAAGCCATCGAGGTTATAAGATCAGATAATGGTTCTGAGTTCATCAATAGAAATATGGGGAGTCTAATGGCTGAATTTGGTATTTTACACCAGAAGTCTTGTGTGTATAGCCCTCAACAAAATGGCATTGTTGAAAGAAGGCATCGAAGCTTGTTACAAATAGCTCGAGCCTTGATGTTTGAGAGTAGTGTACCACATAAATTTTTGGTCATATTCTCTATTAGCTGCAACTTGGATTCTTAATCGATTGCCTAGTCAAGTGCTAGATTGGAAATGTCCTTACTCTATATTTTATGGAGATGAACCCTCAATGGAAGTTGTTTATCCCTTTGGATGTCTCACTTATGCAGCAAACATATATCCAAATAAATCGAAGTTTGATACCAGGTCCATTAAAAGCATTTTTTTGGGACATGCTGCTTTATCTAAAGGATATTTACTGTTTGATTTGGAAAATTCTCGGTGTTCACAGCAAGAGATGTGAAGTTTATAATCCATATATATCCCTTTAAATCTTCTACGGGAATGGAAGCTACAGTATCAACTCCTGATGGTAATGGTACCTTCGACCATAACCAATATCCAGAATTTGAAGGTTCATTTTCTTCACCCATTTCTGTGTTATCAGAGAAATCTGCACCTATATCTGTTTCACCATAACATCTTTCTATACCTGCTTCACCAGAAAATTTTGAAACATGTGAAGCAACATCTCACACTCAGATAATTAGAAAGAGCACCAGAAATATTCAACCTCCTAGTTGGATGAATGATTATGTAAGAAATACTGTGTTATCAGTTTCAAATATCTTGACTCCTGATCCTAAACTGCTTAAAGATGTCAGTCCTCCTACATTTCCTTATCATGTCTCACCTTGTTTCACTCCACAATACACGGCCTTCCTCATAATTAATTTATCCAATCTGCATGAACCACATTCATATAGAGAAGCTAGTATGTCCAGAGAATGGAATCAAGCAATGACTGATGAGATATCTGCTCTGGAAGTGAACAATACGTGGGATGTCACGGATCTGCCTCCAGGTAAGAGACTTATTGGATGCAAATGGGTATGCAAAATAAAGATGCATGCTGATGGTACAGTGGAAAGGTTTAAAGCTCGACTCGTAGCGAAGGGGTATTACCAAGAATATGGGATAGATTATACTGAAGTTTTCTCTCCAGTTGCCAAACTTGTCACAGTAAGATTTCTTATTGCTGTTGCAATTATTTCAAATTGGGCTATTCATCAAGTTGATGTCAACAACGCTTTTCTCCATGATGAAATATATATGCAGCCTCCACAGGGATATACTCGTGCTAAGCCGGGGCAGGTTTGTAAGTTGGTCAAAAGTTTATATGGGCTGAAGTAGGCATCAAGAGAATGGAACTCAGAATTTTGTTCTCATCTCTTCAAGTTCGGCTTTACTCGGTCATCACACGACCATTGTCTATTCTTAGTGCAGGGACTATCTTTACGTGTCTTCTTGTATCGTGGATGACATCCTTATTCTTGGATCGATGAAAGGTTGATTTGTGAAGTTAAAACTATTTGAATCGGCATTTACTATAAAAGATCTTGGAGCGACCAAATATTTTTGGGGGTGGAGATTGTGCGTGGCAAATCTGGGACATCTATTAATCAACGAAAATACATCCTTGACCTCATTGATTCTGTTGGTCTTATTGGTCGTCGACCGCTAGCACACCTCTCCCTACGGAATCGATCCGTTCGGGATCGTCGCCATGGATAATCCGGATGCTTTTCGAGACTAGTAGGTAAACTTCTATCTAAATCTCACGAGACCGGATATTTCTCATCTTGCTCAACGCTTAGCCAATATGTCTCTAATCCTTGCACGCACCATGGAATCCGCACTACACGTTTGAAGTATTTAAAATTGTCCTTTCTAGGATTATTCTTTCCTTCTAATGGTTCATTCGACATCAAAGGTTATTGCGATGCGATTGGGCATCATGTTCGGACTCTCGACGTTCTCTCACAGGATATTGTATATTTCTTGGGATTGCCTTATATTTTGGCGTTGCAAGAAGCAAACTCATTTTGGTATCCTCGGTGAAGCGAGAATATAGAGCACTTAGTGCGACTGCGTGTATTGCTCTGGATTTCTTATTTGTTCTTGATTTTGGTCCGCTTTCTCGTCCAATTCCTCTCTTCGTGACAATCGTGCAACGATTCACATAACCAAAATCAGGTTTTCATGAGCGAACTAAACATCTCGATAATACCGCCATCATGTTCGGGATCGGTTCAAAGCGTGTTTTCTATTTCCTTTCATGTTTCTACGACACAACAATTAGTGACATTTTACCAAGGCTCTTTCGGGTCCTCAATTTCGTTCTCTTCGTCCAAGCTAGGCTTGGTTGACATTCACCACCTTGACTTGCGGGGTAAAGAGATAGTTGATAATGAATTAATGATGCGGTGATGGATATGGATAAGGCAGAGGCGCTTATGAAGAAGGAAGAGATTGCATCTGCTATTATAAACCATGTGGACACGTGACAAAAGCGTGATTAATAATGGAAGCGTGTTAGTTGATAGATGAGTAAAGTAGCAATGTATTTGCGGTTAATCGGTTTGTTTGTTAGCATCGATTAGTTAGTTGCTATGCTATTAAGAGTTGTTAGAGTTTGTTAGATCCTTTATATTGTTGTAACAAACTCGGAGGACGTGAGGAGCTCTTTGTGAAGAGATACACGTGCTTACTATAAATATTAGCATAAGATGTATCAATAGATGATGAGGAATATTTGTATAACGAGGAGACTTTGTTTTCTCCTCTATGAAATAAAGTTTTCATTTCTTCCTTCTATCTATACAAAATTTACACTCTATACGCTTCTTCAACAGAAGTACCAAGAAACAACTTAACTTGCTCCTCAAACCCCACAATCTGCTTTCGGGGTGTAACTAGCGGCAATTCACGCTGATGCTCGTGTCAAGTCGGATTAGGCGACGAAGAGTTTGGGTACTTATCCTTCTCTCCTTGATGCTATGAGTTTTGTCTCGATGTCATTGATGGGATATGGCCCAACCGACTAGGCCCACTAATGAGCCCAAGCAGTGGGCCTAACGTTGATAGGGCCCACGCGGTTGAGCCCAAGCGAGCCCTAATCGGTGCCAAAACCACAGCCCCGAACCGCCACCCTCGGCGATGGAAGACAGCCCCAGAGAGCAGTGAGGCGCCACCCTCGCCGATGGAGAAGGCGCCCGTAACCAAGGTCGGCGCCACCCCACGTGGCGCACATAAGGCGAGGTCCTGCTCCGCCGATGGAGGCATGCGGAGGAAGAGTCACGTCACGACCAATGGAGAGGTTGGGCGCCTTGATTCTGACTGGAATTGTATAAATAGAAGGAAAACCGACATTAGAAGGGTTGGCAACTTATCGAATACTAAGAGCTTGTAACACTGCGCATTATAGTGAATGTATTGAGGAAACACTCCTCCGTGGACGTAGATCTCATTAACGATCGAACCACGTAAAAACCTTGGTGTTCTTTATTGCTTTTCATAAATCTACACTCACTTAACTAGATTTATCATTGGCGCCGTCGTGGGAACATTTGAACAAGAAAGCTTCGTTTCCTCTACAACTAAATGGCAAGAACACGCACAACCGCCGCCCACGCGGCAACAACCGTCTTGAGGGCGACCGGTGGTCACTCGGCGTCGCGGAAGGAGATCGCAGACGCCACGGCGCGCCACACTCGAGGGCAACATGGAAAATGTCTCCATACACCTCGGGACCGCCGCCCCAACGTAGGGAAGATGTCGACCTCAGCGAGGACGAGCAAACAACTCATTCGTCCCACGAGGTCCTCGGCCGAGTGTGACCGAGTTCCTCCACGCCAATCTTGGCCAATTCAAAGCTTCCTCAACCGGAGGACCAAGGCGGGTCCTCGGGGCCGGACTAAACACCACGCCGCCGAGGCCGCTCCCCATCCGAAACAGCCGGGCTCACCTCGGCGTGATAGCCGAATCGCATCACGCCCCGCGCGGAGCCGCCACCGCGGCCGAGCCGCCGCCCTCATTCACGGCCGCTCGCGCGGGCGAGCCGCCACCACCGTCGTCCCTCGCCATTCGCGAGCCGCTCTCCACCTCGTCATGCCGACCAGAGCCGAGCAAAGCGGGGAGGAAAGAAAGGCGGTCGAACTCCCCCGGAGGGCGATAGGCGTCGCTATCGATCCCCACCCTCCGAAAGAGATGGCAACGATCTCCGGGGTTCGGCCTGCGGAGAATCATCTCCCTTTCTCGTGGAGATTCTAGACACGCCCCGCCCCGTGATACGGGCACCCAATATAGCGGCTACGATGGCCTCGGAGACCCTCCGACTTCCTTTTCGCCTACACTACCAACATGGCGATCAAGGAATGGAAGATTTTCACATGTGCAAAATCTTCCCGAGTCTTGATCTCCAGCACGCGCCGTTGGTTCACTCGCCCGCTGAACAACATACACCGCTTCCGGGACCTCATGGATCGGTTCAAATGGCGCTTATCGGAAGATGCCGCCCAGCAGCCTTCCTCCGACACTGCTCACAATCCGCCAGGCGGGACGAGACGACGTCAAACTTGTCTCGAGGTTCATCAAAGAGTCGCTCAAAATTGACGACGACAACGACCTCTACATCATCAACGCGTTCAAAATGGGATCCGACCGGTAGCTGAACAAAGAAATCACGAGGAGAAACCAAAGACGGCGAGTAAGCTTTGGAACTGGTGGACAACTTCGTCGAGGAGGCGAGTCGGATCGAAGAAGCGGAAATGGGACGAGCGGTCCAGAGAAAAAGCGGATGACCAAGTCGGCGATCGCCGGCGTCTTCGACTGAATCAAAAGAGGCCTGGAGTCAGGCTCGGACCTCGGCCCAACCCTCGGCGGAGCGCCTCCCTGCTCAAATCAAGGGCGGAAATATTCGAGCTCCACGAGCTCTTCCCAAAGCCCGCCCTATGAAAGGAGGATCCAAGAAGAGGTCCTGAGGCAGTATTGTGACTATCACCAAGGGCATGGTCATGATACCGAGGATTGCGAAACTTAGGCTCGCAGATCGATGAGCTCGTTAAAGGTGGAGCCCTCGAAATACCTCGGCCGGTGGGCGAGAAGCGAAGCGTAGAAGGAATGGGGCGGCAACAAGCTGCGGGCCGACAGCGACGACGACCCAACCCAAGACGGCGAGGACAAAGGTCCCAGCGCTATGGGCGGTCTATGTTGTTATCGGACGCCCTCGGACGACGAGGTCGTCCACGAAGAACGATGCGGGAGGCCGGCCCTCAAGAGAAGAACAAGCGACTCGGGATGGTGAGAACATAACGTTCTCAAGGAGGACCCGTGCCCAAGATCATGCCGCATCAGGACGCCATCACCATACAGGCCGCGGTGGGCAACAAAAACGTCCACCGGGTCTATATCGACATCGGAGCCTCCGTCAGCATCATCTTCCAGAGCTGTCTGGATAAGCTTGAGGTCGGAGGTATTGAGTACTTCCGCGCCCCCGATTGCGAGCTTCACTCAAGAGGCGATCCGGCCCGAAGGGGTCATTACCCTTCCGGTCACGGTAGGACGAGCTCCCAGTCGGTCACCAAGGCCATCCGATTCTTCCTGGTCCGAGCTCCCTCCGTACAACATCATCACGGGAGAGATTGGCAGACGCCACCAAGGCCGTCTGCTCGGTCTACCACCTCCTTGTCAAGATTCCCACCCGGTGGGAGTGCTTAAGCATCGGGGGACCAAGCGGCAAGCAAAAGAATGCCTACGACTCTCAACCCAAGATGCGGCCTCGCCCGGGCATAGCAATTACCGAGCCTCGGAGACCGACACCGGGATGACTGACCGAGGGCCTCCAACTATCTGACGACGATCCTCGAGGTCATCCGTGTCGGCACCGGGCCCGGTGACGTCCGCGGCATGTCATACAACCGAGAGAATATAGGGACGTGTTTGCACGGTCCCGCTCGATATGACCATAGTGTCGCCCGAGCTTATAACTCACCGCCTCAACATCGACCCGGCTACCAAGCCAGTCCGGCAGAAGAAAAGGATATTCGCGGCGGAGCGCAGCCAGGTCATAAGGGACGAGGTGACTCAACTTCTGAAGACCAAGATCTTGTTCGAGGTCAAATATCAGGAGGAGGGTGGCGCATGTGCGTCGATTATACCGACCTCAACAAGCATTGCCCAAAAGATTGCTACCCCCTCCCTAATATCGACAAGAAGGTGGAGGCATTGGTGGGACACGAGATGTTCAGCTTCCTGGATCTATACAAAGGGTACCACCAAATCTCGATGAGCGGGAGGACGCACCGAAGACCGCGATTCATCACCGACTTGGCGTCTTTGCGTCGAAGATGCCTTTCACCTCAAGAACGCCGGGCTACTTACCAGGAGGATGGTGGATGCAACATTCAAAGACCACATCGGGAGATCGTCGAGGTCTCGTCGGCGACATCGTGATCAAAGTTAGAAAAGCGGAGAGCTGCGCCGATGACCTCGGCACCATCCTCCAACTCCTCGGTCGGCCAACCTCAAACTCAACCCCAATGTACATTTATGGTGAAGACGGCAAGTTCTTGGGATCTTTGGGTTTTCGGAGGGCTCAAGGCCAATCCCACCAAGGTGAAGGCGGTGCTCGACATGCGGTGCGAGGACCATCCGTGAGATCCACAACTCACCGGTGCCTAGCCGCCCTCGATTTACATCTCGAGCCGTCGAAGCGGCTCCCATTCTTCAAGATCCCGAGGAGAGCTCCGGACTTCGCTGGCGGGAAGAACACCAGCCGCCGCCACGGTGAAGGAGTACCTTGCCGACCTGCCGACCCGTCCGCCAAGCAAGGTGAATCCTCTCTATATCGGCGCCTCGGACGAGGCCATCGTGTGATCTTCGTGCGAGATGAGGTGGGACGACAACTCCCATCTATTTTATCACCGAGCTCTCAAAGGACCAGGAGACAAGGTACACCGACCTCGAAAAAGTAGCTGCCCAGGTGAGCATGCGACGCCTTGACCCTACTTCCAAGCTCACTCCGTCCGGTGCTAAGCCGACTTACCTTGAGACAAGTCTTGTTAAAACTGAGTCATCCGGACGTATAGCTAAGTGGGCTTGGAGCTCGTGAGCACGACATCTCGTACTCACCAGGCCGGCCATAAAAGGCAAGCTCGCCAACTTCTGGTTGAGGCCAAATTCGAGGTAGGCTGCGCGGCGAGGTAACTCGAGCTCCGCCCCACGGCGGAGGAAGCCGTCTAGCACCACCGGATGGTTCTTGGCGGATGTACGTGGGCGAGCCTCGTGCAAAGCAGGCGGCGGGTGGGCATCCTCCTCCTCGCCCGATAAGCGAGAAGTCACCTCGCCTCCGGTTTACCTTCCGACCACCAACAACGAGGTGGAGTACGAGGCCCTAATCTCCGGGACTCCGCCTCGCCCGAGCGGTGGACAAGATCCAAATCTTCGCGATTCCAGTCGTGGTGAACCGGTGTTAGGCAAGTCTGAGGCGAGGAGGACCGAATGAAACAATACCTCGAGAAGGCAAAGGAGATCTTGACCTCGTTCGGTACTTGACATCACGAATCCCCGAGGAAAGCAGCCGGTGACATCCTCGACAAGTTAGCTGCGTCGTCAACAAGTCCACAAGTGGAGAGGTTCATTCCGGAAGCATCGCGAGTCCCACGTCGACATCATCACCGAGATAGAGCCGAATTGGATGTCTCCACGAAGGCCTACACGGAACACGCGCACTACCTCAAGATCGGCTCGAAGCCAAAAGATGATGGCGAAATCGAGTATCTCATGCGTGAGGCGCTCTCACGGAAGTCTTACCTTCAACCCTCCCGAGGTGCCTCGGGCGGAAGAAGCCGACCACGTGCTCAACGAATTCATCGAGGGTCTTGTGGAAGCCACATCGGGTCGCGAGCTCTCTCAAAGAAGACGCTGAGATCGGGATATTACTGGCCCACCCTCGTGCAAGATTCGGCCGAGCTCGTCAAGAAGTGCCCAAAGTGCCAGATTCACTCCACGGTCAGGCGCCTCGCATCGATTTGAGCGACTGTAGAGTCCATGACCTTTCATGCGGTGGGGATCGACATCGTTGGTCCGTTCGACCAAGCACCGTGTCGGCCGATACTTAGTCGTAGCCATAGACTACTTCACAAAATGGGTCAAGCCGAGCCACTTTCGAGCCTCACGGCGAAGGATTCGACTTCATGTGGAAAATATAGTCCGCCGACGTACCGCACGTCTGGTCTCGGACAATGGCACCCAATTCGTCGACAAAACTTCAAGGGTGGTGCGAAGAGCTTCAGATCGATCAACGCTTCACCTCGATCGCACACCCGCAAGCGAATGGTCAGACCGAGGTGACGAACCGCACGATCGTACAAGGATTGAAGAAGAGGCTGGACCGAGCTAAAGGCGTGGGCTGAAAATCTCCTCAAGTCCTCGGTCCCAGGACCACACCCGAACGGCGCACGGGAGACCCTTTAGCACGGTTCACGGTGCGAGGCCGTCATACCGATCGAGATCGGGCAAGACCCGCGCACTCTTCACGCCGACCGGGCCGGGAGCGAGGAAGACTGCGGGCCAACCTTGACGCCTCGAGGAGAAGCGCGAGCTCGCCTTCATAAAGCAAGCAATCTGAGGCCCGTGTCGCACGGTACCACAACAAAGGGTCAAAGCCTCCGCGCTCCAAGTGGGCGACCTCGTCCCACTGAAATAATGAAGCCAAGAGAGCCGGCGTCTTAACAAGTTGGATCCAACATGGGAAGGCCCATCTTGCGTTCACGAGGACCTCGGCAAAGGGCTTACAAGTTGGCT
Organism: Salvia rosmarinus; assembly: GCA_036937905.1. NCBI lineage: Eukaryota > Viridiplantae > Streptophyta > Magnoliopsida > Lamiales > Lamiaceae > Salvia > Salvia rosmarinus. The sequence continues at coordinate 946,215 of CM072820.1, read as the reverse complement.
CACCCGTCCGGTGCACTTATCCCCGAACTTGGCATATTACGCATTTAAGGAGGTATTTTACATAGCTTCGATTTAAAATCGGCATCATGTTAGTTCCTTAATTGTTTTGCCAAATGCGATGTTGATTACATGTTGATAAAACACATTTTTCTAATGAATATTTCACTTGTCTCATACATATGTGAACATCTGTTTGGATACACCACATTTAAACCTTCACAAGGGGACGCCCTTACGAAGATGAAAATCCCACCAAGTAGGGTACGCATACAGATTACCCATTAAGTTGGGCGTCTACATGCAAAGCGTCTGATTACCCATTAAGTTGGGCGCCCACATGCAAAGCGCATGATTACCCATTAAGTTGGGCGTCTACACGCAAAACATCTGATTACCCATTAAGTTGGGCGTCTACATGCAAAGCGTCATGATTACCCATTAAGTTGGATGTCTCACACGCAAAGCATACAGATTACCCATTAAGTTGGGCGTCTACATGCAAGCATCTGATTACCCATTAAGTTGGGCGTCTACATGCACGCGACATCCGCAACCGATCTCGCCATCTCATACCCTTTATTTGGGAAGATATGCACTCCGGTACAAAGTCTAAATGCATTAACGACTATAAACCAAGTACCAAGCCATATACAAATCAACCGGGCTTCCGAGCTCGTTTATACCCCTTTATTTGGGAAAATACACATCACATATCACAGTGTAAATGCATTTCGACCAAAGCGAAGTCCTAAGCTATGTTTATACCTCTCGGGGAAATATACACTTGAAACGAGTCTAAATACATTTATATCTACATACAAAGTTCTACACTATACATAGCCTCATTCGGGCTTAGGGCTCGGCTCGCCAGACCTGCCGTGCACCAATTTTCTACAAAATCTCCGGGCCGACGGTGTATGCTCGAACGAACTCAGTGTCTTCAACCCGGTCGATAAGGCGGAATCACCACGGCTGCTCGAGCGCTCGGCGGGCTCGGAGGCAGCCCGAGCGAGCGGCGACTCAGGGTCACCTTCACCCGCCTCCAGGACACTTGAGTGGCGCGGGCGCCCGTCTGAGCATTAGGGGGTGGGGATGCACCGAGGTCACACCTCGACCCTCGACCGGACAGGGCGGAGTACGACCTCGCCCCTACCCGCCGCTCTTCCCTACCGACTGAGGTCCCGGTCGCCGTCCGCTCCCGGAGGATCGCCTCGAATGATCCGCCTCCCGGCAGAACCCATCAACCGGAGCACCGGCATGATCGGAGTAGCCGCCTCCTCTGCGGGTTCTTTTATGATCGGGTCAGCGAGCCCACTGTGAGCCCACTAATGAGACCCAAACGAGTGGGCCTAACGTTGGTAGCGGGTCCAGCGGTTGAGCCCAAGCGAGCCTAATCGGTGCGAAACCCTAGCCCCAGAACCGCCACCTCGGCGATGGAAGGCAGGCCCAGGCAAAGTGAGGCGCCACCCTCGGCCAATGGAGGACGCCTGTAACCAAGGTCGGGCGCCACCCCCACGTGGCGCGCATAAGGCGAAAGGTCCTGCGCCCGCCGATGGAGGGCATGCGGAGGAAGAGTCACGTCATGACCAATGGAGGTTGGGCGCGCCGATTCTGAACTCGAATTGTATAAATAGAAGGAAAACCGACATTAGAAGGGTTGGCAACTTATCGAATACTAAGAGCTTGTAACCACACCGCATTATAGTGAAAGTATTGAGAAACACTCCTCCGTGGACGTAGATCTCATTAACGATCGAACCACGTAAAAGCCTGGTGTTCTTTATTGCTTTTCATAAATCTCTTACACTCACTTAACTAGATTTATCGATCATCTATTTTACGGGAGATGTCACGAGTCCTCATTAATAGAAATCCATTGTACCACGGGTAGCACTTCCATTAGCTTTTGTATGCATACATATCAACGACACTCTCAATCTCATGATATATGTCATGTTGCTTAATCCGATTTGGCTATCCTGTTTGTCAGGGGCGTCTGCACCTTCGAACTTCTCTTATAATCCAACACATTTATTATCTCAATGGCTTACTTTTTAATCTAACTACCTATTAATCTATTTATTTATTATCTCCACAAACTTTACACTTATCAATTTATTAAAATTTGTATCACTAAAAGCATTCCACATTTTGGTGAGCAGTGAGTAATTGGCAAGGATTTCATAACTCAAAATATATAGATGTTGATATGCCTTGAAATATCTCCCGCTTCGAATAGTTAGACGGTGGGCCCTATTTGTCGTATTGGGCTGAGCCCAATAGGTTTAGTCTCTTAGTACTATATATATGTCTTTGAGAGCTGTAATCTATAACACATCTGAAACCCTAGCCGCTAATAAATCTGTTCTCCGTTTTTCTGCCCGTGGACGTAACCAACACATTGTTGGTGAACCACGTAAATCTGTGTTTGCTTTACGTTCTGTTTATTAATTGCTCAATTACCCTATTCTGTCACAACAAGTGGTATCAGAGCTTTCCGGAGTTCTTTGTCCATGTTAGATTTTACATTACATTCAAAAGATGTCTGCGTTTAACGTAAAAGTCGACAAGTTCACCGGAGAAATAGTTTTGGTCTATGGCGGATCAAAATGCGTTCGTTGCTCAAACAACAAAGTTTGTGGGCTCCGTTATCGATAAACCGAGAGGAGAAGTTGATGATGTCGAGTGGGATCGCGGAGGAAAGGCTCGCTCGACTATCATGTCATGTCTCGTCCGATGGCGTGCTCATCGAAGTTGCCGATCGTGAAACAACCATCGGTCTGGAAGAAATTGAGAGCTTGTACATGACAAAGTCTTTAACCAACAAGTTTCTTACAAGCAAGCGTCTATTCCGTCTGCGTATGCAGGAAGGTACATCTCTCCGGGATCATCTAGATAAGTTGAATAAAATTTTGCTTGATTTGAGAAATATTGATGTTAAAGTAGATGATGAGGATGCTGCTTTAATTCTGTTGGTATCTTTGCCTGAATCGTATGAGAATTTTGTTGAATCGTTTATTACTGGGAAAGATAATTTGTCTCTGGAAGATGTTCGATCTGCCCTCCACAGCAGAGAAGATCGTCAACAGGCATCTGGCTCGACCCCAGAAAATCAGGCATCGGGGCTATATGTTACGGGTAAGGGACATAAGAAATTTGGAAAGAAAAAGCCGAACTATAAAGCTTCAAAAGGTCCTAAACCCGAAGACATCTGCAATTATTGTAAAGAATCGGGGCATTGGAAGAATGATTGTCCTAAAAAGAAGAAGCAGCGGGAGAAGAAAGAAGGTATCGCGGTTCTGCGGCTATGGCGTAAACGATCTGATCGAAGAAGATCCGCCTTGGTTGTAGATGAGCAGATCACATCGTAATGATGTCGGGTTCTAGATTAGGGCATCATACCATATTTGTCCTAACAGAGTATTTCTCGACTTATGAGCGAGATAGATGGAGGCAATGTTTCCATGGCCAGCAGTCTTTGTCTGCAAGGTGGTTAGGATTGGCTCGATCGGGATACGGACACATGATGAGGTATTCGCACCTTGAATGAAGTCGGGCATGTTCCACGAGATGACGAAGAACGATATCATTGAGTCTCCTTGATAGCAGGGTTTCGATTTCAAAGGTGAAGGTGGAGTTATGTATGTCTGTCGAGGTTCAAGGTGGTTACAGCAGGCTCGAAGCGTGGTACTTTGTACTTTCTACGAGGTTCTCTTGTGGTGGTTCTCACTGGTGTTGCATCATCGAGGTTCGAGACCAAGGATATGACCGGCTATGGCATATGAGGCTCGGTCGTATGGGAGAAAAAGGATGCGATTTTGTCAAAGCAGGATCTTCTTTACGGGCATAAAGTGCGAGAATCTTGAATTTTGCGAACACTTGTGTGTTTGGGAAGCTTCATCGTGACAAGTTTCCAAAGAAGGGTGTTCATCGGACCAAGGGACACTCGACTACATTCATATGGATTGTTGGGGTCCGTCACGGGTTGAGTCTATTGGAGGTCCGAGATATTTCGTATCATGATTGATGACTACTCAAGGATGACTTGGGTGATTATGATGAAGCATAAAGTGAAGCCTTCAAGAGGTTCAAGCAATGGAAGCGTTGGTAGAAAATCGATGGAAAGAAGATCAGCGATTGCGATCGATAATGGTGCGGAGTTACATTCGAGTTTAATGAGTTACGCAGGATGAAGGATTGCTCGACACCACACCATTAGAGATACACCATGGCGAGAATGGTATGGCGAGCATGAATCGAGACATTCTTTGGAAGAGCGAGATGCATGCTCTCTAATCTTTGGTTTGGCTAGAAGGTTACGGGCGAGTAGTAAATCTGACATGCCATCGATCAACCGTGGACCTCACTCGGCATTGATTGCAAGACACCTTATGAGGTTTGGTCTAATAAAACTGCAGATTATTCGTTGTTGAAAGTTTTGGTTGTCTTGTTTATTATCATGTGAGTGAGGGTAAATTGGAGCCAAGAGCTAAGAAGGTATATTTGTTGGTTTCGGGGATGGAGTTAAGGGATATAGAATCGGTCACCTTCGGAGAATAGAGTTATACTCGGTAGGAATGTGATATTTGATGAGAAATCTATGCTTAACCCGATGTGAAGTCCATTGGTGCGAGAGAATGGTAGTAGTGTTGATAAGCGGTGGAGCGCAAGTCACTCGATGAGGTAAATCACAACTCCAAGGTGGAAGATCAACATACTACCGCTGAAAATACTAGTTCGGATGTTCATCCGGATGCTCTTGAGACTAGCATAGCTGTTGATAGAGCCGGAGAGCAGGCGTGAAGCCTCCTACAGTGCGGTTTCAAGATATGGTGACTTATGCATTACAAGTCGATGAGGTGAAGAGGAAGAACCATCGTAAATGAACCATCCACATATAAAGAAGTCATTTGGGTAGTGAGTCCTTTCGATGGCTCATTGCGAATGGGAGAAGAGATGGAATCACTTGCCAAGAATTTGACTTGGAAGGTGGTCAAGCGGCCTAGGAGAGGAGGATTGTTACTTGTAAATGGATCTTCAAGAAGAAAGAAGGAACCACACGATGAAGGTGTGGATACAAAGCTCGGTTAGTTCGAGAGGTTCACGCAGAAGGAGGGTTGACTATAATGAGATTTTCTCACCGGTGGTCGACATACTTCTATCAGTGTTACTAGCAATGGTGGCACATCGAATTTAGAGCTTGAGCAGCTGGATGTGAAGACGGCTTTCCTACATGGAATGTTGGAAGATGATATCTACATGACTCGGCGGAGGGGTTCCATGTTCTGGAAAGGAAGATTATGTTTGCAGTTGGAGAAGTCCTTATATGGACTAAAGCGAGTCTCAAGGCGGTGGTATAAGAGGTTTGTGATTATATGATCCGGTTGGGATACAACAGAGTCCGTATGATTGTTGTGTGTATCACAACAAAGCGATGATGGTTCCATGATTTATCTTGTTACAGACGTGGATGATATGCTCATAGTCTGCGAAGTCAAGTCGATATTCGAAGTTGAAGGATCTACTCGGTCTTGAGTTCGATATGAAGGATTTGGGTCTTGCTAAGAAAATTGCAGGCATGGAGATATATAGGAAGAGAGCGGAGGAAGCTTTTCTTGTCACGGAAGAGCTACATTCGAGAAGATATTGTCAAGATTTGGCATGTCTACCGCTAAGCTATTGATACTCGAGTGCGGTGAATATTCATTTATCCTCCGAATATGCAACAAAATCTGAAGGTGAAAAGAGTACATGTCTCGAGTTCCGTACTCTAATGCAAGAGGAAGTTTGATGTACGCCGTAGTGCATACTAGACGGATCTTGCACATCTTGTTAGTGTTGTCGGCGGGTTCATGGACAACTGGAAAGGAGCATTGGCGGTGTGAAGAGGATTTTCCGTTACCTTAGAGTGCGTCGATGTTGGTCTCATTTATGGAGGTGATACTCAACCGCTACGTGATTGGTTATTCGATTCGATTATCTTTGGAGATGTTGATAGTAGAAGATCTATTTGGTTATGTATTCACTCTTGGTGGTTACATTGTTAGTTGGAAGGCAACTTTGCAGGGCTCTGATTACTCATCTACAAGCCCAAGCGAGTATATGGGCGTTATGTAAGTCGCTAAAGAGGAATTTGGCTGAAAGGACTAGTTGGTGATCTTGGTCTACATCATGATCAAGCTATTGTGTTTTGTGATAGTCGAGTGCAATCTGTTTAGCGGATCGGGTCCACCATGAGAGGACCAAACATATTGATGTGAGATATCATTTTACGAGGAATGAGAAGAGAATCAAGGTGATGAAAGTAGGTACCGCTGATAATCCTGGCGATATGTTCACCAAGCCGGTCCCTCATAGCAAGTTTCGACATTGTTTGGACTTGCTAAGCGTCATATTTGTTAGTTGCTAAGGAGGGCAAATCGAGGCGGAAAGGAGGTCTGTTCATCCGGCATTGTAATGATGCGTGCGGAGGAGAATTCTAGTCAAGGTGGAGATTTGTTGATATGCCTTGAAATATCTCCCGCTTCGAATAGTTAGGCGGTGGGCCCTATTTGTCGTATTGGGCTGAGCCCAATAGGTTTAGTCTCTTAGTACTATATATATGGTCTTTGAGGCATGTGTAACACATCTGAAACCCTAGCCGCTAATAAATATGTTCTCCGTTTTTCTGCCCGTGGAAGTAACCAACACATTGTTGGTGAACCACGTAAATCTGTGTTTGCTTTACGTTCTGTTTATTAATTGCTCAAGTTGGAAATGCGTGCGTATATATATATATATTATATATATGGTCGGGGTTGCCGAAGCTACACTGACCAAGATTTTGAGTGGCGTAACATTTAATTTTGTGAAATTAAATGGCATAGGATCGATCTACGTTTTAGTAGATGATCGTGGTGTATTCACATTCTCAAATCCGATTTCGGTGAGTGAAATAGTGGATCAAAGTTGGTCACTTAAACATGGAGTTTGTGCTTAAGGGATAAGCATGGATTAATTAATCCTTATCCCACATTGATTAATGTACCTTCATTAATTGTCTATATAAGTGGTTCATTGAACACTTAGTATAATTATGTGCACAAGTGATGGGTGGAAAGCCCCTTGCGTGCTGATGCATGCGCCGCCGCCATGCCGCCGGCCGCCGGGCCGGCGCCCGGTGCCGTCGCCCGCGCCGCGCGCGTGCCCGGCTCGGCTCCGCTCGGCTCGGCTCCGGCTCGGTTCGGTTCCGTGGTCCGTGGATCGTGGATCGTGGATCTTGGATCTTGGCAATTGGTCTTTGGGTGGTCTTTGGGGGCATTCTTTGGGCTGTTCGTGGGCTTGCCCGTGGGCACGGTTAGTGGCCCATTGTCCTTATATTTTGGATCAGCGTTTGATCGAGCCCAAAGATGAAGTTGGTCAGGGGCCCAGTCGTGTAGCCCAATCCGTTGGGCTGTTGTGCGATGGGTTGGTCGGGGCCAACTCGTGTGGCCCAATCCGTTGGGCTGCTGTGCACTTGAAGAGGCGTCCGATCGTCCAATGAACACGGGCCGCGCGTTGTCGATTCGTTCTAACCGTCGGTAGCGCTCCGACATGATGGCTCTGCGGAAGCGTGCCCGTTGTCTCCGAGCGCTACCGCGCACTCGATAGGGACATAACTACGTAACACCCGACATCAATGCGGTGTTGACTCAACATGCTCCACATGAGGGGCGGCGCCTATAAATAGGACATGTCTCCCGGCGCATAAGCCACCTCGCTAATCTGCATTCCGGCATTCCAAAGCACTCTCTGCATACATTTTAGTGTCGAGCTCTGTCCTCGCCTCCATCCGGTTCATGGGAGCTCGTTGGTTTGCGGTCTGCCACCACGAGATTGCCGTTTACCTTTGGAGCGATCGCGAGCCGAGAGCACTACGGGCGTATCTCGTCTTGCGGAAAGAGGCATCCTCGACTCGGCATTAGCTACGGTTTTTTGTTTCATTTAGTTTCAATCTGATTTAGTAATTTGTTAGTTTGATCTCTTTCTATCTTTTCATTTCATATTTATGTCCTTGGCAAGTTACATACTATATTTGTACACCTTTTTCCAACAATCGCAAGGCGAGATATTACTTGCCACGAAGAAGTCGGACTTAAAATTGACTTAAAAGCGTTGAAACATAATACCTTTGCTTGGAGATGTCGACCGTACACTTCGCCGACGACTGCCTCACTTGTTCTTTTGTCGCCGCCGCCTCCATTCTTTGCCGCCTCTGCTTCTTGCCGCCAATTCAGCACAATGGCTTGGTCATGTTTGGTTCGATGCCTTGGGGTCAACCATGGGACCCTTTGGGTTGTTGTTGGTTCCACTTTTAGTGGTTCAACAATTGGTTCCACTTTTAGTGGTTCCTTTGGTTAAACGACGCACTTTTCGATTGGGTCATTGTTGGATCCATGGGATCTAACTGCAGTGGATCGGTCATGGATCGATCTCGGCGCTTATTCATACCGCAGGATGATGCCGCCGACCGAAAGCCGAAGTCGTAGAAGTTTGGAGGATCCGACTTCAAGAGATGGCAGCAAAGATGTTGTTCTACCTCACGGCGTTGGGCCGCCAACTTCTTGGTGGAAGATGAGCCCGCCGTTAGGGGTGAAGTGACGGACTTTCACATCCGAGCGACATATGACAAGCTGGCGCCTTGGCGACTACCTTTGTAAAATTTTATACTTGGTAGTTTAGAAGATAGCTTGTATAGTGTTTATCTTTGTTGTAACGACATCAGTATGTGGGATGCGCTAGAAAAGAAGTACCGTAGTGATGATGCGGTACTAAGAAGTTCATTGTAGCGAATATTTGGACTACAAGATGGTCGATTCCGACCGATCATGGACCAAGTCAAGAGTTTCAACTCATTGTGCACGAGGTTCAAGCGAAGGGCACACTATTTGAGACGGCTTTGTCGTCGCTCTGATGATTGAGAAGCTACCCGGGGTGGAGAGACTTGAGGTCTACCTTAAGCCTGGCGAAGGATATGACACTTGAAGACTTGATCGTCGACTGCGCATCGAGTCGGCGTGAAGAACTAGAACTAAAGGAAAGGCGATCGATCTAGAGCCAACTGTTGGAGGCGGCGGTCCTCCAACAAGCGTGTTCGTCCCAATGTCGAAGATAAAAGCGAAGGAAGGTGGTTTCCGTAAGTTTGGCGAGGCTGTTACAATTAATGGCAAGCATGGCCACATGAGTGAAGAGGCTACGTCGACTAAGAAGAAGAAGGCTAAGCAAGTTACCAGCGTTGTCGAGAAGGACTTGACAAATGGGACAAGGATGACTTGGCTGCTGTGGTGACCGAAGAAGTCGACCACGTCGAGAATCAAGGTGGATGGTTCATCGACTTTGGCGCAAGCTACGCGCGATGTCGCCGAAAAGATCGTTTCTCCACCTACAAACTGTTGAGGAGGAAGCTCAACATGGGAACCAAGCTTCGTTCGAGGTTGCGGAGTTGGTGATGTGGTGCTCAAGATGTCGTCCGGCATTGAGATCACCTTGAAGGATGTCTTTGCATGTCCCGGACATTCGCAAGAATTTAGTGTCGGGCTCTATTCTAGTTAATAAGGGTTTAGACTAGTTTTGAGTCGGACAAGTTTGTCTTGACTAAGTTTGGAAAGTTCCTTGGTAGGGGTTATCTCACGGGGTCTTTTCAAATTGAATGTAATGGTTGTCTTGCCGTGTACCCAAGATTGCTATGAATAAAAATGCATCTACTTCTCTTACTTGATGAGTGCTACGATTTATGGCATTGTAGATTAGGACATGTTAATCTAAATGCAATAAAATATTAGTAAATTTAGATTTACTAAAGTTAAATGAAGTTAATACACAAGCGAAATGTGAGGTTTGTGTGGAAGCAAAATAGCTAAGTTACCGTTTCATTCGGTAGAGCAGACACTAAGCCTCTAGAACTTATTCACTGCTTGATGTGTGTGATTTAAAGTTTGTACAAACTAGAGGTGGTAAAAGTACTTCATCACGTTTATTGATGGTTGTACAAGATATTGTTATCTTTACCTTCTAAGAAGTAAAGGCGAGGCTATTGAAGCTTTTAAAAACTTGAAACGAGCCGAGAATCAATTAATTGTCGAATTAAGGCATTCGAGTGATAGAGGGGAGAATATGTAGCTCCGTTTGAGGCATTATGCAGCGAAAGTGGTATAATACACCAAGCGACGACTCTTATTCACCTCGGTCTAATGGCGTTCTTGAGCGTAAAAATCGAACACTTAAGGAGATGATGAATGCTTTGTTGATTAGTTCGAGGTTGCCCGAACTTGTGGGGAAAAATTTGTTTTGTGACCAACTACATCTTGAACAAGATTCCACTCAAAGGTAAGGATGTCACTCCTTACGAGTTGTGGAAAGGAAGAAAGCCATCGTACAAATATCTCAAAGTGTGGGGGTGTTTGGCGAAGGTTGAGGTGCTCTTCCAAAACAAGTTACAATTGGACCTAAAAGCGATCGATTGTATCTTTATTGGGTATGCAGCGAGCAAGCGCGCCTATCGTTTTCGATCCACGGTCGGAGGTACAGGATATGTTGTGGGGACGACGATTGAGTCGAGGAATGCTATATTCTTTGAAAGTGTTTATCCTGTAAAGATAAGGATAAAAGTGAAGCGATTCTAGCAATAGGCGATGGTGAAGCTTGAGTTCTAAACCTTTGGAGGAAGAATCGATATCGCATAGCGATCAAGGTGCGATCGGAGGGTCGGGCCGAGGGCGTGGCGATAGAGTCGAGCGCCAAAGTTTTGGTCACGACTATATTGCGTTCATGTTGGACGAAGAACCAACTTCAATCAAAGTAGCCTATGCTCGGCGAGACGGGATGCTCTGGCGAGGTCATTCAAAGTGAGATTGATTCCATTTGCAAAACCACACTTGGGTCTTGGTTGATTTGCGGAAGGTTGTAAGCCCTTAGGATGCAAGTGGATCCTTAAAAGGAAGTCAAGGCGGATGGATCAATTGAAAAGTATAAGGCCCGTTTGGTTGTCAAAGGGTTTAAACAAAGAGAAGTGCGATTTCTTGATACCTATTCACTGTGACGAGGATTACGTCTATTAGGGTGCTTCGCAATTCTTTGCTTTGCACAATCTTGAGATTCATCAAATGGATGTTAAGGCTGCGTTTTGAATGGTGACCTCGAGGATGAGGTATATATAGAGCAACCCGAAGGGTTTGTAGTACACAGTCGAGAGGCGAGGTATGCAAACTCGTGAAGTCTCTATATGGTTTGAAACAAGCGCCGTTGTAATGGCACTTGAAATTTGACAATGTAATGTTGGCAAATGGTTTCAAGATCAACGAGTGTGATAAATGTGTCTACGTTAAGAACAACGATAATGGTTATGTTATAGTGTGTACGTATGTAGATGATATGTTGATCATGGTAGCAATACTCAAGTCATTAATGACACAAAGCGCATGTTAAATAGAAATTTTGACATGAAGGACATGGGATTAGGCGATGTGATTCTTGGAATCAAGATTCTAAGAAGATCGAGACGGAATTGTCTTGACACAATCTCACTATGTCGAGAAAGTGCTTAAGAAATTCAACGCGTTTGATAGTTTACTGCTAAGACCCATTGGACTCAATGTTCACTTGAGTAAAACGAGGGTGAACTTTTGGGCAAGAAGACTATGCTAAGGTCATCGGTGTTTGATGTATCTTACAAATTGCACCCGACCCGACATAGCTGCGTAGTGAACAAATTGAGTCGATTACGAGCAATCAAGCAAGGAGCATTGGAAGGCTTTAGTGAGGTTTTGAGGTACTTGAAGTATACTCAAAATCATGGGCTGCATTCACGAGATATCCCCGGTACTTGAAGAGTGCTTGTGATGCCATTGGATATCGACACGAAAGATTCACTTTCTACAAGTGGAGTGCGTGTTCACGATTGGGGAGGTCTTGTTTCTTGGAGATCCACGAAGCAGGCGTGTATAGCTCGATCCACCATGGAATCGAATTCATAGCTTTGGATAAAGGCGGTGAGGAAGCCAGTGGCTCCGTAATTTTGGAAGATATTCCATGTTGGTCTAAACCGTGCCACGGTGATGATTCTTTGTGATAGCCAGCGACTATTGGAAGGGCGAAAAGTGGTTTGTATAATGGTAAGTCTCGACATATCGTCGGCGACATAATACCGTGAGGCATTTGATCTCAAGTGGGGTTATATCGATTGACTATGTCAGTCGATAGATAATCTGGCGGATCCGATTAACCAAAGGTTGAACCGAGATCAAATGATCAAGTTCTAGAGGAATGGGACTAAAATCCACATCTTAAGAACAATCATAGTGGTAACCCAACCATGATGTTGGAGATCCCAAGAACTTGGTTTGATGGGAGAACTAAGCTATATGAGTTCGTGTATAAACACTCGAGTTAGTCATTCTAGAAAGCAAGCAGTGTTGAAAAACTTGCCTAGTGGTGAGGTTGAGTCGTTGACTCTTAATGATTCCTAAGATACCTCGAGGAGGTTGAGTATGGCAAGATACTCGGTAAAGAATCACCTATGTAAGTGCGAGTGGGGCCGCTTGAACAAAACACTTATGAATCAAAGTGGATGTCCATGGCCAAATGGAATCAAGCGTGAGAGCGGATGAGGTTGAGGTGTTAAAGTGTTAATACCATTGTCTCGATTACTGTTGTGGGGAATAGTTCAAGGCATCATGTCCACTAATCCTTTGTGTACTCGATGGTACTAACTATGGAAGGTTCAGGTCATAAACCACTGTCCAAATATTTTAACATCTCTTGAGGGGCGTATGTATGCATACATGCATATGGCTATTTCCACTCATGTGGGGATTGTTGGAAATAAATGCGTATATATATATATATATATATATGGTCGAGTTGCAGGAAGCTACTTTGACCAAGATTTTGAGTGGCGTAACATTTAATTTTGTGAAATTAAATGGCATAGGATCGATCTACGTTTTGAGTAGATGATCGTGGTGTATTCACATTCTCAAATCCGATTTCCGGTGGTGAAATAGTGGATCAAAGTTGGTCACTTAAACATGGAGTTTTGTGCTTAAGGGGATAAGCATGGATTAATTAATCCTTATCCCACATTGATTAATGTACCTTCATTAATTGTCATATAAGTGGTTCATTGAACACTTAGTATAATTATGTGCACAAGTGATGGGTTTGGAAAGCCCTTGCCGCCGCCGCCGCCGCCGCGCCGGGCCGGTGCCCGCCTCGCCGCGCCTTGGTGCTCGGCTCGGCTCGGCTCCGGCTCGGTTCGGTTCCGTGGTCCGTGGATCGTTGATCTTGGATCTTGGCAATTGGTCTTTGGGTGGTCTTTGGGCTGTTCTTTGGGCTGTTCGTGGGCTGGTTCGTGGCCCGTTGTCGCTTATATTTTGGATCAGCGTTTGATCGAGCCCAAGATGAAGTTGGTCAGAGGCCCATTCGTGTAGCCCAATCCGTTGGGCTGCTTGTGCGATGGAGTTGGTCGAGGCCCAACTCGTGTGCCCAATCCGTTGGGCTGCTGTGCGCTCAAGAGGCGTCAGGATCGTCCATGAACACGGACGCGCGCGTTGTCGATTCGTTCTAACCGTCGTGCGCTCCGACATGATGGCTCTGCGGAAGCGTGCCACGTTGTCTCCGAAAATGCGCGCACTCAATAGGGGACATAACTCCGTAACACCCGACATCAATGCGGGTGTTGACTCGGCATCTTTCCCGTGAGGGGCGGCGCTATAAATAGGACATGTCTCACGGCGCATAAGCCACCCTCGCTAATCTGCATTCCGGCATTCCAAAGCACTCTCTGCATACATTTTAGTGTCCAAGCTCTGTCCCCGCCTCCATCCGGTTCGCGGAGCTCGTTGGTTTGCGGTCTTGCCACCCACGAGGCATTGCCGTTTACCTTTGGAGCGATCGCGAGCAGAGAGCACTACGGGCGTATCTCGTCTTGCGGAAAGAGGCATCCTCGACTCGGCATTAGCTTACGGTTTTTTGTTTCATTTTAGTTTCAATACAGTTTAGTCATTTGTTAGTTTGATCTCTTTCTATCTTTACATTTCCTTGTTTATGTCCTGGCAAGTTACGTACTATTTTGTACACCTTTTCTAACAGCTCAATTACCCTATTCTGTCACAACAATAGAAAATATGCTTTACTACAAAGTTAGACTGACTTGTGTTTGAATTAGTTTTACAAAACTGTTACGAAGCTAGAACACGTGTAAATATCAGAGCAAAATGTAGTTTAAATATTGGATCGACAAAGCTAACACACATAGTAAATATATAGATTATCACAAAACAATGAGGAATTAACCGCTTTGTTGCCAAGAATAAAATTATATAATACTGAAAATGATAAGCATCAAATGAATGACAACATAAAGTTAAAAATGAATTGCTAAAAGAAAGAAAATACAGGGGAAATTCCTATGTTACATGGGACAATTATAGACAATTACGAGGCGAAACAACTCATTGATTAATCCATATGTTATATAGCTGACAAATGCATATGCGCCAGAGTTTTGAAGTTCCGTTTATCTCACATTCATTTGCTGCTTTCAATATAAAACTTAGATAACTCTCTCATCTTATAAGACTTTTTAAGGAGATAATGAACTCAATTCTAATATGGTATATATATCAGAACTTAGCAAAGATCATGTTTTAAATACATAAGTTGGATAACAATTCTAATGCTTTGGTGGGTTATTGAGAATTAATTGTTACTCCAATCTAAATTTCTAACATATATAATTAATTATCTTTAGTAATATGGTTGCATCTGCCAACTTCTCCCAGTAACAACACGTCAGCAATACTCACAAATTAGGAGCCACGTGTCAATCTTCATCTTTAGATATATATATCTAAATAGATAGTATTTCTCTGACGTATATAAATAACAATAAAGGTCTAGCAAGAGATTTTATACAATTATGAGTCCAATCAAATGCCAACCAATTAGAGAAATAAATAAATAAACATTTGGAAGTTGTTTCTTTGGAAACTCAAAAACCCAAGCATCCACTGAAGACCACGAAGGGCAATTAAAAACCCTAATAAATTTAGCCTAACTAGTTAGTATTAGATGTGACCTACGCTAGCTGCTCCTGTTTTCCGAAATATTTCAATAAATAATTTATATATGTGTCATTTAGTGTTTTCTAAGAAAATTGAATATATCATTACCAAAATTGGGTATTGAATCTAATCAATAATTGAGGTCCCAAAATACAGATACATATGGGCAGTTATAATACTGTTGAAACAATGACTTGATAAGTTCTACATCAAAATGACAAAATCCCATCTCCCACGCAAGTACTATATTACTACATTAGAAATTTACAAAAGTTTCATGGAGAGAATAATTTCTACAAATAAAATAGGAACAAGTTTGAATAACGTACCCAAAAAATGAAAATTAATAAGGAAATTAGGGGACGGGATAGTATAAAATAAATATGAAGTCCAAGGAGAAATGATTTACCTTAGTACTAAATTTATATCAACTTTCTACTTTGAGAACTCAATTATAGTATTAGTTCTAAATATATATCATAGATAAGGAGATTGAGGTATAGTTAACTGCAAAAATATATATGAATAACTTACAAAGACTAATCTCCCTTCAGTCCCTAATTACATTAGGTCCACTAATTTGTTAAAGTTGGAACCCTAAATTTCTTAACACAACCCTATATAGAGCAACATATACTTGAACTGTGACACAATATATGAAGATATGAAGATAAACAAACACATGCCCCACATCACAACTGCACCCATTAACAAAACCTACTACTACAAATACTTGAACTGTGACACAATATATTCAATTGAACTTTGATGGGAAAATGACTTTGATTTTTTGGTGTGTTTGAGAGTATAGGACTAAAGAATTGGGATTTTTTATTTTTTGTATCTCAGACGATCTAGGCCACAAATTAGGGTTTCGGAAGAATCTGTTTGGATAGTAGGAAGGACAATTCTGTAGTCACGAAGTTATCAATTTTGTTGAGAAGATAGGTGGTAGATGCCTCAGCCATCTCTCTCAAATTTTCTCTTGCAGGAATCTGTTATATCTTGAAATATATAAAACTATCAATGGCAAACTAGAAGAATAGATTCTCTCCTGGGAGCCACAGAACCAAGGACTTTTCAGAATCCATATTCCTTAGATTTTTGGATGCCAAATGCAGTTTCCTAGAATCTGCAGGTAAGTTTCCTTTCATTGACTCCATCTTTTGTAATATTCAGAAGATGACTCTGTCACCACAAGTAGACGAATCAATCTACTGTGGGTTCAACAAATTCGGCCCCCATAAGTTTTTTTTTTATTTTTGCTGGTTTCAACATGCAACCTGCAACTGTTGAAGTAATATATAAGATCATTTACTAGTATTTTATTTTATATTTTACTAGTGAGATGTCAATTACGTAATCGAATATATGATCATTTATTTAGGCAAATGAACTTTCTACAAAGCTAGCCAATTCTAGAATTATTGAACTCTAAAGTCCACAGTTCGGTCTTATTGTTGATGCTGAAATCCATGTCAAGGAAAATTATTTTCTAATTATATGAAAATAAGATGTCATTTGATGACTCAAAGCGGCACTTAACTTTTTGGGATAAAAAAAGACTAAGAGGGTGTTTGGCTGAGCTTATAAACTCTTTAAAACAGCTTATAAGCTGTTGCAAAGTGTATGACAAAATAAGCTTCTAAACAACTTATAAGCTATGAAAATAAGCTCCAATAGCTTATAAGCTCCTCTAAAAATAAGTTGGTCAACCTAACTTATTTTTTCATAAACTTATAAGCAACCATAAATTTACCAAAATAACCTTATTATAGTCCGTTATTTGCTATACATAAACTATCAACTTCATATCTATCTCTTTAACTATGATTTTATCCCTTTAACTCACTATTCTTTCTCTAGCTTATAAGATCAATTATCCAAACGCTTTAACAACTTATAAGCACTTGAGACATTACCTCTTATAAACTCTTGAAACATTTTATAAGTTCTTGGAGCTTATAAGCTCTCTAAAATAAGCTTAGCCAAACACCCCCTAAATCGAATTAAAATTTCTGTATGGTCCAATAATTTCGCCTTATTCGTGCATTGGAAGTAAGACGAAACTTGAAATAAATTATTCTATCATAGTTATAGTATTCATGAATAATCCAGTAAGGGCATTTCAGACATTTTATGCAGGCAAAGACCTCATTCAAAGGTGCCTTACTTTCTTCATGCTTCCCACTTATTTATGTTTTTCTTGCTGCATTATTATTGGCTGTCCCTTGTGGGATATTGACGTTAGATGAGTAAAATTATTACTATTTTTTTATTCTCAATTATCAACTTTGATTAATTAATACTAGAATCATAAAAAGTTACAAATATGTAATATTATTTTTCGAGACCTAAAAATTGATCATGATCTTTATGAAATTGATGTGGAAATTCAACTATGGAAAACCAATTCCAGAGATCTTCCCAAAGTAGATATCTAATTATCGTACTCGGCTATCAAGTACCAAAATAAAATACTAGTAAATGATCTTATATATTACTACAACTGTCAAGGAGCAATTGACAAAACCAATTACGTAAAATTAGATGTAAAATAGCTATATTTACTAGTATTTTATTTTATATTTTATCTTAATCATCATTTACTATGTAGAAATCTGGAATGCATATAAGTTAGTAGATTTGAAGCAAAATTAACAAATTATTTTGAGTCTATGTAATCCGCTAACAAGTACTGCTACAACATATATAACACAAGCAAGGAATATGAAAATTAATTCTTACATTCACATGCTTAGTTCAATTGATTAAGTATTAATAGATATTGGATAATTGCATACATTAAAAATGTAACAAATGTCTCTGAAAATAAATATGAAGGTATCAATATTTATTTTCAACACAATTATAAACTGTCAATAGAACATGTGGGATGTATCGATTGAAAAGCAAACAAATTAAATGTTATTTGTAATGAAATACTTAATTTTAAAATTAGTTTTCATTATATATAATAATAATTATTTTATTTAGAGACGGTGTATATTAAAAATAGATATTGGATAATTGCATACATTAAAACAATGTAACAAATGTCTCTGAAAAGTGAGGTAAGTGTTAATAGAAAAATATATTATTATATATAATAGAAAAATAGACTATAACAAACGACCTTTATGATTTGAAATCTGAAAAAAAATGCATACCAGCAACTGCATAACCTGATAATATTGGCACAAGCACCATCTCATTTCCTTTCTTCTTCTTTTTCAATTAATACTGAAATTTTAAAGACCAATGACACGGTGGACTCGAATCCAAGATCTTTAACCTCTGGCATTAACCACTCTACCATTAAGCCACACCACACAACACCATCTCATCTCATTTCCTTTTTTTTTGGTCCATTTAATATCGAAATTTAAAGGCAGTATAAGCTTTTAACCACTCTACCACTAAGCCAACACACACACCATCTCATTTCCTTTACTCATAATTGTCATTGAATTTTGATGGTACTCATATTGCCCTATCTTAATTGATATAATATACAATTATCAAGAAAAATATATAGATTAACTTTTTTCGTAAGCTTTACGCCCGATTGACACGAAGTTGAAATTCTAACCCGATAAAAATATCAACTCGAATGACTCGAACCTAATAGCCCGACAATTTAAGTGGATTAGCCCAGTGACATCCTTATAAGCGATTGTGAGTTGCATTATGACAGAATTATTTATGGACATGATTGTAAAATTGCATGGTCGTTACTACATGATATCCTCTATCCTAACTTTGGTGTCTTATTATGTGTCACTTCATCAATTTTTATTTATTTATCATTATTCATTTTATACTTCAATTTCAATATATTAACTAAGGTTTTATAAAGATTTAATATATAACTTTTTTATATTTATTTTTTAGTTAAAAAATATTTATTAGGATTGATTATTCCGAAATTAGGATACATATTTTTTTTTCATTTCATTTTTTTGCAATAAGTATTAATTAAAATTCATTATATCATAATAAAAAAAATTAATAATAAAAATTATAGTAGGACTTGAAGGCCACTTGATTTAGATGCTACATGGCATATTTCCGATCATGCTCCTTTTTCTTTCGCTTTTCAAAATTAGTAATCTCTCTTTTCATTTAACTTTGCTCATTTTTTTTCAACATGATTATTTAGAAGCTCGTATTTTATGTATAAAATAGTGTGACTCATTTGTGTTTTGTGTATAAATGTAAGCTAAAAGGAAATAAGCTAAGTCTAATGGGACACTCCTAAAAAATATACACTAAATCTATTTTTTCGGCATGATTATTTAAAGCTAGTATTTTGTGTATAAAGTAGTGTGACTCATTTGTGTTTTGTGTATAAACTATAAGCTAAAAGGGAAATAAGCTAAGTCTAATGGCCCATTCTAGATTTTTCGCCAATTAAGCTCTTCAACATCGTCCAACTCAAGAGAGGTGAAGATAGTTTTCGACAAATTCAAAATTTTCGCAATAATAAAAAAAAAAAAAAAACACTTGGTAGGGGCTTAAGCCCTTCTCCCTCTTTACTGTATCTGCCACTGTGCCTGAAGGCAGCGAGGCTATTTCCTCAATAATTGGTTTCCTGGAACCGAGTCAAATATGATTGGATTATCGGATCGATTCCAAGAACTTAAAAGCGATCCCAGTTTTTGGAATGGCAGGCGTTGGGAAGACAACTCTTGCTATGCAAATTTTCAAGATCCAGAAATCATGAGCCATTTTGAGTAGCGTCGTGGCGTGGGTCACAGTAGGCAGAAAACCTCAACCAGTCAGTCAACTTTACGAGGCATTCAAGCTCAACTGTGTGGAGATGAAAAGTAGGAGGCTCCTTGGAAGAGTTATTGGAGAGTAAAATATGCCTCATTGTGCTCGATGATGTATGGGAGAGAGAGGTATTCCGTTCCTTGATCGATTCCTTAACAAACATCATAAATACAAGTACTCGAATCTTGGTTACCGCTCGACAGTTAGACACAATTGGAGGGTACTACACTTACACAGAGGTGCGGTTTTTGAATGAAGAAGAAAGTGAGGAACTATTATGCGAGAAGGTGTTTGGTGATAAAGAGATTTGCCCTCCTCAGCTTCTCAAAGCCGCTACCAAAATTGCCAAGAGATGTGAAGGTCTTCCTCTCTTGATAGTCACTGTTGCTGACATTCTATCAAATTCCCGGAATATAGACCCAGATTTCTGGAATGATGTAGCTGAAGAAAGAGATTCAGTCTTTGAGGATGCATGTAATCAAATATCAAGGTACTTTACCCAAGTTCGACTACTTACCTCAATATCTCAAAATGCCTTTTCTGTTTATGGGGTTTTCCGTCCAAATTATGAGACCCCTCATCCAAGATCATAAACATGCTGACCGTTGAGGATGGTTTCATAACACAAACAGAATACAATATATGGAAGACTCTGTCTGGAAATGCTTGGGCGAGCTTTGTTTGGGTAAGAGTCTTGTTTTATACAACAAAAAAGCATTTTTGGTCAGCATTGTGTCCATACATGTATAAAATTGTCACCTTCATTGTGCGTGGAGGCATGTGTGTAGAGGGAAGCTAGGAAGAACAAGTTTTATCATGTCTTAAAGAAGCTTAATGATGCGAAGAAGAAGAAGAAGTTCTAAAAGGTCAGTATGACTTGTGTCTCCAAAATAACATTTTATTTGGCATCAAAGAATTTTGCAACTCCCTAAGATTGAACTGTGCATCTTCTACACGTTCTCTCTATTTTTTGGTCCTTACCACCACTATCAAATCCCAATAGATGTTGGTTTCACGTTGCTTAGGAACTAGATGCTCTTAAACAACGTTTCTATAGTTTCCCAACAGAAATTCTCACACTAGTCCATCTAAAGTACCTTGCTCTAACTTGTAACGGAGAAATCCCTACAACCATATCCAAACTTTTCAACCTTCGAGTCTTGATTATCCATCCACATATCAACATTAGATGTTGTAGAGCTCCATCATATGTACCAATACAAATATGGGATATGCAAGAGTTAGAGCATATCGAGATATTGGGAAAGAGCCTCCGAGCTCCAAATCGGTATGCTACTTTGGAAAGGCTCTCAACACTTGTAGGTGTGAATGCTAGTATTGGCACTATCTTGGAAGTCTATAAAAGAATTCCTAATATAAGGAAATTAGGAGTTCATATTGAGTTGATGCCTTACGAGGACCATAACGATCTTTTGAGTTTCTTTTGTTGCATTTCAACACTTGAAAGTTTGAGGACACTTAAATGTAGTACCGTAAATCCTGTGATTAAGTATGTCTATGCAACTACGAGAACATTGATGTTGCCACGTGGATTGAAAAGTTACATTTGAGTGGCATGGGTTTTCCTCGGGAATACATGGATGTGATTGGCTCTTTGCCAGATCTTCAAGTGCTTAAATTGCGATCCTCGCCTTCGGGGTCCAACTTGGGAAGCACAAGAGGAAGTTTTCGAGTCTTGAATTTCTTCTAATTGAAGGCGCTGATTTGGTGCAATGGAAACCAAGATCTGGTAGCTTCGATATGATTAGCTACCTAAGCTTGAAACATTGCTACAAACTAAAAGAGATGTGCTGTCCGACTTTGACGGAGAGAAGGAGGGCTAGATATGAAGTTATAAAGATTGAATTAGTGGACTGCAATCCTTTAGCTTTCACTTGTGCCAAGCAATTTCAACTGAAACCATGTCTTGACGTCACTACCTCTTCTTCTTTTGACAAGAAAACCATTACTGACAAGTTTTGGAGGTTAGTCCTGAATTTTAAGAAATGTAACTTATTTTGGATTCTGTTACAGATCATAACCTGATTGGATTATGTATGGAACGAAAATGTTATATGTTTTAAAACATTACTTGCTTTAATATGTGATTCAAGGATAGTATCCCTTTTGTGTTATGCATGAATTAGCTTTCTTTTGGTATCACATGCATAAATTAGGTTTGAATTAATAATCATCATCATCATCATCTTGAAGTTTTCAAAGTTATGGCAGTCTAGTCTT
This sequence comes from Salvia rosmarinus, assembly GCA_036937905.1. Lineage (NCBI taxonomy): Eukaryota > Viridiplantae > Streptophyta > Magnoliopsida > Lamiales > Lamiaceae > Salvia > Salvia rosmarinus. The sequence continues at coordinate 924,118 of CM072820.1, read as the reverse complement.
AGCGAAAATTAATTCTAAATATTGATCATCTCTACAGTTAATTGTAAGAAAAATAATGCTTTATTTATATATTTTAAAATTTAATTTGCAATGTATAATTAATACTATATCTGTTCTATAATTGTTGTCTCAAAACTTTTAACACGTAAATTAAGGAGGATCGTATTTTGTGTGTAAAGTAGTTGATGCAGGAAAAACGAGATATTTTTAGTGTAAAATTACTTCTTTTTTTCGAATGAGACAACAATTGTGGGATATTCAAAAAGAAAACGAGACAACAATTATGGGACTGAGGAGTATTAATTTGTTACTGTTGTTGTGTCGTTTTTGTGCAAAGATGATAAGGTTGAATAGGCTAGAGATTTTGATTTTGAAACCGGTTGCCTGTGTACTTGTTTACATAGTGTTGCTTTGGTGGATACTGTCGAGAGAGGAAGATGATGAATAGGAGACTTAGTCCTAATGTCATTACATATACTGTCTGATTCAGGTGACTGATGTTTTGCATTTGAAGCTTATAACAAGGACATCATAGCAATCATTCTGCTAACGAAAGCTTTATCTTGTTTCCATTTAATCAAACATATGAGACCAGTGAAAACATATAATTATGGTTAATTGATCAATTTTAACTTTGTATAACAATTCTCTTTCAAATTCATTATTGCAGACCTGCCATTCCTTGATGAGTAGAGGAGAGGATGATGAAGTTATTGTGTATTTGAATGATGTGGAGGAAGATAGTAATAGCTCTGTAAGAAATATGTGAATGCCCGAGAAAGTGCGACCATAGGTTATCTTATTTGTATAAACTTTATGATTTTGGGTTGGAATGGCTAGTTATTCCATTAGATAACTACTTGTGTAAGCAGCAATAATTGTTTGTTATTTCTTTCTGTTGGGCTTCATGGTTCTCTGCAGCAATAATTAAGCTAAAGACATGCTTCTTACTAGTTGAATGTGAACAAAAGTGATGTGATCAAATTTTGATTTGCAGGTGAACTCTTTAAGCTTTGAATCTGCTGCGACAAAGTGATACGTACATGTAAATCTAAGTAAGAGTTTCCCCTATGATTTCTTGGTATTTTGGTTTTGATTTTGAATATATGGATGATCAGTCCTCTTTTGATATTTTTGGATTCTGGTTGTAATAGAGTAACAATCCTGATGTTTGGGATTAGTTAAATGTTTGTCGAATCATACTACAAACCATTTGTGTAAGAAATATGCGAAAGCCTGATAAAGTGGGACAATAAGTGGTCGTATTAGTATAAATTTCTATGAATAATTTTGGCTTGTAATAGCTTGTTGTTCCATTATATAATTAATTGAAAGTCATAATCTATACTCCCTCTGTTCTTTTTTAAGTGCTCTATTTGTATTTTTGTTTTTTAATAGGTGTTCTAGTTCAAAATTTGAGAGTAAAATTATAATATATTTCATATTTATCCTTATTTAATACTATATAAAATTGATAATTAGTTGTATGAATGCATTTATCATAATAATTAATAAGGTTACAAAGGTAAATTTTCTATTTTCTTGATATGTGTAATTTGATGGATGAGAATACTTATAAAATTACAGAAGGAGTACCTTATTTTACAAAACTTAATTTTCCTATTATATCCCTATTATATTTTTATTGTAAGAGCATTAATGTAATTTAATGTTATATTTATAACAAACTTAATAATTACTTTTAATATTATAGTTATTTAAGTGGTATAGTTCTATATACATCTTGCTCATCCAAAGATATAAACGACACATCTTGTTGAATATTGAAGTATACTGATTCAAAATTGATAGTTCATTCTTATCTAGATTCAGTTTTTGTTAGTTATTGTGTTATCTTTGATTTTTAGTACTTCTTGTTAGTATAATATGTCACCTTAAGTTTCTAGGATTTCTAATTTTTGTTTTCATTATTTTTTGCCATGTAAAGAGGACTATAAATATCTCTTCGTAATAGTGAATAAATGCATCAGCTTTTGGAGTTGTTCTCACATATGTTGCATTAGTTCTCTTCTTTGTTTGTTCTCTTTTTTCTGTTCTTAAAACCATCTAAGATCATTCATCAATATCTTTTTATTGGTAAATGAATCAATTTCCTTTTAATAACATATTTCCAGGTATGTATTTGGAATCATAGCCATTGATATGAAAATCTCAACCATTAGAAAATAAATAATGCGTGAACTAAAGATTTTTTTTTCACGAATTAAATAATTAAATTCAGGTAGAGATTATTTTTGAAGAGGTTTTATATAGAGATTTCTCTGACTATAGTGAAGATTTAATTATATTTTTCAATGATAATCTAATTTGATTCCTTTTGATTAATGATATTCACTTTTCCTCTAATCACACACACATAATAATTTGTCTTTTAAATTGTTCTCGTATTTCACTCAACAAAATCTTGAAATTTTCATACAATGAGGTCAAAGTAGAAGAAATAATTGAATCTGACCAATGTTTGCATACTTCTATAGCGCTCGTATGCTATTTTGGAACATTGCGCTCAATTTTATTAAAGACTAATTCAGTTTTACAATATTAATTAGGTTTTATTATATCCAATTGGGGTTTACAATTATTTTTATAGGACTTAAATTTTTTAATTAATACTTGATTAGTAGAGTTGATTGTTCTCTAATTAGAATGTATAATTTCTTCAAGTTTCAATTTTAGTAATAAAACATTAATTAAGTTTCATTATACTATAATTATTTTTATTCTTGTTATTAATTAACTGAAAATGTTGAGCGGAAAGCAGAGGACACTACTGCGATAGGATATGGCCCAACTACAGGCGGCGTCGCCCGATATAAATGGGCGCGAACATTAAGCACGGCTATGTGAGTTCGCCCAAGAAGACTCTCGACCAACTACAACTCAAATCGCAATCGGAGCGTAGAAGATTCGGATGCATATCTAAAGAATCCTTATGAGAGAAGACTTTGTATTAGAGTCAAACTCAATATGATGCTATATAAATAGAGGCTAGATTAGATGAGAGGGATCATCTACACTCTTTGTATTCGCTTCTTACATACTCAATACAATATACACTCTTGCTCCGTGGACGTAGATCTATTTCAATAGATCGAACCACGTTATCTCCTCGTGTTCCTTACGCATTTATTAACCTACGAAAATAAGATCGATCACTACGTAAGAATTTGTTTTCACGTGTTTGATAAAGGAAAGAAAAGAATTTGTTTTCACGTGTTTGATAAAGGAAAGAAGAGAAAGCCTTCATTAGCAAAGTCTAACATGTGAACAAATTAAAACCAAAATTATATCAATACAATCGTCCATACTAATTTAATTGGCACTATATGTTCTTATTATATATACAATCTCGTGTAATCCGATTTGCTGTAGTGAGTTTAACTCTAAACGAGCTTCCTTAATTTATGGATAGTGGTTATTTTAGGATTTTATCTATTCTTCACTTTGGTATGTGCAGGACGTATATATTGTGAACAATGCGGTACTAACATGCCAAGAAACATCGAAATCAGATCTTAGCGATAATTATAAGTAAGTCAGCCAGAGTATGTTCCTATATTCAAGGAACTAACCGCTTGTCTCAACAAACACGACTGCCTCAAAGCTAGTGGTCCGAGGCGTGCTGAAGAAGGCCTTTTGTCTGCTATTAGTGAAAGGTAGATCATTTGTAGATAGTTGCACAGTCTGAGAGATATTGACTGAAGATCTGATCTTGATCACGAATCTATTTTCATTACATTTTCGATACACTCGTGTATTGACAGAACAGTTCTCGAGCCTTTTCAACAGGCAAGGTGGGATTTTGTAGATATCAGTATATGTATCTCTACATAAAAAGCTATATCTCTTCTTCTTGTAGTGATTATCACTCTACTGAAGTTATGCTTGGAAACGCATATCTAACAGATTCCCAATAATTTCTATTCAATTATCAAGAACTATTATGTACCTTTTGTCTCTCAGATAATCTCTCAACATGCCAATAAGATCCAGAGAAGAAGTCGAGGAAGACTGACCTGTTCGGTTGGCTAATTTGTCGTACATGGTTAAGAGGAGTACTTTCATCGGCTCAAACATGGATGCAGTGATCCAAACATGGCAATCAAAGCCTGCCTTGAGCTGTTCGTACACCAGTTTGACAAGTGCAGTCTTGCCAGATCCACCCATTCCACCATGAACATCACTCTATACGCTTCAACAGCAAGTACCCAAGAAACCAGCTCAACTCTTGGTCCCTCAACCCCACAATCTCTGTTTCAGGGGTGTACAGAGGAGCAATTCCTGTGATGATCACCAAAAGTCGAAGCTGGATTAGGCAGCGAAGAGATTGGGTACTTATCCTTCTTCTCCTTGATGCTTATGAGTTTTGTCTCGATGTCGGATGTCACGAGTCCTCATTAATAGAAATCCACTGTACCAGGGGGTAGCACTTCCATCAGCTTTTTTGTATGCTTACATATCAACAACACTCTCAATCTCATGATATATGTCGTGAAGCTGCTTAATCCACACCTGGATTTGGCTATCCTGCTTTCCGAGGGCGTCTGCGCCTTTCAGAACTTCTCTTACAATCTCAAGTTCTCTCTTCAACCCCTTGATTCTTTCCTCAAAGCTTCCACCCAGTTTCTATTCTGTAGTCACGAAGTTATCAATTTTGTTGAGAAGATAGGTCGTAGATGCCTCAGCCATCTCTCTCAATTTTTCTCTTGCAGGAATCTGTTATATCTTGAAATATATAAAATATCAATGGCAAACTAGAAGAATAGATTCTCACCTGGGAGCCACAGAACCAAAGACTTTTCAGAATCCATGTCTCAGTGATAAATCTAGTGTGCGAGATTTATGAAAACTGTAAAGAACACAGATGCTTTTACGTGGTTCGATCAAGAATAAGATCTACGTCCACGGAGGAGTGATTCATCAATACTTTCACTATGTAGGATTATAATGAATGTATTGAAAATCTCTCTAATATTCTAATAGTTGCTAACCCTTTTACCGTCGACCTAACCTCTATTTATACATGTTTGTGGATCTCTAAAGATGTACTGGATCCCTTGATTTGTGGGATCGATCTCCTTCCATATCTTGATCCTTGAATATCTCCTTTGATATCTCTTCTTTGATTTAGCCTTGATTAGGGTTTAGATGTTGGGTGCAGAGCTTAACCGCGTGGGGCGTTCATTAGGTCGAGCCCAGCTCGTTTGGGCTGCCGATGGGCACTGGCGGTTGGGCCATATCCATCATAGCCCCCAAATAGTCGAGTAACAACTATGCCGAGGTGGGGTGAAGGCGTATTTGCGAGGTGGTTGTTGCTCGGTGAGGTTGTTGTCGAAGGTTTCGATCTTTTGATGTCGGGTTGGATTGATTTGCACAGGTCGAGCGAGTTAAGCGATTTGTCGTTGGATTGAATTGGACGGTTGCGAGGACGGAGGCGAGTTATGCGAAGTCGGGTGGCGATGTCCCTCAGGAGGATGCCGAGGTCCGAACCGAGTCGTCCCAGTTGAATGGCGATGTCCGCCTGGAGGATGCCGATGTCGGCGAGTCGTGCGAGTTGAATGGCGATGTCCATTCGGAGGATGTCGAGGTCCGAACTGAGTCGTACCAGTTGGATGGTGACGTCCGTCTATAGGGCGCCGAGGTCTAGCGAATCATCCACATTGGATGGTGGCGTCCGTCAGTAGGCGCGAGGTCGGCGGGTGGACGATTTATCAAGTCGGACCGACTTGGATGATTTTCGGATCGACGGCGGCGGTGAGGATCTACATCGGATAGCCGGACTCATTATCGAGGCATCTCTCGATATGATCACGGTGGAGAGGAGAGGGCATTGTTGAGGCATACGAAGGAAGACTCGGGCCGGAGGTGGCTCGGTGATGCGAGAAAGCGGCGGAGGAGGCGGCGGCGGTGGCGTCGGCGGTGGGCGAGGCGGAGAAAGTTCGCCGAGAGAGGTGCCTGGCGCGCGAGGCGATCTTGAGGGCCTTTGCAGCGCTTATACAATCGAGACCTTCTCCGTCTTCTCTCGGACTGGCTGCCGTGCTCGGGACACGGTGGTGTCCGACCATCCGGAGGTTGGCGGCGAGATGCGACTTGAGGCATGGTTGGGTCGAGTCGATCCGAGGTGCGGCGAAGGAATACGCTCGCATAATTGCGGCGAAGTCCTTCCCGCTGCTGGAGACATGGCGGCTTCCACTTCTCCTGCGGCCGGTCGTCTCCCAATCAAGGAGGATAAAGATGCGATCTTGAAACTCCTTACGAAGTGCGGGATGAAGCTTGCGGCGGGCGAGCTCGAGGCTTCCCGAAGGATGTCGGTCGGGGGCGAGGTCGTAGCCACGGCCGGATGGCTAGAGTGGGGGTCGGCCTCGATCCGGGCGCCCACTTCAGTCGGGCGCCTGCGCTGCTCAAAGTGCCTGCAGGTCGGCCGCGGTGGCGTCGACCTCGCCGATTGGGTTGAAGGCACGAGTTCATCCGGTGTTCATCGCCGACACAGGGATTTTGTTTGACTGGTGTAGCTTGTGAGTCTTGGCGAGTGGAGCTCGGAAGCCGAATGATTTGTATATAGCTTAGGACTTGGTTTGTAGTCATAAATGTATTTAGACTTTGTCTTGAAGTGTATATTTTCCCCTAGAGAGGTACAAATATAGCTTAGTACTTGGTTTTAGTCGTAAATGTATTTAGGCGTATCAAGTGTATATCTTCCCAATGAAGGGTATAAATTGGCGAGATCCGATCGGGCGTCGTTTGCATGTAGATGTTCAAATTAATGAGTCATCTGTATGCCTTGCATGTAGATGTTCAAATCAATAAATGTCTGTATGCTTTGCATGTGAGCGTTCAAATTAATGAGTAGTCTGTATGCTTTGCATGTAGCGTTCAAATTAATGAGTGATGCGTATGTCTTTGGGGTGGTCCCAGCGCGCTTTGTTGAGTACCCTACTTTGTGGGTTTGTCGTCTTAAAGAGGCGTCCCTTGTGAAGGTAAGTCGTGTTTTATCCGAATTGAGCGGATGTTCACATAAATATAAGATAAGGCAAGTAATCCACTCATTAGAAAAAGCAGATGTTTTATTGATAAGTAGATGACATCGCACCGGAAAAGCAAAAGAGGGCTAACATGATGCCGATCGAAATCAAAGCTATGTAAAATACCTCCCGGATGAGTGATGTGCGGGTTAGGGGAATAAGTGCACCGATAGGTGAGCAAGCTTATAAGCCCTTTGCCGAGGTCTCGTGGGCGGTATGGGCCTTCCCATGTCGGGTCCGGTTTATTAAGTGGCAGCTTTCTTGGCCTCATTGTTCCGTGATTCTTGGCACGGGGTAGGGCCTCTTCTTTGGTGATATTCTCGGGCATTATTTGCTTGTTGGTTGATCACCTTGGATACTCGATGCTCCACAGGGGTGGGTATCTTGATGGTGAGGTGGTAGGCCAAGCGAGGCGGCCTTGGTGGCGTAAAGCGATCTCTCCAGGGATGATGTTATATGGAGGGAGCTTTGACCGGGAAGAAGCGAATGGCTTTGGTGACCGACACAGGAGCCGTCCCATGGTGGCCAGGAAGGGTGATAGCATACGGTTGGACCGCTTTCTGAGTGAAGGTAGATGGCGCGGATGAACTGGATCCTCCGACCTCGAGTTTGTCTAAGCCTTACGAAGATGATCGATAGAGGCACCGATGTCGATGTAGACCATGTGGACATTTTTATTGCCCACCACCATTGCTTGTATGGTAATAGCATCATGGTGGGGCATAATCTTGGGTACTGGGTCGTCATTGGAAAACACGATGCTCTCATTTTCCCGAAGTCATTTGTTCTTGACTCCTCGAAGTCGACCTCCGAGCTTGATTTTCAACGATGACCTCATCGTGCTATGGGCAACCGGTGATGGCGTAGACTTGCTCCATTGCGTTGGGGCGTCGTCCTCGTCATCGTCGAGTGCGTCGTCTTTGAGTCGGCCCACGATTGTTGCCACCTCCGTTCTTTCCTCTGCGCTTCTTGTTCCCGGCGTGCTCATGGTGCGGTCGGTACTTCTCGATGCCGCTTTTTAACGAGCTCGTCTATTTCCGAGCTCGATTCCTGCGATCGTCGGTATCGTGACCGTACCCACGGTGGTAGTCGCACATCTTGGTCCGAATTTTTCTTGGATCCTCCCTTCATGGGAGGTGGTTTCGGGAAGAGCTCGGTGTGGAGCTCAAATATCTCTGACCTTGACTTGAGCAGATGGTGCCCGTTGTTGCCAGGGTTTGGCCGAGGTTCCAGTCTGGACTCTATTGGGCCTTTCTTGATTCGATCGAAGGCACTTCGGCGATCTGTGCCTCTTCCTCGATCATCAGGCCTCTTCTTCTCGACCTTCTGCTCGTCCCATATCTCTCTCTTCTTTCGATCTGACTCGTCCCCTTTGACGTAGTTGTCGACCAGGGTCCAGAGGCTACTCGCCGTCTCTGCTTCTCCTGGTGATCTCTTTGTTCGATCTTGGTCGGATCCGTTTTGAACGCATTGATGATGTAGAGATCGTTACTCTCGTCAATCTTGAGGGACTCCTTGATAAACCGTGAGACAAAATTTGACATCGTCTCGTCTCATCCTTGGCGGATGGTGGCGGGTCGGACGATGGTTCTTGAGGTGGCATCTTCGGTAAACGCCATTTAAAGCGATCCATGAGATCTTTAAGCGATGTATCTTTGTTCGGTGAGCGAGGTGAACAACGTCGGGCGTTGGAGACCAGCGCCTCGGGAAGATTTTGCACATGTGATAGTCTTCCATTCCTTGATTTGCCGTGTTGGTTGTGTGGCAAAAGAAATCAAGCGGATCTCGAGGCCATCGTGGCGGCGATGTTGGGTGCCCGATCTGCTGGCGGGCGTATCAAGAATTTTCACGGAGAAAGGAGGCGATCCTCTCGTGCGGTCGAATCCGGTAGCTCGTTGCCATCTCTCTCGGAGGTGTGGGAGGCCGTAGTAGCGCCTATTATCTCTTTGAGGGGGAGATCGGCTCCGCCTCTCTCTCTTCTGTCCGTTCGGCTCCGTGGGCGGTGTGCAGTGGCGACTTGAATTATACCGGGTGACCGACTTCGCGGGTGGCGTGAGGCGAATGGTTGCGGTTATCCGTCGGTGATTGACTTGGACGGCGTGCGATGTGTGTTCTCGGCTATCGCGCGCGGTGGCGTTGATTATTTCGGAGGCGACGACCTCGGGCGCCCGTGACCACCAGTCGTGCGTTCTTGAGGTACCGCTCCGTTCGCCCCTCGGCTCGGAATTTACAGGCCGGCGAGGTTGGCGTTGAGGAATTGAGACACTGCGAGAGGACCTCGTGAGATGAGTGAATGGTGGTCCACCGGCGTTGAGGTCGGCATCTTCCTCTTCGATAGGGCTGCAATCCTGAGGGTGTATAGGAAGGTTTTCTATGTAACCCTCAGGTGTGTTGTTGCTGGCGGCCTCCGCGATCCCCTTCCTTTGGCGCTGAGTGACAGCTTGATCGGGGTCTTCAGAGCGGTTGTTGCCAGCACCTCCAGCGGCGCTAACATTTGCACGAGTTCTTACCATTGAATTTGTGTAGAAAAACGAAGCTTTTTGTTCAAATTTTCCCACAGACGGCGCCAATGATAAATCTAGTGTGCAAGATTTATGAAAGCGTAAAGAACACGAGGCTTTTCGTGGTTCGATCAAGAATAAGATCTCGTCCACGGAGGTGATTCCTCAATACTTTCACTATGTAGGATTACAATGAATGTATTGAAAAGCTCTCTAATATTCTAATAGTTGCTAACCCTTTTACCGTCGACCTAACCTCTATTTATACATGTTTGTGGATCTCTAAAGATGTACTGGATCCCTTGATTTGTGGGATCTGATCTCCTTCCATATCTTGATCCTTGAATATCTCCTTTGATATCTCTTCTTTGATTTGGCCTTGATTAGGGTTTAGATGTTGGGCTGCAGGCTTAACCGCGTGGGGCCGTTCATTAGGTCAGGCCCAGCTCGTTTGGGCCTGCCAGTGGACCTGAGCGGTTGGGCTATATCCCATCACTCAGATTTTGGATGCGAATGGGTTTCCTAGAATCGTAGGTAAGTTTCCTTTCATTGACTCCATCTTTTGTAATATTGAGAATATGACTCTGTCACCACAAGTAGGCGAATCAATCTACTACGGGTTCAACAAATTACGGTCCCATAAGTTCTATTTTGATTTTCTTTGGTTTGACTTGCAACTGCAACTACTCAATTGTCGAGTTAGTGAGATGTGGGTAGTTGATATGAGCAGTTGTAGTAATATATAAGATCATTTACTAGTATTTTATTTTATATATTACTAGTGAGATATCAATTACGTAATCGAATATATGATCATTTATTTAGGCAAATGAACTGATCGGTCTTAATTTCGTTAGGGAATTAAATACGAGAAGAACACCAAGGATTTACGTGGTTCGATCTATGAATAAGATCTACGTCCACGGGGCGAGAGAGAGAGTGTGTATTGATGATATGAGGAGCGATTACAAAGAGTGTAGATGATCTTTTTCCGTCTAATCTAGCCTCTATTTATACACATTCATGTTGAGTTTGACTCTAATTCCAAGTTGAGTTTGACTCTAATTCAAAGTCTTCTCTCATAATGATTCTTTTAGATATGGCGAATCTTACTGCGTTCCTTTGGTTTAGGAGCCTTCTTGGCGAACTTGCGGTAGAGCTTAATGTCGAGCTTACTTGTATTTGGCACGATGCTTGGGCTGGCGGTTGGGCGTATCTATCATATCCCACAAAAAAGCGAAGCGAGGTCGTGATGGGTTTGGGAGTTGTAATTCACGGAGGTCATTTATGGCGAAGTGGAGCAGCGATCGATCTGTTCTTTGTCCTTCTATCTTGACTCGGCTTGGTGTTGTTGATGCTTCCGAAGTCGTATATCATTGGCTTCACCTGACGAGGTGTTATGTCGAAGTCTTCATGCTTGACTTCACCTGACGAGGCGTTATGTCGAGGTCTTCTGGCTGGTTCCACCTGCCGAGGCGTTATGCCGAGGTCTTCTGGCTGGCTTCACCTGTCGAGGCGTTATGTCGAGGTTTCTGGTTGGCTTCACCTGTCGAGGCGTTATGCGAGGTCTCTGACTTACTTGCACGACGGTGTTATGTGAAGTCTTTGGGATGGCTTCACTGACGGCGTTATCCGATGTCTTGGCGGCTCCACCGACGGCGTTGTGCCGAGGTCTTGGCCGGCTTCACCGCTGTTGAGGCGTTATCCGAGGTCCTCGGTGACTTCACTGACGGTGTTATGTCAAGTCGAGATGTAAACGCTTCGCCGTCCTCGAGGCGTTACGAAGTCGTATGTCGATTGGCTTCACCGCCGGCGTTATGAAGTCGAATATGTAACTTTGTGCGGCGAAGGCTCGGGATCGGCGAAGAAGCCGGGCTCGGCGGCCGCGGTAGCGAGGCGAGGTTGGCCATTGGAGGCCGGGTGAGGCGAAGACGGCCATGTCGGGGCCGAGGCGGCGAGGCGAGGCGGTCGGCTTGTTGAAGGCGGCGGGTGGGCGGCTAGACCTCTGGCGCGCCAAGGTGGCGGAGAAGGCGGTCGGTGGCTGTGAAGGCGAGGTTGGCTTGTTGAAGGCGGCGGACCTCGGGATGCAGTGGTCGAACATGGAACACGTCATATCCGTTTAATGATGTCCTCGTATTTAAGCGTGGGTAGTTAGTCATCGTATTAAATGAAGGTAGTTCTTCCTATTAAGCGAAGGTATAGGTTCCTTTTTGGCAAGAAATATCGCTGGGGTGGTCCTCTTCCTCGAAATAAGCGAAGGTATGGGTTCTGTTTTGTGAGAAATATCGCTAGGGGTGGTCCTCTTCCTCGAAATAAGCGGTATGGGTTCCTTATTTGGCGAGTTTATCGCTGGGGTGGTCCTCACGAGCGTTAAAGTTCATCCTCGTATTAATTGAAGGTGGTTTGTCCTCCGTCGGGGTATTTCGTCCTCCTTAGAGGTATAGTTAGATCTCAGAAGAGGGTATAGTTAGTCCTCAGAAGAGGGTATAGTTAGATCCTCAGAAGAGGTATAGTTCATCTTCCGTAGAGGGTATGCATTATGCATAAGTGACAAATGAAATATCGAGACTCGACTCCGAGTATGTAAAGAAAAGATTTTATTAATGAGAAGCGACGTAACAAAGAAAAGTACCTCAACTCCAAATGCGAGGTCGCCTACTTGGAATTGTCGGGTTGTACCTTTGCTTATAATACCGAGCTACTTTGTGCCTACTTGGAATTGTCGGGTTTGGCCTTGGTTATAATCTGAGCTACTTTGTATCAAGCTTCTCAATATAGGCGAGGTCTCCTTCTCTTCGATTCTACTGGGATTCTTGCCTCGGTTTCCTTGATCATCCTCTTTCACATCGGAGGGTTCCATCTTGTCGACTTCACGCTTTCTCTGTCCGTCCGCGTCGCCTTGGCGAACCGATGCTATCTTGCTGGCTCGGCCCGGTCTTGGGGCTCGTCTTGATGATCTCTCTGTATAGGGCCCCAGGTAAGATGCCGTTTTGAAAAGCCGAGATAATGAGGAGGTCGTCTACATCCTCGACTTTTAGGCTCTTCTTATTGAACCTCGTCATGAAGTCGCTGATGGACTCGTTCCGACCTTGCCTTACGGTGAGGAGATGTGCCGACGTTGTCTTAGATTCGGCCTTCTGAAAGAACCTTCGATTGAAGGCTTCCATCAGGTCGCGGTATGATCCAACACTCCCGGGAGGTAGACTGTCGAACCACCGACGGGCGTTGTCGACTAATAACTCCCGGAAGATTTTACACATGTGGATTGTGTTGAGGCGTTGGTTGATCATGTTATACTGGAACTGCGAGAGGAAGTTCTACGGATCCCTCAGTCCGTCATAGGGGGCAATGCTCGGTACCCGGTACTTGTCTGGGAGTGGGGTGTCGAGTAAGTTGGAATTACGGATGGAAGTTTGCTAGGCCAAACATAGATTCACCTTATTATAAATCATAGATAAAGGCGATTACATGATATCTTCTTGGATCATAAATTCGATATCGAAGGAGCTGGTGGATGCATTTATCCATATTGATTCTACTAAAGCTTTGGGAAGCATTAAATCGGAGGTTTGGGAGGAGCAATGGTCCAAAGATTGCGAGATTGCAAAGAGAAATATCTGGGTACGACCGAGGAAATCAAAGTATCCTTGTATATTTTAACAAACTCAACGCAATGTGGAGTGAACTAGATATGATCTTACCTCCTATTGCTTGTGTATGTGATGCTCGAAGATCTGCGATGGAGAGGAAGAAAATCAAAGACTTATGCAGTTTTGAATGGCTTGAATGATAGCTATGAGAATCTTAGAAACCAAATTTTGTTTTGGATCCTTTACCAAATGTGGATAAACAATATTCTATGATTCTTCAAGTTGAAGATCGAAACTCTCGTGTGAAAACTTCCATGATATCGGCAATGCAATGGCAATGAATGTGGGGACAGTTCATGGACAAAGGAAGCAAGCGAGGAGCAGTATAATTTGAGAAATAGAAAGAGCGGGGAAGAAATGATGAACACCCTCATCATCAACGCAAAAGATCGAGCCGTGAAGAAAGGGGTGTTTTAAATTGCATGGTGTTCGAGTAGTATAAAAAGCTTAAAGAGACACAAGGAAATTGAGGTGAATTTTGCGAAAATCGAACAGAAGAGGAAAAGCGATGGAGAGAGCGAGTTCATCGATTCAAGTCGAATATTGGGAAGATAATAAAAGATGAACTAGCTAAATGTGTTGGACGGTGGATAAGCAAAGGTGGTGAAAGTCCAATACATCAGCGGTTCAATGTCGACATGATACAAGATGGTTCAAGCGATCGAGAGAATTCGGTGGTCACACGCATTCGGTGTCCTCGGTGGAATGGAAAAGGAGCGGTGGGTGATAGACTCGGGAGCAAGCACACACATATGCGGCAATCCTTCTTTGATGAATACGAAGATGGCGGAAGTTCCACAAGAAATTCATTTACGGATGGGAGCACTAAGAAGGTGATGTACAAGGGTGATGTTGAGATAAACAAGGAAATCATGCTTCATGATGTATTATTAGCACCTTCGTTCACACATAACACGATTTGATGGCTCAGTGACAAAGGACGGTGATGCTAGATGCTTATTTTTGAAAAATCTTTGCATGATTCGAAAGCAAAATCTTAATACATTATGGGAATTGGAGAAGCTGTTGGGAACTTGTACATTATTGGAAAGAAGACCGGATGCAATCTTGTATCAACGGGTTCAATGAATGATAAAGAATGGCATGAAGCTAGGACATCCATCTATCTCAACCATGATCGATTCCAATTCTCAAAGGAAAGTATCGGTGGAGATATGGAATTCTTGAAGGAATCGAGGTATGTGCTAAATCTAAGCAAACTAGGCTGCCATTTCTGTTTTACATAGAAGAGCGCTTGCTATTCGATTTAATACATATGGATATTTGGGGTCCTTATAATGCTCAATGTATAAACAATATAAAGTTCATGGTGACTATTGTAGAGGATTATAGTCGTGTGACATGGACATACTTGATCAACTCAAAAGATTAAGTTTATTCTGAGATTAAATAGTATATTAAGATGGTGAAAACTCAATTTGGAAAAGCCATCAAGGTTATAAGATCAGATAATGGTTATGAGTTCATCAATAGAAATATGGGATGTCTAATGGCTGAATTTGGTATTTTACACCAGAAGTCTTGTGTGTATAGTCCTCAACAAAATGGCATTGTTGAAAGAAGGCATCGAAGCTTGTTACAAATAGCTCGAGCCTTGATGTTTGAGAGTGTTGTACCACATAAATTTTTGCTCATATTCTCTATTAGCTGCAACTTGGATTCTTAATCGATTGCCTAGTCAAGTGCTAGATTGGAAATGTCCTTACTCTATACTTTATGGAGAAGAACCCTCAATGGAAGCTGTTTATCCCTTTGGATGTCTCACTTATGCAGCAAACATATATCCAAATAAATCGAAGTTTGATAGCAGGTCCATTAAAAGCATTTTTTTGGGACATGCTGCTTTGTCTAAAGGATATTTACTGTTTGATTTGGAAAATTCACAGGTGTTCACAGCAAGAGATGTTAAGTTTATAATCCATACATATCCCTTTAAATCTTCTACGGGAATGGAAGCTACAGTATCAACTCCTGATGGTAATGGTACCTTCGACCATAACCAATATCCAGAATTTGAAGGTTCATTTTCTTCACCCATCTCTGTGTTATCAGAGAAATCTGCACCTATATCTTCACCAGAAAATTTTGAAACATGTGAAGCAACATCTGACACTCAGATAATTAGAAAGAGCACTAGAAATATTCAACCTCCTAGTTGGATGAATGATTATGTAGGAAATCTTGTGTTATCGGTTTGAATATCGACTCACGATCTAAGCGCTTAAAGATGTCGGTCCTCCTACATTTCCTTATCATGTCTCACCTTGTTTCACTCCACAATACACAGCCTTCCTCATAAATATATCAATCTGCATGAACCACATTCATATAGAGAAGCTAGTATGTCGAGAGAATGGAATCAAGCAATGGGCGATGAGATATACGCTGCGAAGTGAACAATACGTGGAAATCACAGATGCGCCTCCGGGTAAGAGACTATTGGATGCAAATGGATATACAAAATAAAGATGCATCTGATGAGTACAGTGGAAGGTTTAAAGCTCGACTCGTAGCGAAGGGTATAACCGAGAATATAGGATAGAATATACTGAAGTTTTCTCTCCCGTTGCCAAACATGTCACAGTAAGATTTCTTATTGTTGTTGCAATTATTTCAAATTGGGCTATTCATCAAGTTGATGTCAACAACGCTTTTCTCCACGGTTTTCTACATGATGAAATATATATGCGACCTCCACGGGGTTATATGTTAGCAATCCACAATCACCTCCAAAGATAGCACGATACACGCCAAGAATAGCTCAAAATCT
Source organism: Salvia rosmarinus (assembly GCA_036937905.1). Classification (NCBI taxonomy): domain Eukaryota; kingdom Viridiplantae; phylum Streptophyta; class Magnoliopsida; order Lamiales; family Lamiaceae; genus Salvia; species Salvia rosmarinus. The sequence goes on along the minus strand of CM072820.1, from coordinate 908,133 downwards.
GCAATATCACACTAAATTAGTTGTTTCCTTATTTACAAAACCATTGTAAATCCTATATATTCTTACCTCTTGTTTACAAGGTTGAATATCTGAAATAATATTACCAATCTTTTCAATCTTCTCTTCTCAAGCGTTTGATACTCAAGTTAATATGGTATCGGAGCGTGATAACGATCCTCACGGATCATCGCTATTCGGTGATCATCATTTACCAATCCACAAACCTTTTTTTTCATATGGAGAGCGAAGAACACAATAAGCGGAGACCCCGGCCGGGCAGGCGGCGGCTCGACAATTAGCCACGCTCTACGACACCAAGCCTCGGCCAATCAGCGAAAATCGTGCACCCGAGAACAACCAAAGCCGATCGATCACGATAAGCATAAATTGAGCAGTTCAACTATGCCTGTGGTCACGAATGATGCACTTAGCCATCGGAGGAAGGGTTGCCTCGATCACATCGGCCATCCTCCTTCCCCGAGGCGAATGATCCGCACACCACAATGGTATCGAGAATGACCTCACGGTCATATCTTGGATCGTTCGAACATGGAACCTACATTGGCAAACAACTACGTTGATATGGGGTGCGGAAAGCCTCGGAGAAGCTTAGCCGTAACATCTGACATCAAAAAGACTCACCCAAGTATTCGAACTCACGGTACAAGCCAGCGGTGGCAAGCAAGGCGAGGCACCATAGAAAGTTTCTATAGCGGTTTACAGCGAATATGGGCGAAATAGATGAACACCACCGAATCGATGGAATGCGATAAAGATATAGCAACATAGGAAGATACAATCCAAACACGGCTATTCCAATTTCTGCGGAATAAAGAGAACTACGAACACGAGTGGCGGGGCGTGCTTAAAATTGATCCGCTACCAAGCTGTGGAGGCGTATGCTATGATACGATGAGGGCGGCCGAAGGGAATTTGGGATCTGAACTTCCGAGGATCCCACGGATCGAAATCGAGAGCGGTCTCGTGATGCGAGCAACGGCGCGACAACGGTATGGCGGCAAAGGGTTTCGCTCGCTCAACCGCCCACTCAACCGGTCGGGCCCGACAAAAACATCGGCTCATCGTCCGGGATAAGAGCAAACTCGAGTGCTCGCCTGCGGATGACAAAACATCTGAAGGACATGTGTTTCCAATTGGTGGGATATCCGAATGGTGGGATGACAACCACAAGCCGCCCGCGAAATAATCGGGAAAGGTCACCGTCGCAATGGCGGCGCCGAGCTGGTGCCACCGGATCGTGAAGCAACAAACTCCCAGGAAGGCGGCCTGTGCTGAAGGAGAGAAGGAATGGGGGCGGCTAGGGTTGCGGCGAGTAAATGGGGAGAAGGAGAAAAGATGCCCATGCCACGAATTATGAAGGTAGCGGGTCGGGTGTTGTACCACCCATCCGGTTCTACTCACGGGTCACAAACATTTCGGATCTTATTTGACTCATTTCTGAATTCGTCTCCTAATTCCATATCTCAGTAAATGTTTTAAAACAAACAAATCATATGGAAAAGAAAATCTTGAATGGATATTTGATTGCGGTGCGAGACACCATGACATATGATTTGTCGATATATTTTGATGTTTACAAAGTCACGAAAACCCATGTCCGACGACCGATGGGAAATCACTCCGATTAGTGGGGCCGCACGATTGAAATTTCTCCAACCTTAGAGTTTCTAATTGTCTATATGTGCCGCGTTATCCCATAAAGCGTTATCTATCGATCATGTCACAAAGGAACTTAATTGTACCGTCTTGATGCACCCTACCTTCGCATTTTACGGGATATCCGACGGGAGATTATTGGACGTGGTGTGTGAGCGAAATGGATCAGATTACGTGGATGAAATTGCTCAACAAGGCACCGTGATCTCGTGTCAGGAAATACCAACCTTTGCATGGCTCGGCATCGCCGACTTGGACACCCTTCCATAGGTTACCTTAAACTTTTATTTCCTACATTAGTTTCTTGATTTGCATTGTGAAACATGTTTTTAGCCAAGAGTCATAGACAAACCTTCAAACCTAATAATACTCGTGTGAACTCTATGTTTTCTTTAATTCATTCGATATTTGGGGCCCTTTTTGTCATTGGGGTCAAAATTTCAAATATTTTTATTATTCATGACGACCACACTCGTATGACTTGGGTTTATTTCTTCTGACACAAATCGAGGTTTATTCCAAATTTGTCCTTTTTATAAAATGATTCAACACCGGTTCAAAACCAACATTCAAATTTTGCGATCCGATAACGGGGAGAATTTGTTAATTCATCTATGGCAAAATTCTTCCACGATAACGGCTTAATCCATCGAGACCACTGTTCCACACAGAACAAAGCGGAGTCGTAGAAAGAAAACCGTATCATTCTTGAAATTACACGAGCAATCACTATTGAATCTCGGGTACCCTCCAAATTACAGCTCGAAGCCGTAGCTCTGCCGTCTCATCTTATTAACCGACTTCCACAAAAGCCTTCACCTCAAAACTCCCATACAAGTTCTTTCCAATATTACCCAAACACATCCTCTTACCTTAACACCACGTATCTTCGGTTGCTCTGTTTTTGTCCATATACCAAAACATGCGCACAAAACTGGATCCAATGCGGTTAAATGCGTTTTTGTCGGATATGGAATCAACAAAAAGGCTACCGTTGTTATGATCCTAAATCCGTCGCATGTTCACCACTATGAAGCGCAATTTCCTCGAAACCGAATTTTTCTACCATCACCACCTTAGCGATCGAGGGGAGGATATTGAGTCGACCCACTAAGTTGGTTGCCAATTTCGAGCCATCCAAGAGAGGAAATTCCATGAGCCGATTAACGGTGCGGCGAGGCAGTTCTGAAAGCGACTTCACGATCCAATGACCTCGATGAACCGGATAATCACCTCCGATCGGTATCCAGTAAGATCTCCGAAGATAATGGCGAGCCTCACGTTCCTCGGGAGGAAGTTTCTTCCATTGAATTGATGGACCACCCTCACGGTAATCATGATTCATCCACATATGTTACGCCTCGAGGAGCACCGGAGGATCCTCCAAGAAGATATTCTCCGAGAGAGCCACCGGATCATCCGGTGCCGATTGGGAAAGTCACTAACGATAATCTTAGCGATCTTGCAAGAGCTTTTCGGGTTGCTCTTTACCAAAAGAAGACTTGCCCAAAACGATCGAGAAGCTCTCAAATCGGAAAAATGGGCTAAGCAATGAAAAAAGAATCGAACGCATACGATTGAAACAATACATGGGAAGTGTGTGATCGACCACGAGGGAAGAAACTGGTCGGATGCAGATGGGTTTTCACCATTAAGAGAAAACCAGATGGATCTATCGAAAGATACAAAGCTAGACTTGTTGCGAAAGGGTATACCCGGACCTATGGGGTGGACTACTCGAGACTTTTCTCCGGTAGCAAGATGAGCACTGATGAAGAGCCTTAATGTCTATTGCAAACAAACCAAGAATGGCCCTTCATCAATTTGATGTTACCAATGCTTTCCTACACGGAGAATTAAAGGAAGAAGAAGAAGTATATATGGAAGCACCACCTGGTTTTGACATTGGCAGCGGGAAAATATGCAAACTAAAGAAAACTTTGTATGGCCTCAAGCAATCGTCAAGGGCATGGTTTGGAAGATTCACCAACGCTATGAGAAGCTATGGATTCAAGCAAAGTAATTCGATCACACTGTTCTTGAAAAAGCGTGAGAGCTCATTACCGCTTAATCATATCGTCGATGATATGATCATTACGAAGTGATCTGGAAGAAATGGAAAATTTGAGGAAGCAACTATTTCTTGAATTCGAGATGAAAGATCTCGGTGCCCTTAAGTACTTTCTTGGTATCAAGTACTTAGGTCAAGCGGAGGAATTTTCATATGTCAAAAGAAATACACCCTAGATCTTCTCATGAAGCGAGGATCTTTGGAATGTAAGCCGCCAGACACTCCTATTGCTATGAATCATAAACTGCGAGATAGTTGAAGGTGCGAAGAAGTCGACCGTGGGAGGTATCAACGTCGGTAGGAAAACTCAACTACCTTCTCATACAAGACCGGATATTGCTTATCTTTGTTGGAGTCGTTAGCAGTTCATGCACAAACCACAAATTGTTCACATGGACGCTACACTCGAATCGTAAGATATCTCAAAGGAACTTTCGGATATGGAATATTTTTGGCGAGAACAAACATTTGAGAATACACGGCTATACGGATGCAGATTAGGCGGGAAATCCGACAGACGAAGATCGACCTCGAGATATTTCACCTTCATTGGAGATAGCTTGATAACTTGGAGAAGCGAAAGCGAAGGTCGTAGCACTTTCCGGTGCGAGCGTAATTCAAAGGAATCAAAGGCGGACTAATGGAGATTTTATGGTTAAAGAAACTAATGACAGAAATTGGTTTCCCTCCTGATCAAACCATTAAGTTATTTTGTGATAATAAAGCCGCCATCAGCATATCCAGAATCTGTTCAACATGATCGAGCGAAACATGTTGAGATTGACCGACACTTTATCAAGGAAAAATAGAAGGCTGAGTCATCGAGCTACCCTTTGTCCGTTCGTAAGATCAAATGGCGGATATATTGACCAAGGTCGTAAACTCAAGAAGTTTTGCGGATATACTAGTCAAGTTGAATATTGGGGATCCCACTACTCAACTTGAGGGGAGTGTTAGCAATCCACAATCACCTCCAAAGATAGCACGATACACGCCAAGAATAGCTCAAAATCCTGCAATATCACACTAAATTAGTTGTTTCCTTATTTACAAAACCATTGTAAATCCTATATATTCTTACCTCTTGTTTACAAGGTTGAATATCGAAATAATATTACCAATCTTTTCAATCTTCTCTTCTCAAACGTTTCAATACTCAAGTTAATATTATACTCGTGCTAAGCCAGGGCAGGTTTGTAAGTTGGTCAAAAGTTTATAAGTAATCAGTCATCACACGACCATTGTCTATTCTTCAAGGGTACAGGACTATCTTTTACGTGTCTTCTTGTATACGTGGATGACATCCTTATTACTGGATCTGATGAAAGGTTGATTTGTGAAGTTAAAAACTATTTGAATGCAGCATTTACTATAAAAGATCTTGGAGCAGCCAAATATTTTTTGGGGATGGAGATTGTGCGTGGAAAATCTGGGACATCTATTAATCAACAATTTATGTCCTTGACCTCATTGATTTTGTTGGTCTTATTGGCGTCAACCGCCAGCACACCTCTCCCTCCTGGAATCATTCTGGTTTAGGATCGTCGCCCATGGATCCGGATGCTTTTCGCAGACTAGTAGGTAAACTTCTCTATCTAAATCTCACGAGACCGGATATTTCTCATTCTGCTCAACAGCTTAGCCAATATGTCTCTAATCCTTGCACACACCACTGGAATGCTGCACTACACGTTTTGAAATATTTAAAAGGCTGTCCGTCTCTCGGATTATTCTTTCCTTCTAATGGTTCATTCGACATCAAAGGTTATTGCGATGCAGATTGGGCATCATGTTCGGACTCTCGACGTTCTCTCACAGGATATTGTATATTTCTTGGGGATTGCCTTATATCTTGGCGTTGCAAGAAGCAAACTATTGTTTCGGTATCCTCAGCTGAAGCAGAATATAGAGCACTTAGTGCGACGGCGCGCAAATTGCTCTGGATTTCTTATTTGTTTACTGATTTTGGTCTGGCTTTCTCTCGTCCAATTCCTCTCTTCTGCCACAATCAGGCAACGATTCACATAACCAAAAATCAGGTTTTTCACGAACGAACTAAACATCTCGACATTGACTGCCATCTTGTTCGGGATCAGTTCAAAGCAGGTTTTCTATTTCCCTTTCATGTTTCTACGACACAACAATTAGCTGACATTTTTACCAAGACTCTTTCAGGTCCTCAATTTCGTTCTCTTATGTCCAAGCTAGGCTTGGTTGACATTCACCACGCCCAGCTTGCCGGGGGTAAAGAGATAGTTGATAATGAATTAATGATGCAGCTGATGGATATGGATAAGACAGAGACGCTTATGAAGAAGGAAGAGGATTGCATGCTGCTATTATAAACCATGTGGACACGTGACAAAAGCGTGATTAATAATGGAAAGCGTGTTAGTTGATAGATGAGTAAAGTAGCAATGTATTTGTAGTTAATCAGTTTGTTTGTTAGCATATCGGTTAGTTAGTTGCTATGCTGTTAAGAGTTGTTAGAGTTTGTTAGATCCTTTATATTGTTGTAACAAACTCAGAGGGCGTGAGGAGCTCACTGTGAAGAGATACACGTGCTTACTATAAATATTAGCATAAGATGTATCAATAGATGATGAGGAATATTTGTATAACAGGAGACTTTGTTTTCTCCTCTATGAAATAAAGTTTTCATTTCTTCCTTCTATCTTTACAAAATTTACACTCTATACGCTTCTTCAACAGCAAGTACCCAAGAAAACAGCTTAACTCTTGCTCCCTCAAACCCCACAATCTCTGTTTCAGGGGTGTAACTAGCGGCAATTCCTGCTTGATGCTCAGCAGAAGTCGAAGCTGGATTAGACGACGAAGAGTTTGGGTACTTATCCTTCTTCTCCTTGATGCCTATGAGTTTTGTCTCGATGTCATCTATTTTCTGGGAGATGTCACGAGTCCTCATTAATAGAAATCCACTGTACCACGGGGTAGCACTTCCATTAGCTTTTTTGTATGCGTACATATCAACGACACTCTCAATCTCATGATATATGTCGCGAAGCTGCTTAATCCACACCCGGATTTGGCTATCCTGCTGTCCGAGCACCTTTCAGAACTTCTCTTATAATCCAACACATTTATTATCTCAATGGCTTACTTTTTAATCTAACTACCCATTAATCTATTTATTTATTATCTCCACAAACTTTACACTTATCAATTTATTAAAATTTGTATCACCAAAAGCATTCCACATTTTTGGTAGACAGAGTGAGTAATTGGCAAGGATTTCATAACTCAAAATATATAGAAAATATGCTTTACTAAGTATATGGTACTGCACCTTTTCCCACTACAAAGTTAGACTGATTTGTGTTTGAATTAGTTTTACAAAACTGTTACGAAGCTAGAACACGTGTAAATATCAGAGCAAAATGTAGTTTAAATATTGGATCGACAAAGCTAACACACATCGTAAATATCACAAAACAATGAGGAATTAACCGCTTTGTTGCCAAGAATATAAATTATATAATACTGAAAATGATAAGCATCAAATGAATGACAACATAAAGTTAAAAATGAATTGCTAAAAGAAAGAAAATACAGGGGAAATTCCTATGTTCCATGGGACAATTATAGACAATTACGAGGCGAAACAACTCATTGATTAATCCATATGTTATATAGCTGACAAATGCATAGGCGCCAGAGTTTTGAAGTTCCGTTTATCTCACATTCATTTGCTGCTTTCAATATAAAACTTAGATAACTCTCACATCTTATAAGACTTTTTAAGGAGATAATGAACTCAATTCTAGTATAATTAGTATAAAATAAATATGAAGCCCAAGGAGAAATTATTTACCTTAGTACTAAATTTATATCAACTTTCTACTTTGAGAACTCAATTATAGTATAATTAGTTCTAAATATATATCATAGATAAGGAGATTGAGGTATAGAGGTATAGTTAACTGCAAAAATATATATGAATAACTTACAAAGACTAATCTCCCTTCAGTCCCTAATTACATTAGGTCCACTAATTTGTTAAAGTTGGAACCCTAAATTTCTTAACAGAACCCTATATAGAGCAACATATACTTTGACAACAAATCATGCATGCTCAAAATATCTATTTTAACTAACATAGAATTATTCTCTTTAGTAATTCCTCATCATAAGCGATGACTGGTCTACATAAGCTTAGTTCAAAAACCTAATAAAAATTGCATAATCAAAATTCGAAATAAATTAGAATACACATTATTGGTGGCCATGCAATAATTGAGTTACATAGGGACCATGGTGGATTTATCAATGTGATGGGAAATGTGGTTTAAGAAATACTATCAGAAATGTCAAGTGGGATTTGGATGCATCATTGGTCTTTATATAAAGATAAACAAACACATGCCCCACATCACAACTGCACCCATTAACAAAACCTACTGCTACAAATACTTGAACTGTGACACAATATATTCAATTGAACTTTGATGGGAAAATGACTTTGATATTTTGAATCCACTCTATCTTCATCGGGGATGTTTTTGGTGTGTTTGAGAGTATAGGACTAAAGAATTGGGATTTTTTATTTTTTGTATCTCAGACGATCTAGGCCACAAATTAGGGTTTCGGAAGAATCTGTTTGGATAGTAGGAAGGACAATTCTGTAGTCACGAAGTTATCAATTTTGTTGAGAAGATAGGTGCATGGTAGATGCCTCAGCCATCTCTCTCAAATTTTCTCTTGCAGGAATCTGTTATATCTTGAAATATATAAAACTATCAATGGCAAACTAGAAGAATTAGATTCTCTCCTGGGAGCCACAGAACCAAGGACTTTTCAGAGTCCATGTCTTAGATTTTTGGATGCCAAATGCAGTTTCCTAGAATCTGCAGGTAAGTTTCCTTTCATTGACTCCATCTTTGTAATATTCAGAAGATGACTCTGTCACCACAAGTAGACGAATCAATCTACTGTGGGTTCAACAAATTCGGCCCCATAAGTTTTTTTTTTTATTTTGCTGGTTTCAACTTGCAACCTGCAACTGTTGAAGTAATATATAAGATCATTTACTAGTATTTTATTTTATATTTTACTAGTGAGATGTCAATTACGTAATCGAATATATGATCATTTATTTAGGCAAATGAACTTTCTACAAAGCTAGCCAATTCTAGAATTATTGAACTCTAAAGTCCACAGTTCGGTCTTATTGTTGATGCTGAAATCCATGTCAAGGAAAATTATTTTCTAATTATATGAAAATAAGATGTCATTTGATGACTCAAAGCGGCACTTAACTTTTTGGGATAAAAAAAGACTAAGAGGGTGTTTGGCTGAGCTTATAAACTCTTTAAAACAGCTTATGTTGTACATTGCAAAGTGTATGACAAAATAATTTTCTAAACAACATAATTTATGAAAATAAAGCTCCAACGAATTATAAGTTCTCTAAAAATAAGTTGGTCAACCTAACTTATTTTTCATAAACTTATAAGCAACCATAAATTTACCAAAATAACCTTATTATAGTCCGTTATTTGCTATACATAAACTATCAACTTCATATCTATCTCTTTAACTATGATTTTATCCCTTTAACTCACTATTCTTTCTCTAGCTTATAAGATCAATTATCCAAACGCTTTAACAACTTATAAGCATTTGAGACATTACCTCTTATAAACTCTTGAAACATTTTATAAGTTCTTGGAGCTTATGTTCTCTAAAATAAGCTTAGCCAAACACCCCCTAAATCGAATTAAAATTTCTGTATGGTCCAATAATTTCGCCTTATTCGTGCATTGGAAGTAAGACGAAACTTGAAATAAATTATTCTATCATAGTTATAGTATTCATGAATAATCCAGTAAGGGCATTTCAGACATTTTATGCAGGCAAAGAGCCTCATTCAAAGGTGCCTTACTTTCTTCATGCTTCCCACTTATTTATGTTTTTTCTTGCTGCATTATTATTGGCTGTCCCTTGTGGGATATTGACGTTAGATGAGTAAAATTATTACTATTTTTTTATTCTCAATTATCAACTTTGATTAATTAATACTAGAATCATAAAAAGTTACAAATATGTAATATTATTTTTCGAGACCTAAAAATTGATCATGATCTTTATGAAATTGATGTGGAAATTCAACTATGGAAAACCAATTCCAGAGATCTTCCCAAAGTAGATATCTAATTATCGTACTCGGCTATCAAGTACCAAAATAAAATACTAGTAAATGATCTTATATATTACTACAACTGTCAAGGAGCAATTGACAAAACCAATTACGTAAAATTAGATGTAAAATAGCTATATTTACTAGTATTTTATTTTATATTTTATCTTAATCATCATTTACTATGTAGAAATCTGGAATGCATATAAGTTAGTAGATTTGAAGCAAAATTAACAAATTATTTTGAGTCTATGTAATCCGCTAACAAGTACTGCTACAACATATATAACACAAGCAAGGAATATGAAAATTAATTCTTACATTCACATGCTTAGTTCAATTGATTAAGTATTAATAGATATTGGATAATTGCATACATTAAAAAATGTAACAAATGTCTCTGAAAATAAATATGAAGGTATCAATATTTATTTTCAACACAATTATGAAGCTGTCAATAGAACATGTGGGATGTATCGATTGAAAAGCAAACAAATTAAATGTTATTTGTAATGAAATACTTAATTTTAAAAATTAGTTTTCATTATATATAATAATAATTATTTTATTTAGAGACGGTGTATATTAAAAATAGATATTGGATAATTGCATACATTAAAACAATGTAACAAATGTCTCTGAAAAGTGAGGTAAGTGTTAATAGAAAAAATATATTATTATATATAATAGAAAAAATAGACTATAACAAACGACCTTTATGATTTGGAAATCTGAAAAAAAAAATGCATACCAGCAACTGCATAACCTGATAATATTGGCACAAGCACCATCTCATTTCCCTTTCTTCTTCTTTTTTTCAATTAATACAGAAATTTTAAAGACCAACGGCACGGTGGACTCGAATCCAAGATCTTTAACATCTGGTATTAACCACTCTACCATTAAGCCACACCGCACACAACACCATCTCATCTCATTTCCTTTTTTTTTTGGTCCATTTAATACAGAAATTTAAAGGCCGTATAAGCTTTAACCACTCTACCACTAGACCAACACACACACCATCTCATTTCCTTTACTCATAATTGTCATTGAATCTTGATGGTACTCATATTGCCCTATCTTAATTGATATAATATACAATTATCAAGAAAAAATATATAGATTAACTTTTTTTCGTAAGCTTTCTGGCCCGATTGACACGAAGTTGAAATTCTAACCCGATAAAAAATATCAACTCGAATGACTCGAACCTAATAGCCCGACAATTTAAGTGGATTAGCCCCGAGTGACATCCTTATAAACGATTGTGAGTTGCATTATGACAGAATTATTTATGGACATGATTGTAAAATTGCATGGTCGTTACTACATGATATCCTCTATCCTAACTTTGGTGTCTTATTATGTGTCACTTCATCAATTTTTATTTATTTATCATTATTCATTTTATACTTCAATTTCAATATATTAACTAAGGTTTTATAAAGATTTAATATATAACTTTTTATATTTATTTTTAGTTAAAAATATTTATTAGGATTGATTATTCAAATTAGGATACATATTTTTTTCATTTCATTTTTTGCAATAAGTATTAATTAAAATTCATTATATCATAATAAAAAATTAATAATAAAATTATAGTAGGACTTGAAGGCCACTTGATTTAGATGCTACATGGCATATTTCCGATCATGCTCCTTTTTCTTTCGCTTTTCAAAATTAGTAATCTCTTTTCATTTAACTTTGCTCATTTTTTTTCAACATGATTATTTAGAAGCTCGTATTTTATGTATAAAATAGTGTGACTCATTTGTGTTTTGTGTATAAATGTAAGCTAAAAAGGGAAATAAGCTAAGTCTAATGGGACACTCCTAAAAAAATATACACTAAATCTATTTTTTTCGGCATGATTATTTAGAAGCTAGTATTTTGTGTATAAAGTAGTGTGACTCATTTGTGTTTTGTGTATAAACTATAAGCTAAAAAGGGAAATAAGCTAAGTCTAATGGCCCATTCTAGATTTTTCGCCAATTCGCTCTTCAACATCGTCAACTCAGTAGGGGCTGAAGATAGTTTTCGACAAATTCAAAAATTTTCGCAATAATAAAAAAAAAAAAAAAACACTTGGTAGGGGCTTAAGCCCCTTCTCCCTCTTTACTGTATCTGCCACTGTGCCTGAAGACGACGAGGCTATTTCCTCAATAATTGGTTTTCCTGGAACCGAGTCAAATATGATTGGATTATCGGATCGATTCCAAGAACTTAAAAGCGATCCCAGTTTTTGGAATGGCAGGCGTTGGGAAGACAACTCTTGCTATGCAAATTTTTCAAGATCCAGAAATCATGAGCCATTTTGAGTAGCGTCGCGCGTGGGTCACAGTAGGCAGAAAACCTCAACCAGTCAGTCAACTTTTACGAGGCATTCAAGCTCAACTGTGTGGAGATGAAAAAGTAGGAGGCTCCTTGGAAGAGTTATTGGAGAGTAAAATATGCCTCATTGTGCTCGATGATGTATGGGAGAGAGAGGTATTCCGTTCCTTGATCGATTCCTTAACAAACATCATAAATACAAGTACTCGAATCTTGGTTACCGCTCGACAGTTAGACACAATTGGAGGGTACTACACTTACACAGAGGTGCGGTTTTGAATGAAGAAGAAAGTGAGGAACTATTATGCGAGAAGGTGTTTGGTGATAAAGAGATTTGCCTCCTCAGCTTCTCAAAGCCGCTACCAAAATTGCCAAGAGATGTGAAGGTCTTCCTCTCTTGATAGTCACTGTTGCTGACATTCTATCAAATTCGGAATATAGACCCAGATTTCTGGAATGATGTAGCTGAAGAAAGAGATTCAGTCTTTGAGGATGCATGTAATCAAATATCCAAGGTACTTTACCCAAGTTACGACTACTTACCTCAATATCTCAAAATGCCTTTTCTGTTTATGGGGGTTTTCCGTCCAAATTATGAGACCCCCTCATCCAAGATCATAAACATGCTGACCGTTGAGGGATGGTTTCATAACACAAACAGAATACAATATATGGAAGACTCTGTCTGGAAATGCTTGGGCGAGCTTTGTTTGGGTAAGAGTCTTGTTTTATACAACAAAAAAAGCATTTTTTGGTCAGCATTGTGTCCATACATGTATAAAAATTGTCACCTTCATTGTGCGTGGAGGCATGTGTGTAGAGGGGAAGCTAGGAAGAACAAGTTTTATCATGTCTTAAAGAAGCTTAATGATGCCGAAGAAGAAGAAGAAGTTCTAAAAGGTCAGCGTGGCTTGTGTCTCCAAAATAACATTTTATTTGGCATCAAAGAATTTTGCAACTCCCTAAGATTGAACTGTGCATCTTCTACACGTTCTCTCTATTTTTTTGGTCCTTACCACCACTATCAAATCCCAATAGATGTTGGTTTCACGTTGCTTAGGGAACTAGATGCTCTTAAACAACGTTTCTATAGTTTCCCAACAGAAATTCTCACACTAGTCCATCTAAAGTACCTTGCTCTAACTTGTAACGGAGAAATCCCTACAACCATATCCAAACTTTTCAACCTTCGAGTCTTGATTATCCATCCACATATCAACATTAGATGTTGTAGAGCTCCATCATATGTACCAATACAAATATGGGATATGCAAGAGTTAGAGCATATCGAGATATTGGGAAAGAGCCTCCGAGCTCCAAATCGGTATGCTACTTTGGAAAGGCTCTCAACACTTGTAGGTGTGAATGCTAGTATTGGCACTATCTTGGAAGTCTATAAAAGAATTCCTAATATAAGGAAATTAGGAGTTCATATTGAGTTGATGCCTTACGAGGACCATAACGATCTTTTGAGTTTCTTTTGTTGCATTTCAACACTTGAAAGTTTGAGGACACTTAAATGTAGTACCGTAAATCCTGTGATTAAGTATGTCTATGCAACTACGAGAACATTGATGTTGCCACGTGGATTGAAAAAGTTACATTTGAGTGGCATGGGTTTTCCTCGGGAATACATGGATGTGATTGGCTCTTTGCCAGATCTTCAAGTGCTTAAATTGCGATCCTACGCCTTTCGGGGTCCAACTTGGGAAGCACAAGAGGGAAGTTTTTCGAGTCTTGAATTTCTTCTAATTGAAGACGCTGATTTGGTGCAATGGAAACCAAGATCTGGTAGCTTCGATATGATTAGCTACCTAAGCTTGAAACATTGCTACAAACTAAAAGAGATGTGCTGTCCGACTTTGACGGAGAGAAGGAGGGCTAGATATGAAGTTATAAAGATTGAATTAGTGGACTGCAATCCTTTAGCTTTCACTTGTGCCAAGCAATTTCAACTGAAACCATGTCTTGACGTCACTACCTCTTCTTCTTTTGACAAGAAAACCATTACTGACAAGTTTTGGAGGTTAGTCCTGAATTTTAAGAAATGTAACTTATTTTGGATTCTGTTACAGATCATAACCTGATTGGATTATGTATGGAACGAAAATGTTATATGTTTTAAAACATTACTTGCTTTAATATGTGATTCAAGGATAGTATCCCTTTTTGTGTTATGCATGAATTAGCTTTCTTTTGGTATCACATGCATAAATTAGGTTTGAATTAATAATCATCATCATCATCATCTTGAAGTTTTCAAAGTTATGGCAGTCTAGTCTTAGCGAAAAATTAATTCTAAATATTGATCATCTCTACAGTTAATTGTAAGAAAAATAATGCTTTATTTATATATTTTAAAATTTAATTTGCAATGTATAATTAATACTATATCTGTTCTATAATTGTTGTCTCAAAACTTTTCGACACGTAAATTAAGGAGGATCGTATTTTGTGTGTAAAGTAGTTGATGCAGGAAAAACGAGATATTTTTTCGTGTAAAATTACTTCTTTTTTTTTCGAATGAGACAACAATTGTGGGATATTCCAAAAAGAAAAACGAGACAACAATTATGGGACTGAGGGAGTATTAATTTGTTACTGTTGTTGTGTCGTTTTTGTGCAAAGATGATAAGGTTGAATAGGCTAGAGATTTTGATTTTGAAACCGGTTGCCTGTGTACTTGTTTACATAGTGTTGCTTTGGTGGATACTGTCGAGAGAGGAAGATGATGAATAGGAGACTTAGTCCTAATGTCATTACATATACTGTCTGATTCAGGTGATGATGTTTTGCATTTGAAGCTTATAACAAGGACATCATAGCAATCATTCGCTAACTAAAGCTTTATCTTGTTTCCATTTAATCAAACATATGAGACCAGTGAAAACATATAATTATGGTTAATTGATCAATTTTAACTTTGTATAACAATTCTCTTTCAAATTCATTATTGCAGACCTGCCATTCCTTGATGAGTAGAGGAGAGGATGATGAAGTTATTGTGTATTTGAATGATGTGGAGGAAGATAGTAATAGCTCTGTAAGAAATATGTGAATGCCCGAGAAAGTGCGACCATAGGTTATCTTATTTGTATAAACTTTATGATTTTGGGTTGGAATGGCTAGTTATTCCATTAGATAACTACTTGTGTAAGCAGCAATAATTGTTTGTTATTTCTTTCTGTTGGGCTTCATGGTTCTCTGCAGCAATAATTAAGCTAAAGACATGCTTCTTACTAGTTGAATGTGAACAAAAGTGATGTGATCAAATTTTGATTTGCAGGTGAACTCTTTAAGCTTTGAATCTGCTGCGACAAAGTGATACGTACATGTAAATCTAAGTAAGAGTTTCCCCTATGATTTCTTGGTATTTTGGTTTTGATTTTGAATATATGGATGATCAGTCCTCTTTTGATATTTTTGGATTCTGGTTGTAATAGAGTAACAATCCTGATGTTTGGGATTAGTTAAATGTTTGTCGAATCATACTACAAACCATTTGTGTAAGAAATATGCCAAAGCCTGATAAAGTGGGACAATAAGTGGTCGTATTAGTATAAATTTCTATGAATAATTTTGGCTTGTAATAGCTTGTTGTTCCATTATATAATTAATTGAAAGTCATAATCTATACTCCTCTGTTCTTTTTAAGTGCTCTATTTGTATTTTTGTTTTTAATAGGTGTTCTAGTTCAAAATTTGAGAGTAAAATTATAATATATTTCATATTTATCCTTATTTAATACTATATAAAATTGATAATTAGTTGTATGAATGCATTTATCATAATAATTAATAAGGTTACAAAGGTAAATTTTTCTATTTTCTTGATATGTGTAATTTGATGGATGAGAATACTTATAAAATTACAGAAGGAGTACCTTATTTTACAAAACTTAATTTTCCTATTATATCCCTATTATATTTTTATTGTAAGAGCATTAATGTAATTTAATGTTATATTTATAACAAACTTAATAATTACTTTTAATATTATAGTTATTTAAGTGGTATAGTTCTATATACATCTTGCTCCTCCAAAGATATAAATGACATATCTTGTTGAATATTGAAGTATATTGATTCAAAATGACAGTTCATTCTTATCTAGATTCAGTTTTTGTTAGTTATTGTGTTATCTTTGATTTTTAGTACTTCTTGTTAGTATAATATGTCACCTTAAGTTTCTAGGATTTCTAATTTTTGTTTTCATTATTTTTTGCCATGTAAAGAGGACTATAAATATCTCTTCGTAATAGTGAATAAATGCATCAGCTTTTGGAGTTGTTCTCACATATGTTGCATTAGTTCTCTTCTTTGTTTGTTCTCTTTTTTCTGTTCTTAAAACCATCTAAGATCATTCATCAATATCTTTTTATTGGTAAATGAATCAATTTCCTTTTAATAACATATTTCCAGGTATGTATTTGGAATCATAGCCATTGATATGAAAATCTCAACCATTAGAAAATAAATAATGCGTGAACTAAAGATTTTTTTCACGAATTAAATAATTAAATTCAGGTAGAGATTATTTTTGAAGAGGTTTATATAGAGATTTCTCTGACTATAGTGAAGATTTAATTATATTTTCAATGATAATCTAATTTGATTCCTTTTGATTAATGATATTCACTTTTCCTCTAATCACACACACATAATAATTTGTCTTTTAAATTGTTCTCGTATTTCACTCAACAAAATCTTGAAATTTTCATACAATGAGGTCAAAGTAGAAGAAATAATTGAATCTGACCAATGTTTGCATACTTCTATAGCGCTCGTATGCTATTTTGGAACATTGCGCTCAATTTTATTAAAGACTAATTCAGTTTTACAATATTAATTAGGTTTTATTATATCCAATTGGGGTTTACAATTATTTTTATAGGACTTAAATTTTTTAATTAATACTTGATTAGTAGAGTTGATTGTTCTCTAATTAGAATGTATAATTTCTTCAAGTTTCAATTTTTAGTAATAAAACATTAATTAAGTTTCATTATACTATAATTATTTTTATTCTTGTTATTAATTAACTGAAAATGTTGAACGGAAAACAGAGGACACTACGCGATAGGATATGGCCCAACTACTAGGCCCAAGCATCAGGCCCAATATAAATGGGCCCTGAACATTAAGCACGGCCTATGTGAGTTCGGCCCAAGAAGACTCCTCGACCAACTACAACTCAAATCGCAATCGGAGACGTAGAAGATTCGGATGCATATCTAAAAGAATCCTTATGAGAGAAGACTTTGTATTAGAGTCAAACTCAATATGATGCTATATAAATAGAGGCTAGATTAGATGAGAGGATCATCTACACTCTTTCAGATTCGCTTCTTACATACTCAATCTGATATATACTCTTGCTCGTGGACGTAGATCTATTTCAATAGATCGAACCACGTTATCTCCTCGTGTTCCTTACGCATTTATTAACCTACGAAAATAAGATCGATCACTACGTAAGAATTTGTTTTCACGTGTTTGATAAAGGAAAGAAAAGAATTTGTTTTCACGTGTTTGATAAAGGAAAGAAGAGAAAGCCTTCATTAGCAAAGTCTAACATGTGAACAAATTAAAACCAAAATTATATCCAATACAATCGTCCATACTAATTTAATTGGCACTATATGTTCTTATTATATATACAATCTCGTGTAATCCGATTTGCTGTAGTGAGTTTAACTCTAAACGAGCTTCCTTAATTTATGGATAGTGGTTATTTTAGGATTTTATCTATTCTTCACTTTGGTATGTGCAGGACGTATATATTGTGAACAATGCGGTACTAACATGCCAAGAAACATCGAAATCAGATCTTAGCGATAATTATAAGTAAGTCAGCCAGAGTATGTTCCTATATTCAAGGAACTAACCGCTTGTCTCAACAAACACGACTGCCTCAAAGCTAGTGGTCCGAGACGTGCTGAAGAAGGCCTTTTGTCTGCTATTAGTGAAAGGTAGATCATTTGTAGATAGTTGCACAGTCTGAGAGATATTGACTGAAGATCTGATCTTGATCACGAATCTATTTTCATTACATTTTCGATACACTCGTGTATTGACAGAACAGTTCTCGAGCCTTTTCAACAGGCAAAGGTGGGATTTTGTAGATATCAGTATATGTATCTCTACATAAAGAAGCTATATCTCTTCTTCTTGTAGTGATTATCACTCTACTGAAGTTATGCTTGGGAAACGCATATCTAACAGATTCCCAATAATTTCTATTCCAATTATCAAGAACTATTATGTACCTTTTGTCTCTCAGATAATCTCTCAACATGCCAATAAGATCCAGAGAAGAAGTCGAGGAAGACTGACCTGTTCGGTTGGCTAATTTGTCGTACATGGTTAAGAGGAGTACTTTCATCGGCTCAAACATGGATGCAGTGATCCAAACATGGCAATCAAAGCCTGCCTTGAGCTGTTCGTACACCAGTTTGACAAGTGCAGTCTTGCCAGATCCACCCATTCCCACCATGAACATCACTCTATACGCTTCAACAGCAAGTACCCAAGAAACCAGCTCAACTCTTGGTCCCTCAACCCCCACAATCTCTGTTTCAGGGGTGTACAGAGGAGCAATTCCTGCTTGATGATCACCAAAAGTCGAAGCTGGATTAGACGACGAAGAGATTGGGTACTTATCCTTCTTCTCCTTGATGCTTATGAGTTTTGTCTCGATGTCATCTATTTTCTTGGAGATGTCACGAGTCCTCATTAATAGAGATCCACTGTACCACGGGGTAGCACTTCCATTAGCTTTTTTGTATGCATACATATCAACGACACTCTCAATCTCATGATATATGTCGCGAAGCTGCTTAATCCACACCCGGATTTGGCTATCCTGCTCTCTGAGGGCGTCTGCGCCTTTCAGAACTTCTTTTATCATCGCATGTTCTCTCTTCAACTCCTCGATTCTTTCCTTAAGGCTTCCACGCAGTTTCAATTCTGTAGTCACGAAGTTATCAATTTTGTTGAGAAGATAGGTGGTAGATGCCTCAGCCATCTCTCACAATTTTTCTCTTGCAGGAACCTGTTATATCTTGAAATAGATAAAATTATCAATGGCAAACTGGAATAATAGATTCTCTCTTGGGAGCCACAGCACCATGGACTTTTCAGAATCCATATTCCTTAGATTTTTGGATGCCAAATGTAGTTTCCTAGAATCTGCAGGTGAGTTTCCTTTCACCAGCCAACTTGCACTGACTCCATCTTTTGTCGTATTCAGAAGATGACTATGTCACCACAAGTAGACGAATCAATCTTCACGTGGTATGAAGAAGTATGTGACTGACAATCTTCTGTGGGTTCAACAAATTCTGGTCCCATAAGTTTTATTTTGATTTTTGCTGGTTTCAACTTGCAGCCTGCAACTGTCAAGTTAATGAGATGTGGGTGGTTGATATTAACAGTTAAGGTAATTTATAAGAGTATTTTTCTTAGGAAAGAGGATGACTTCATCAAATTTGAAACCTACTTGCATTTTTAATTTTGTACAATCGGAAGAGACAAATATAGTCTTTATTCATTTGATGACACTTAGAATACAGGCTTATTATTGGCATAGTATATTCCTTTTTGGCTTGTCCTAAACACTTCATAATTTTTCGACTGGTGATTTGATCAAAGTATGGGCAACATGTACCGGTAAATATAATATTTGCTATAACAAATTTGTAATATTAGATAACTGCAACTTGCCTGATTTGTTTTTTGTCTGAATATGTCTGCCTACACTTATTTTTGTTTTCGTTTTTTTCTTCTTCTAAATACTCCTTCCGTCCTCCATTTATATTCCTGAGAATTTTCGGTACGAATTTTAATAAAAATTGTTGAATGTATTGTAAGTAGAAAAGGGTCCCCATATTAGTGTAACATTAAATTAAGGGATAATGTGCAAATACACTCTTAAACGTTTCAGTAAAAAGCAAATATACCCCAATCGTTATGTTTAGTGCAACTTCATCCCTAATGTATAAAAAATGATGCAAATAACCCTGTTGACTAACGGGCCTTCTAACGCTATTAATTAATTTTCGATTTTTCTTTTCTTTTTTTCCTTGGCGACTTCTCTCTCAACTTCCACCTCTCTCTGTTGATTATAAATTGACGCGAGTTCGTGGTTGGCCAGCTGCATGCCGTAGTATTACTGTCGGCACCAAGATTGTGGCCGAGATGCCAATTGACAACGACGGTGGCTGACGAGCAGTGAGTATTCCCCGGAAGGATGAACAATAGTTGGTTTTAAGCAACGACAGCAACATACCCACTTGAAAATCCTCAACGTGCAAACATCACCTTCCATGCCCACTTGAGATCCTCCACAAAATCCCTAATTTCAGTAGAATCCTCATCAATTCCAACCAAATCCATGAAGTAATTCATGAATTTCTCCAACCCCTCATCTTCTTCCTCAATGACCTTTGATTTTGTAGCTTTCTCCTCATTTGTGAAACCTTAATTCATCACGTTCCTCATATTCGTTAAATTTCCGGTGAAAACTCGCATGGCTCCTCATTGGAGGACTGTCGAGCATAGAGAGAGAGAAGGAGAAATTGAGATTTTGGGAATTTCTGAGTTGGGAATGTTTCCCATTCTGTGTGAAATTGAGAGCTAAACGAAAGGGAGCCAGGGTGCTACGATGATTGACGAAGACATTGTGGCAATGGCCTTCGCCGGTTTTTAAGGAGCAATGACGACGAGAGAGGTAAGAGAGGTATGGTATCTGTGAGCTTTCTGTGATTGTGAAAGAGTTAAGAGTGTGAGAGGCGAAAGGGAAGGATGATGTTGACGCGGTGGCTGCAAAGCCATCTGGTGTGGCTTCGCCGATTTCTAGGGGACGTCGATTTTTTTCTTTCTCTCTGATCTGCAGAAGTAGAGATGGAGTTTTAGAGAGAGATAGGTCGTATATATGAGAGAGAAAGATAATTGCAGACAACATTATATAATTATATATGTGTTAATTATATTTAAAAATAAAATTTCTTAATAGAGTTAAAGCCATCGTTTGTCACGAGGGCTATTTGCCCCATTTTTTATACGTTAGGGATGAAGTTATACTAAACATAGGGGTATATTTTTTTTTTGGTGAAACGTTTAAGGATGTATTTGCACTTTATCCCTTTATTAGTTGTAGTCAATGGTGGGTCATGTATGATAAAAGATGTAAATAAATAGTATTATTGATGGTAATAAATTATGGAATAGTGTCCATAAATGACATATGAACAAATATTAGGGACTAAAAAAAAGTAGAAACAAATATTGGAACGGAAATAGTATGTTTTATCCAGTTTATTCATGCAGAAACATAGGCAGGCAGTTTGTAGTTATCTATTTGTGTGTAGCGAGAAGTGACTTTGCTCTAATAGAATTATATTGCCATTCTTTTTATCATTTTCTTTTGTGCAAAATCTTCTCAAATATTTTAGTGATTTTTCTGTCCTTTTTTAATTAAAGATTGCCTTCGACTGGGTCGTTTGATTGGTCAAGGGTTTTATTTGTAACTCTTACAAATCTTAGGGTTCATTTGGTAATTCTCCCTTTATGGATGTTCTTGTTGAAGATGAGAAAATTTGGGTTGACTATGGAACTAAACTATTTGGTATTGGGCTCTAAATCAGATTGCCAAAAGAACTAGTATTAAATATTGAATTACAATAGCGTGACAGTTTAAAAAAGAAAACGAACCAATAATAATGGGACATAGAGAGTATAACATATAAGATATTAAGTTTAATTCAAGCTCTATAAATGTTTATAATTAGGTCTAATGTGTTAACGAATTATACTTTGTTGAATTCTCATTTGATTGGTGATTATGAACATCCAAGATCTCTACATCAGTATGAATTTTGCTCGTTTTGAATATAAATTTTCATGTTTTTTTTCCTTTATTCCAGATTTCTTCTAGAAAGCCTTACAGTTCCGAAATATACTTTGCATTTATATAAATTAAGACCATGTGCAATTTGACAACCACAGTAGTTGATAACTAGATATATTCTTACAATTGTTTTGAAAATTCTCCATAGAAATGGACCACAGGATGACAGGACCACAATAGGTGAGACAATTGCACAGTGCTCATGCAATTGGGAATTTTAATTTATTTAATAAAAGACAGACTTTATCAAAATTGGAAGTCTTTGCTTTAAAGAAATATACATATTTTTTCTCAAAAAAAAAGAAATATATATTTTTTGGTACCTAATTATTGTGGTACAATTGCTACGTAACAAATAGAGTCTTTAATCTACTTTTACCCTTCGCTATCACATGTCAGGTTAACAAACATGTGCCCATTTGCTTGCATTTGTTTAAACTGTCTGAAAGTTTACACTTTTTTTAAATATAGTGAATACACAAATTTTTACCACTTCTGGGTTCTGTACGCAACTTTTAAAATTTGGATTAAAATACACTAACTTTCAATTTATTTAATTTTTCCCGGGAAATTGAATTTCCCCCAAATTAATTATGACCTGGCAAAATCGAATATAATGTTGAAATTTGGGTTTGCTTTGAGAATTTGGGTATTTCCGTTGAGTTTTGGTTATACTTGTATTTTGTGTTGCATTTTTATCATGTTTGATCATTTGGTGTGACTGGAGTTTTTTTTCCTCCCTCCCTATTGGGTTGTGGGAGGTGGTCTTTGTGCATATGTCCCCATGTGCAAAGGAAAGTTTCAATCATAAATAAACAAAATCAAACAATGGGGAAATATATATATTAATGGTCCTCAGGAGCATGTATTAGTGTATGAGGGGAGAAGGGGAAGAGAATATACCAGTTAGGTAAATTTAAAACTTTTCTGCTGTAATCTCTTTTCTACTCCCAATCTCTGTTTATATATGGGGGAGATTTAATTGTGTTACTTCATTGAGGGGGAGTTTCAAGAGTTACAAGTTTCATAAGTTCACATTGTTAATGCTCTTATGTTTAACTAGTTAGTGAGTTTTATTGCTGCTTGTTTATCTCTTGGTGATGCAACTTCTTTTATCTAAATAAATGACAAAGGGGGAGATTGTGATAGAGTTAAGACGGAGCCAAAGAACGAAGATGAATTATAAAAGGAAACACCTCAAACTGAGGCACACAGAGACAATTCTATGCAACAACGTAACTTGCTGAACAATATAATATGGAAAAAGCTACCCTAATTTGCTGAAACGGAAATATAAATAAGACTAATAGCCCAGGCCCATGCACAAAGCCCATGTAGGAAAAAGACCCAACAATAAATAAATAATAAAAGACTCCAAGCTACGTAACTAATTATCTAACTCCTGCAATCTCGCTGCTCCTGCAATCTCGCTGCTGCGGCTCCTTTCCGTCGCTTGTACACCCTCCACAAGGGCTGTTCTGACACGACGTTATCAATTGCCCCGGTCGGCGAAACAGCCTTGACCTCAAGGCTGAAATCAGGGAATTGTCCACGCATATCTGCAACGTCCATCCAGGTGCTCTCCTCGTCATCTCGACTTTGCCACTTAACCAAAACCTGCTCCACAGAACTCCCATTGCGATCCAGATAGCGATGTTGCAGCACGGCGGTAGGTAAAAATGGGGTGTCGGCTGCCAATAGATCCTCTGGTAGCGTGGGTGATGCCACAACCGCGCCAATGGCGGGTTTCAACAATGAGACATGGAAAACAGGATGAATTCTAGAAGTCTCTGGCAGTTTCAAACGATAAGCAACCTTACCTACCCTTGCCTCAACTGCAAAAGGCCCGAAATAACGAGGAGCAAGCTTCACATTTCCTTTGGCGTACAAACTTCGTTGTCGGTATGGCCGGAATTTGAGAAAACCCTATCCCGCACCTGAAACTCGTGAAGGCGTCGATGCTTATTAGCTTCCCGTACCATGCGGTCTTGAGCTCGCCTTAAATGAAAGCGAAGATGTTGAAGAATCTCATCTCTCTCACGTAAGGAGACAGCTAACGCTTGCACGCGCACTTCTCCAGGTAGAAAGGGAACAAGCAATGGTGGAGGCCGGCCGTACACCACCTCAAATGGGGAAATATTTGCCCCAGAATGAACACAAGTGTTATAACTGAATTCAGCCCATGCAAGCCACTTTCCCCACGACTTAGGCTGTTCGGAAGCAAAACACCTCAGATATGTCTCCAAACAGCGATTCAATACTTCGGTTTGTCCATCGGTCTCTGGATGGTACGCGGAGCTCATCTTCAAGGTAGTGCCTGCCAATTTAAATAGTTCCTTCCAGAATGAACTTAGGAAAATAGGGTCTCTATCCGACACAATCGACCGGGCATCCCATGTAGCCGCACTATCTCTTTAATAAATATGTCGGCCACAGACCTTGCTGTAAACGGGTGCTTGAGACCTACGAAGTGCCCATACTTAGAAAGGCGGTCGATCACCACCAAAATGCAGTCCACTCCTCCCGACCGTGGTAAGCCCGTTATGAAATCAAGACTAATATCCTCCCATACTCTCTGGAATAGGCAGCGGATTAAGAAGACCTGCAGGGCATTTCGTCTCATATTTATTACGTTGACATACCTCGCATTCTGCCACAAAACGTGTGACTGATTGCATCATCCCGGGCCAATACAGGTTGGCGGCCAAGCGGCGATAAGTGCGAAAAGCACCAGAATGCCCTCCTGTTGGAGTAGCGTGGAACTTGGTTAAGAGCCGTTGCACCCATGGGGATGATTTAGGAATCACCAATCGCCCTTTGTAAAACAAATTCCCCTGGACGAAAGCATAGTGACTGGGGGCTGAATTGCCTCGTTCCAAGGCAGCAACAATGCGACCCAACTGGGAGTCTTCACGTATTTCGCCCTGGAGGCGACTCCACTCAAGCCACTGCGGCACTGAGACTGCTGCTAACTCAAGCTCTTCATCGCGACGTGAGAGTGCATCAGCCGCACGATTCAATCCACCCTCCTTATAGACAATCTCAAAATCGAACCCCAAAAGCTTGGCTGCCCAATTCTGTTGAGCGGGCGTAGTCAGCGGTTGTGTTAGAAGTTGTTTTAAGCTTCGTTGGTCCGTACGCACTACAAAACGGGAAAATAAAGATAGGGATGCCAATGCTGAATTGCTAGAACCAAAGCCATTAATTCCTTATCGTAAGCAGATTTGCTCAACAGCCTCCCCGACAAGGCTTTGCTAAAGTAAGCCACTGGTTGCTGCTCCTGCATGAGGACTGCTCCAAGTCCCCGCCCAGAGGCATCACATTCAATTATAAATGGCCTCGTGAAGTCGGGCATCAGCAGGACAGGAGCTGAAGTCAAGGCGTTTTTAAGCGCGTGAAATGCCTCCTCAGCCTCACTTGTCCATCGCCATTTTGCACACTATCTTTCTTCAGCAAAGTGGTCAATGGAGCAGCAATCTTACCATAGTCGCAAATAAATCGACGATAGTAACCTGTAAGACCTAAGAATCCTCGAAGACCCTTAGCAGACACAGGTGACGGCCATTGCAACACAGCAACTATTTTGTTCGGATCCATTTGCACACCACGAGCAGAGACTATATGCCCAAGGTATTCCACAGTCGAACTCCCCAGCATACATTTCTTCGGGTTGATGATAAGAGAATGAGTATGGAGAGCTTGGAAAACCTGACGTAAGTGACGGATGTGACTTGACCATGTGCGGCTGTAGACCAGGATGTCATCAAAGAAAACCAACACAAATTGTCGCAGGAAGGGCCGAAATATGTCATTCATAAGGCTTTGAAAGGTGGCGGGGGCATTAGTCAGTCCAAACGGCATGACTAGGAACTCATAGTGACCGAGTGAGTTCGAAAAGCTGTTTCGAAATATCTTGGGGTGCCACCCGTATTTGATGATACCCAGCGCGGAGGTCAAGCTTGCTAAACCAACGCGAACCGTGCAACTCATCGAGTAGCTCTTGAATGACTGGAATAGGATACTTATCAGGCACTGTTACTTTGTTCAGGGCGCGATAATCCACACAAAAACGCCATGATCCATCCTTCTTCCTGACCAATAGTACGGGACTCGAGTATGGGCTATTACTTGGCCTAATTATACCTGCATCGAGCATCTCTCCCACTAATTTCTCCATCTCATCCTTTTGGGTGTGGTTGTAGCGATATGGACGTACCGAAACCGGTGGTACACCGTCTTTTAATACAATGCAATGATCATTTTCCCGAGGTGGAGGTAGCCCCGATGGCGGTTGAGTAATCCCTAGAAATTCTGCCACCAATTCATCCATTTCCTGCCGTTGATAGGGTAGAAGCTTGTCCGGTGTCCCAGAAGAATTGAGAGCACTACTACCTTCGAGCGCCCATAAAAGCCAAGTCTGGTCATTTGATGCCAAGGTTGCCAACTCTGTATGAACAAATGCCTTTCGGGTTAGGGAAGGATCATCGCGCAGGCACAAGTGCGATCCTTGAAACTTGAATTCCATGGTGAGATTAGCCCAATTTGCAGTGACATCACCCAGAGTAGCTAACCAGGAAACCTCCAAAATGACATCCACACTGCTCAACGGAAACACGTGATGGGGAATAGTTAAGAATCAAGTTTAAATAGAATATCCTTACAGAGGCCTTGAGCATGCACCCGAGTGCCATCGCCCAAAATCACAACTAGTTTCGTCGTGGATTCTATGGACAAGTTGAGGGCAATTGCTGCCTGTTGTGAAATGAAACAATGGCTCGTCCCACTGTCGATCATGGTTAGGAGGCGACGATCGCCCACCCGGCTAAACAACTTTAAGGTTTGGGGGCCATCGAATCCATTAGAGGACAACTTGGATAGCTGCAATTGATGTAACTTTGTGTCTGTTGTCGTCGAATCCTCTGGGGAACTGTCTTCCGGAATAAGCTCGTCCACCGTCGTGGTAGAATCATCGTCGCTCTCGCCCAGAAGAACGACATGCAAGGACGGAGAAGAGCACTTGTGAAGAGGCCCGTAAGGTTTACCGCAACGAAAACATTTTCTTTGGGCGATATACTCTTGAACTTGGGCATTAGTGAGGTGTCGTGACTTCCTGTTTAAACGATGCCCAGAGGAAGCGGATGAGGAATAACCGCCCGATTGCCCAGAAGCAGAGGGAGTGGTACTGGACTTCCAGAGATTACCTCCAACTGTTGTTTGCCCTTCTTTGGAAGATGTCAGATGGTTTGGTCCACCTGCCTGTTGTCTACCCGAAAAGTCACCGGTGGTCTTGGCTGGTTGCAGCTAGGTTGAAACGCTCGAGAGAGCTGCGACGAACCCCCCATAGAACAGCTGATATGGCGAGCTGCTCTAATTGCTGTGAACACATTCGCAGCATCAGATTCAGTAATCTTATCCCGAATGGATGAGTGAAGGCCACCCAAGAACATGCCCAGGTATTGTTCTAGTGGTAACTCTGGCTGAGCGATTCGTTCTTCAAACAATGCTAAATAATCTTCCAGTGACCCTGTTTGTCGAGTGATATGCATGGCTTCATAGGCATTGATTGCGGAACTATCACCAAATCGTTCGATAAGCTCCTGAGAAAATTGGCTCCATGGAATAGAGACGGCACGACGCAAAACCCATTGTGCCCAAAACATTACCCTCCCCAACATGGCAATAAGTGCCAACTGCACGCGATCACCCTTAGTTGTTCGGTGAACTAAGAAGTATTGCTCAGCTTGGGCAAGCCATGCAATAGGATCCATGCCATCAAACGTAGGGAGGTCCATCCGCGGAAAATTAGTCACCTGCCACTACAACAAAAACTGGGTATTGGGGCACTTATTTAGAGACACTTATTACTAATTGTCTCCAAAATATATTGTTGGGGCAATTAGTTAAATATATAAAATTTAGAGACACAAATATTTTTCTTTAATATTTAATTTTTAATGAAAACCGACGTTGGTTATTTTGGAACAAAAAACCCTTGATTGATTTTATGCCTCTTTTCCTGCGCCTCATTTCTCTCCATCTCTCTTTCTTCCTGCGCCTCTATTTTCCTCTAAATTTTTCAGATAGAACTCCGTCAATCGTCCACGCCTCACGCCGTTGCTCGTCCCCAACAACACCGTCGTCATTGTCTGCGTTGTTGTTCGCCTACAGCAGCTACCGCACCCCACGCCTTCGCAGTCATCCACCTAAAGCTGCTGCCGCACCCACACCTTCGTTCGTCCCCAAAGCAAGTACGTTTTGTTCAGATCTCGGTGATCTGAAGCTGTTTTCATTGATGCAAGCGTTTATGTACAGTGAATCGATTATTTCTGGATTTGTTTCGAGTGTTCCCGTGTGAGATCCTGAATTATTTTTGCTGAGTATGTTGCTGAGTTATTTTTGTGATCCTGAATTTGAAGGTTGATTTATACATGTGTGGGAAATCATATTGATGCACTCATATATTATACATAAAATTTACTTAACTTAATTTTATCTAATATACGCCTAACGCCTTTGCTAGATTGGGGGTGAGGTCGGAATTCTAGCCCCACAGAATCAGCAGGACTCCGTCACCGATCAGCTAAACGTAAAGCATTTATATTTTCGTCTTTTCTTTTTTATGCGTATTTTATTTACTTCTCATGTTAATATGTGCTGTCCTCGGGAAATTATGTGTTTGGGGGTAGTTGGGGGCGTGCATAAAGACGTCGTCCGTTTTGCTGTTTTCCACTGGTGGTGGATGAATGTTTGTTGGATGATTAAATATTTCAAGTTATTGATTATAAATTTTGACTTTTAAATAAAGAATTGAAGGCTTTTACTTAATTGTTTGGCAGGAGGGTACTAATTATCAAGGTTTAAATATACGTTTTAAGCACCGAGGCGTTTTACAATAGCACCGCGAGGCGTAAGCCTCGAGGCGGTCCGAGGCGTAAATCACAAAAACACATAAAAATTATAACTAATATAAAAGAACACATAAAAACATAACAAATATATTACAAGACATAAAAAAAACATAAGTTTATAATTAAGTACTTATGAGTCTTTTAAAATCTTAAACTCAAATCCAATAATTATTCACCATAATCAAAAGTATAAGAAGCGAGACTATGTAGACAACTTCAACCTCAGATTGTGACAACCAAATACATAAGTAATTAAAAATTACTGAGCTGACTAAAATAATAAAGCCGAACTACAAATAAAGACAGAACCGCAAAGACAGTTTGAAATTAGAGAGAGGAGAAGAGAGACCGCCCAGAGAGAGCGAGAGAGGAGAAGAGAGAGCGATGAAGAGCTTAAAAACGAGAGGAGAGAAGAGAGAGATAGAGTGCAGGAGAAATTAGGTCTAATTCAATCAATTAAGGCTATTTTTCTTAACCCATTAGAAATTATCAAAAAATAATAAAAGCCCATGCAAAAACATAATAAAATACAAAAACCAGAATGAAAAAAATGAAATTTGGATGATAAAGTGAGGCATCCGCCTCGATCTGCCTCGCCGCCTCGGTGCGCCTCGGGCTGGTTGAGGCGTCCTCCTCTTGGACAACAGGTGAGGCGTCGCCTCGAAGGCGATTTCCGACCGCCTCGACCGAGGCACGCCACTCACTAGCGCCTTTTTAAACCATGCTAATTATACTAGCTCCTTATTTAATAGTGATGGGAATGGTCTGGCATAAATATCAGAACTGCCACCTTTACTGCATGAAATTTTGTGTTTAATGCGGTGGTGGTTTTCTAAGCTATAAGCATGTAAATGAATTCTCAAAAGTGGTGTGTAGCAAGGCACTCTGCAAATTATTAAGTATTAAAGAATTTACGTACTTAACCTCGTAGATTTATTTACATAAAGCATTTGCTAAATTCTTGAAATGAACTCCTAGCTTTCATATTCAGAACATATTAATGAAAACTTGTGCCTTTGCTTTTAATGTTGGCCTTTATGCTTGAATTATGTTCTACGATTTATAATACCAGAGCAATTCCAGGGATTCTAGAATGTAGGCCATGTTTTGCCGTGAAATCAATGTACACCAAAATTCAAGAGTTTTGATGCTTGTGAAAGTGACCTTTGATTACCCGTAGTGTTGTTCAAAGGTTATTGTAGAATAGTAATACTGTATTATTCATTCTCGTGTGTTTCTCCTCAATACATTAGGTCTAGATATATAACAAACCTAGAGCTATACAAGGTATGATATCAATTGTAATATCCTATTTCTGGAAGATACCAATCTTCCTCAATCTGCTCCATTTGATTGATTTATTTCCTTCTTTTAGCTAACACTCCCCCTCAAGCTAAGTAATGGGATTCCCAATACTTAACTTGCCCAATACTTCTCGAAATGCTTTAGCACCAACTGCTTTAGTTAAGATATCTGCGAGTTGATCTTCCGACTTGACATATGGAAGTTCAACGATCTTTGCTTCAATCTTTTCTTTGATGAAATGCCTATCAATTTCAACATGCTTAGTCCGATCATGTTGAACAGGATTCTCCGAGATACTAATGGCTGCTTTATTGTCGCAAAACAACTGACATGTCTTTGATGTGAAAATACTGAGTTCCGTCATGAGTTTCCTTAACCACAATATTTCTGTAAGGCCATTCTTAACTCCTCGGAATTCTGCTTCTGCACTTGATAGTGCGACAACCTTCTGCTTTTTACTTCTCCATGTAACTAGATTTCCTCCAACAAAGGTGAAATATCCAGCTGTTGATCTCATATCATTTGGATTCCCAGCCCAATCTGCATCTGTGAAGCCACAAATATCTAAGTGTCCATGCTTCTCAAAAATAATCCATGTTCAGCAGTTCCCTTCAAGTATTGAACAATCCTCATTACAGCTTTCCAATGGTCTTCTTGTGGTGAGTGCATGAATTGACTTACTACCCCCACAGCATATGCGATATCTGGTCTGGTGTGTGATAGGTAGATAAGTCTTCCTACTAGTCTCTGATATCTCCCCTTGTCAGTGAGTTTAGCTCCTTCAATTTTTTGCAGCTTGTGATTTGGTATCATCGGGGTGTCTGTAGGTTTACAATCTAACATCCCAGACTCTGCAAGTATATCTAGAGTGTACTTCCTCTGACTAATGAAGATCCCTTTCTTTGACCTTAACACCTCGATTCCTAAGAAATACTTGAGAAGACCCAAGTCTTTCATCTGAAATTCACTGAACAAATTCTTTCTAAGGTTGCTTATCTCTTCTATGTCATCTCCAGTAATGATCATGTCATCCACATAGATAATGAGACAAGTGATCTTCTCCCCCTTTCTCTTGAGAAACAAAGTATGATCTGAGTTACTTTGTTTGTATCCATATTTCTTCATCGCCTCAGTGAATCTCCCAAACCAAGCTCTCGGAGACTGTTTTAACCCATATAAGGTTCTCTTGAGCTGACACACTTCTCCATCTTCAAATCCCTCTGCAAATCCTGGTGGGGGGTACATAAACACGGGTTTTGGAAGTTCTCCATGTAAGAAAGCATTCGTCACATCGAATTGGTGGAGAGGCCAATCCTTGTTAGCTGCTATCGAAAAAAGAACTCTTAAGGTGTTGATTTTTGCTACCGGTGAGAAAGTCTCGGCATAATCCACTCCATATGTCTGTGTATACCCTTTTGCCACTAATCTTGCCTTGTACCTTTCAATGGAGCCATCTGGTTTACGTTTAATTGTAAACACCCATCTGCATCCAACTGCTTTCATCCCTTTTGGCAGTCTGTCTTTGACCCACGTGTTATTTCTTTGTAACGCCTCCATTTCGGTCTTCATTGCCTCCCTCCAATGTTCAGACTCCATGGCTTCTTTTGCATCCCTGGGAATCTCTTCTTCTTCGTAGAGTGCTGCCTCGAATGCTCGTGCCATCTTAGTCAAATTCCGTGCTACAAAATTAGCCATACCATATCTGCTCTTGGTATTGATTCTTTCTGGAGAATATCGTTTGGGAGGGACTCCTCGTGTGCTACGAGGTGGGAGGATATATCTGCCAGTGTCACTGTCAATACGGTTATCCTCCTCTTCTTCTGATCCTGTAGTGTTAGTGGAGATCGTATCTGCACTAATATTTGGTTCAGAAGTTACCTCAGATATCGGAGTCAGATTTTCAATGGGAGAGGACTTTGGGGACTCAGGTGGAGGAGTGTGCTCGGCGATAGTGACTGCTGATGTCTCTTGTTGGTCTACGTAAGAATTGTTCGATGTGTACACAAGCCAACTTAGGTGGTCTCCATATCTATTTTCGCTCTCCCCCTGACCTCTAAGGTGGTTTGTGTAGAAGAACTCAGTTTCAAGGAAGTTGCAGTTCATGGTGGTTACAATCTTCTTAGTTTTTGGATCAAAACATCTATACCCCTTTTGGTTAATTCCATATCCTACAAAGACACATTTTGTAGCACATGGTGCCAGTTTGGTTCTTTCATGTTTAGGAATATGAACATAGACAGTACATCCAAAGACTTTTGGTGATAGACTCAAGGGTTCCGGAATTTGTGTTTGTTTGGCTAACTCATCAAGAGGGGTTTTTTTGTTGAGAATTCTTGTAGGTAGCCGGTTGATCAAAAAAACAGAGGTTGCTACAGCCTCAGGCCAGAGAAAAACAGAGACACATGATTCAATCATTAAAGATCGAGTTATTTCTAAGATGATCCTATTTTTTCTTTCAGCTACCCCATTTTGTTCAGGTGTATAGGCACAAGAGGTTTGATGAATTAAACCATGATTGGCAAAAAAATCAGACATCGAGTGATTAACAAATTCCCTCCCATTATCAGATCGGAGAGTTTGAATTGTAGTGTGGAACTGGGTTTTGACCATATTAAAGAACAGAACAAACTTATCAAACACTTCAGATTTATGTTTCAAAAAATAAATCCATGTTACTCTAGTACAATCATCAATGAAGGTCACAAAATACTTAATGCTATTCCCCCCAATAACAGGTGCAGGACCCCACACATCAGCATGTACTAAGGAAAACATAGAATTAACTCTAGTATTAGAAGGTTTGAAAGATTGTCTATGGCTTTTCGCCAAAACACATGTTTCACAAAAAAAATCTTTCGGAATTGAAATGTTAGGGAATAAAAGTTTAAAATAACCAGAAGAAGGGTGTCCTAGTCTTTGGTGCCATAGTCGAACTTCATCTTTCGTAGACCTTTGAGTTAGCATTGCACTACCATGATGAGCTGCCCCGTCCACATAATAGAGCCCTTGTTCCTCAGTGCCACGCCCAATGATCCTCTTCGTCCGGATATCCTGCAATACACAAGAGTTTGGGAACATTAGCAAAGTACAGTTCAGTTCCCGAGTCACATGGCTCACAGACATTAATCTTTGGGACAAGCTAGGGACAAATAAACAATTTGACAAACAGAGATTTTTGGATATTTCTATCGTTCCGGCTCCTGCAACAGTAATCAATTCCCCATTTGCCGTTTTGATAAAGGTTTTAGTAATCTTGGTAAAATTACTAAAATCTTTCACCTCCGGAGTCATTGTATCTGTGGCCCCACAATCAAAAATCCAGCCCTTTTTACGTAAATTAGACTCATTTTGTACATAAAAAACAGTGGAAACAGTGGAACCATCTCGTAATGGTGCAAAACGATTATTTATGTCAAAATCAGAATTTGAGAGAAATGGGGGGCCATTCTGCAATTTCTGATTTCTAAATAAATATCCCAAAGGTTGGGGATTAGGGATTTTAACCCTAACCCCCATTTTACCTCCGCCATCCTCCTCTGTTCTGTTCGCGGCTACTCGCCCTGCGAAGTTTCCGACGCCTCCACCGTTGCCGCCTTCGCCGTTGCCACTTCCACCGCTGCCTTCTCCGATGGACGTGTTCTCTTGGCCCCCTTTTCTATCGTCTGTTCCTCGGGCAAAATTTGTAAAAGCCCTCTTCGGCTTCTCCTCCCACCAATCAGGGAATCCAACCCTCAAAAAACACGTTTCACGTGTGTGTTTCTGTTTTCCACAGTGAGAGCACCAAAGTTTACTTTTGTCCACCGATTTGGAGCTGTTGGTGGCGGCGGCGTTCCTGGCTGGCGGCGGTCGTGACGGTGCGCCTGTCCGGTTTCTCTGAGCTCCGTATCCGAAGCCGATCTCTCCCGATGATGAATCAGCGCTTCCAGTGCCGGCGGCGATTGGGGATGGTGGCATGATCTGTTTTCGAGCCGCCTCCCTTTTCACCATGCCATAGGCCGCTTCGACTGAGGGAAGAGGATCTTCCTTGAGAACATCCCGTCTGATCTGTTCGTATTTCTGATCTAGTCCTGCCAAGAACTTGAATAGTCGTTTTGTGTTGATGTGTTGTCTGAACTGTTTTACCCCTTTGTCGCAGCATGAGATGGGTTGCTTTTGACACCTATCGACATTAATCCATAACCCATGGATCTTCCGATAGTATGTTTCGAGATCCATATCTCCTTGGCTAATTGTGTTTGCTTTTTCTTCCAGATCGTAGATGAGGTATGGATCGGCCTTGTTCTCATAGGTAATCGCAAGATTATCCCATATTGCTTTCGCCGATTGATGGTGTGCGAAGTCGGCGATGATATCGTTCTCGATGTTGTCGACTATCCACGAGAAGACTATCAGATCTGTTTCTTCCCACTCTTGGTATCCCTTATCCCCTTCGTTTAAGGGTTCGTCTCTGATGTGTGAGACCGCCCCTCTGCTTCCAATTGCTATCTTCATAAGTCTCACCCACAATGGATAATTTTTTCCATTGAGCTTGAATGCCACATTGACATTCTTGCTTGTCTTTAATTTATGAGATTCTTCAGTTGGCTTTTGTTCCTCGAATTCTGACATTCTCTGGTTGTAGGTTTGACGAAGAGGAAGAGGTTAAGATTTCTGCCTCTTGGCCGAGATTGGTATAGGGGCTGTGATGATTTTTTTCTGAGCCCAAACCTGCTCTGATACCATGTTGTTCAAAGGTTATTGTAGAATAGTAATACTGTATTATTCATTCTCGTGTGTATCTCCTCAATACATTAGGTCTAGATATATAACAAACCTAGAGCTATACAAGGTATGATATCAATTGTAATATCCTATTTCTGGAAGATACCAATCTTCCTCAATCTGCTCCATTTGATTGATTTATTTCCTTCTTTTAGCTAACACGTAGCAAAGAGAAAGAATGTTGGAAACATATTGATCGATTGAAATAAAGTTGATGAAACTAGGAATATGAAGAACTTCATTTCAGGAAATATATAAGGCCTAAAAATATATTCCATCTGATACACCATTTGTGGCTAGTTTGATTAATTTATTCTCAATTTTATGTTTTTGGGTGATTATGTTAATACAAACACAACGTATGGTATAGATGAAATGTAACATAATAGAGTTTAGCGTATTGAAGACTTTTGAGCTTCTCATTAAAGCATATTATATTAAAACAAGAAACACTTCGTAAGCATGCTGGTTAGCAATCTGGATAGTTATTCATTCTGTTTCTTTGTCCCCCCTCCCAAATAAATAGATGTGATGAAGCTGTTTTATTGGATAAGTACTTGATTGATTATACAACCTTGATGGTTTATGTTAAACATGCAGTACAGAATGGGGTAAGAGGGTTGATTTTATCTATTCAAGAATGGGGTCAGAGGGTTGAAAAGTCCAGGAGAAAGTGGGAGGCATCTGTATTCGGTGTTTGGTGTCGCAAATAAGGGGACTTACAATAGACTTACAACAGATTCGGAGGTCTAGCATCCAAATAGCGTTACAACCAGTACCATCATTCGTTATCTTCAGGGGACTTACAGGTACGTGCATGAGATGAATGCTACTTTGTTTACTTAATTTTATCTATTCAAGAAAATGTGATTGTCACATATATATGTGTGTGACATCAATTGTCTACATATTATAAGCAAAAACTAAATGAGAAATGACAAGAGAAGATAAAGATGAATATGTATTAATTAATTAGGAGCCTCTTCCACATTAGAAAATTTGTGTATTTTACTTAATTACAACATGCATGATGTAATGATGCTCCTACCTAAAGTGAAAAATAATTGAAAAAGAATTGTTTAGCACTTGTCCGTTATAGGTAGTAAACGGTTAATTGTAGACATTAAATTTGTTTTGCATGCTAGCTTGGAAAATTTAGCATGATTTGGTATGCACTAATATTGTTATGAGAATTAATATGTTATCGGTAGTAAAGGGTTAATTGTAGACAGTAAATTTATTTTGCATGCTAGCTTGGGAAATTTAGCATGATTTGGTCTGCACTAATATGTGTGGAAAGTATATTACTTTGTTTCTCATGATTTTTTTGAAGTAACAAGTCTATATTGACGGACAATAATTGATAAGATGTCATTCTTTTAGTAGGTTCATAATGGACAAAAGTTGGATGCAAAAACATAGATTGTCTGTTGAATATAAAAATGGCTTAGATCAATTTCTTGATATGGCTTTCGACAACGTAAGTCTTCGTGACACGATTATATGCCCATGCAAACGTTGTAAGAATTCTAAGTGGGTAATTAGAGAAACTGCAAAAGAACATTTGACAGTTGATGGCTTTATGAAGGGTTATACACATTGGAGTGCACATGGAGAGGGAGCTTCGTCTAACCCGATTATTGTTCATGAAGATGAAAATTCTGATATGTTAGACAACATGCATGATTTGATTTATGATACTTTTGGGGTTAATAGTATAGATGAAAATATAGCAGATGAGCCAAATGAACAAGCTAAGGCTTTTTTCAAGTTGATAGATGATGCTCAACATGAATTATATCCCGGGTGCAAGCATTTTTCAAAGCTCAAGTTCATCATTAGACTTTTCCATCTGAAAGTTACTGGAAAATGGTCTAACAAATCATTTACAATGCTTCTTGAATTATTGAAAGAGGCATTTCCAGATTTGACACATACATTACCCACATCTTACTACGAGATACGCAAGATAATAGGAGAGTTAGGACTCAGTTATATCAAGATAGATGCATGTCCTAATGATTGCATGTTGTATTGGAAAGATCATGAGAATGACACTTCTTGTCATGTCTGCAATGAATCAAGATTTGTTGAAACTGATTCTGATTCTTCAAGCCAAGATGATTTATCTTTGAAGTGCAAAAAAGTGTCAGCAAAGGTTTTGAGGTACTTTCCCTTAAAACCTAGATTGCATAGACTTTTTATGTCATCTAAAACAGCATCATTCATGAGTTGGCACAAAGAAAAATGCACTAAGGATGGCTACTTGAGACATCCTAGTGATTCTCCCCTTTGGCATGATTTTGACCGTCGTCATCGTGATTTTGCTAGTGAATCAAGAAACGTGAGGCTTGGTCTAGCTGCTAGTGAATCATTTAAGCACCGATCGCTTGGCCTTTATCATTGGTATATTCTTTTTTCTTTTGAAACTGTGTATGATGAAGTGTATATATCTACATATTGTGTGTAACTCATCTCTTTATGGTATTATCAATAACTTGTTTTTTGTGTTAGTATAATATTTTCTTTATCTAATATGCAGATTGTCTTGGATGGGAATGAGAATTGATATAAGAATTTGATGGAGCAAGAGCATTTAATCTCAAAGGACCTTTCATATTTTAGATAGTGTGATTTTTTAATTTGTATTATGTAGAAACAATTTTATGACTCCATTTATTTTTTCTAGCAAATATGGACATGAGTGGGAGGACATGAGCTTTATGCATAATTGTCATTTAGATTGTTTAGTATTAAAAAATTGATGAAGTTGCAGATTTTAAATAAATTTATGTTTAATATATAGCAATGTGTTTGGGGGCACAAGATTTCTAATTCTACACATGTAAGTGCCTCATAATATTAATTTGTGGACATATATAGAAGTTTATTGCTACACATTATATGCCTCAAATTGAATTTAAGGGCACAAGTAAGTGCCCCAATAAATTAATTTGGAGACACAAAATGAATTTTGATGTTACACATTTTATGTCTCGATATTTATTTAAAAGACACAAATAAGTGTCTCGATATTACATTTCAAGGCATATGTAAATGCCTTGAAATGTAATATCGAGACACTTATTTGTGTCTTTTAAATAAATATCGAGACATAAAAAAGTGATTGGAAAGTTATTGGTTTAGAGGCACTTAAAAAAGTGTCCAGAACTCTTTTGGGACACGACACTTGGAGGCATATATGATAAGTGCCCCGAAAATCATAAGTTCCCCAAAAGGGTATATATTGGGGCACTTTTTGGTGTCGGGAAATCACTTTTTTGTTGTAGTGTGCGTACCGCGGCAGCCAGTGAGAGGTGGAGGTTGTTGAACCTCTTTCTCTGCAGAGTTATCCTGTTCATGTTTGGAGGAGCCGCAAGAATCTCTTTCTGGAGAACGCCCCCGCGCGTCGCCCATGGTTTGAAGTTGAGTGAGGATGGAGGTTAGGGTTTTCTCCACAGTGACCATGGAACCCTCTAACCCGTCGACCTTGGCTACCACCGAGCCAACAGACACCTGTAAATCTTCCACCGTCTTCTCTACCTGTTCGAGGCGTTCTTTCTGCGTAGACATAATGAAAGTCGAGCAGGTCGGACCAAATTGATAGAGTTAAGACGGAGCCAAAGAACGAAGATGAATTATGAAAGGAAACACCTCAAACTGAGGCACACAGAGACAATTCTCTGCAACAGTGTAACTTGCTGAACAATATAATATGGAAAAAGCTACCCTAATTTGCTGAAACGGAAATATAAATAAGACTAATAACCCAGGCCCATGCAAAAACCCATGCAGGAAAAAGACCCAACAATAAATACATAATAAAAGTCTCCACCCTACGTAACTAATTAACTAACTCATGCAATCCTGCTGCTCCTGCAATCTTGCTGCTGTGGCTCATTTCCGTCGCGTGTACACCCTCCACGGGGGCTGTTCTGACACGACGTTATCAGATTGTAAGTGTATTGATTATACACTTCAAGTTTATCATTATGTAATCCCTCATATACATGGAGCTTCCGTTGGTATGAGTTCCTTCGTGAGTGCCACGAAGACCTATCTAAACTATTTATGGTAATTTTCTTATATGATGTGCTCAAGATGGAA
The DNA here is from genome assembly GCA_036937905.1 of Salvia rosmarinus. NCBI lineage: Eukaryota > Viridiplantae > Streptophyta > Magnoliopsida > Lamiales > Lamiaceae > Salvia > Salvia rosmarinus. The sequence continues at coordinate 868,901 of CM072820.1, read as the reverse complement.
AGTATCTTCAATATATTATACACGAGATTCTCGAGTCCTTTGGAGATCATTCTTGATATATCCTCTGCATATTATTTCCTTGTCAATAGCTGGTAGTTAATATGTTCCCCAAACAAGAAAAATCTTTCTACAAGGCAAGATTGAAAAGATCTAGGGCTTTCAAGTGAGCCCTATATCTAGGAAACATGTGAAGCCTTCAGAGCTGCCGTCTTTGATTATTTTGTCTCAGTTATTCACACTCACAATATCTCCAATAGGTTGTGAATGAGTTTTGTTTACTACTTTACTTAGTCTTGAGCTTATCTTGTAAGCAATTATTCATATACACTTGCATTCGAGTTTGATACTCTTATAATAGGGATTTGATGGTGAGCGGACCGTATTCACATCCAAGTTGGTAGTGGTGCATGCACAACTAACGTTTTACCATTAGTGGAGGTTTGAGAATTTCCTTAGACTGAGTAAGAGTGAGTCTTAGTGTGTAAGTCATCTGTAACTTATTTCCAAGTAGTAAAGCGTTTCCCCTGATGGACCCCCCGACATAGGTGTGTTATCATTGAATTGGGTAACCATATTGTGTGTTCTTTTGGTTGCTTTTGTTTGCTTTTGTTGTTGGTGTTTTTGTTGGTACGTGTTTCTATATTTGTGCTACTAACCTCAGGAACTGTCGTGTACTTGCACAACTTCGAGGGGTATAAAATTTCAAGGATCATAACCTGAGTGGTTTATGATGGAATGGAAATTGTTTTCGATTGGGTTTGACAACTTGCTTTAGTTTGTCATTCAATGACGATATCTTTTTGTGTTATCCATGATTTCGCTTTGTTTAGGTAATAATAATAATAATAATAATAATAATAATAATAATATGGTCCGACATTGAGTGTAATAATAATAATAATAATAATATGGTCCGACATTGAGGGTAGCTGAGAAGTGTGACCATCTAGAGCTTTGGCCCGGAAGAGGCCCCAAAAAATTATCTACTGTTATATTGAAAAAGAATTGGCAGACCATTTTATGTGTTTTTCTTCTTGTTCCGCACAAATCTGACTTGAGACATTGTGCTCAATTTTATTAAAGATTAAATTAGGTTTTATTATATCTAATTGGGGTTTAAAATTATTTTTTAGCACTCAAATTTTTATTAATACTTTATTAGAGTTGATTAGTATATTATTTCTTGATCAAGTTAATTTTTTTTAGAAATAAAATCATTATATTATAATTATTTTTATTTTTGTAATAAATTTAATGACATGACACAAAAAATGTTGGAACGGAGCACGGAGGACACTATATCGTAAGTATTTGTTTTCACATGTTTTTTTTGTCATGAAAAACCTGCAGTTGCTACCTACGTGTCATTGAATAAACTTCACGTTCCTGTGTAATAGCCTGCAAACCACACATGACATATAAACCATATTTGGAAAACCAGGTAGACATGTAAACCACACTTGAAAAACCATGTATGACATGATCAAACCTATAGAGATATTTGGTGGGGTTCGAACCTGTGACCTCTCGATCACAAGAATCTACCTTAACCATTGGGCTGTCCTTAGTGGAAAAAAATATAGATCTTGTTTTCACATGTTTGACATATTGGAAAGAAGAGAAAGCCTTCATATTAGCAAAATCAAACATTCGGACAAATTAAAACCCAAATAATATCCAATAAAATCGTCCATACTAATTTAATTGGTGTTATATGTTCTAATTATAAATACAATCTCGTGTCATCAGATTTATTTGTTTGTGACGTACATCCATAATAATGAGGACTTTTGCACTGGAAAATGTTTAAATATATAGATAACAATATATTAAACAGCTATAGAAAATTATAAAATTATAATATATGATGATTATATTGAATAACATGTGATGGGTATTGGGATTTGTATATGATCTCTCACACTCACCAAAAATGAGAAATACCACAAAGCTACAATATATACTTATAGTTATTAAATAATGTTCTAAGATGACGAGAAATTGACTAGAAAATGGGTACCTCAGAGGAGAGATTCTTTATAGACTTAGATTTTTGTTAGAGTTAGTTTAATTCTGAACGAGTCTCCCCATTTTATAAAATTAGTTATTCTAAGGTTTTGTTTTTTCTTACTTTGGTGTGTACAACTTACGTATGTTACGGGCGATGTTCTAACAAAACACTAAGAAACACGGGAATCGGGTCTTAGAGATAAGGATGAAAGAGTCAATCAATATGTTTCTACATTCAGAGAACTGACTGGAGCTGCTAACTGTCATGACCATCTCAATCCTTATGGACCTAGAAATGGTCCAACACGTGCAACTGAATGTCTCTCAACTCCTATATAAGAAAGGCAAATATGCTGAAGATAAATACGTAATCTTGAAGATAAACACTAATGATCTGTGTTCTTGTTCCTGAGTCAGTTTTTATAATATTTTCCGATAACAGTCGTGTTTTAACTTCTAACTGTTTTAGAATTATGTTAGTCTTGTTCAAGAGTGTTGTGAAGAAATCTTTTGTATTTTTCATAAATAGTTTCGATTCAGAGGGTCTGACTTTATCTTTGATAAAGTAGTGAGTTTTTCTAAAGTTACATATGTAGTGAATACTTTCGTCATAAATTGACATCTACAAATTATAATTTCAATCTGTAAAAAAGTATCTTTTATGTTCTTTAAGTTTTATTAAGTTGGTTTACTCTGTGTGCTGATAATAGTCTACACAGTTACTTGTTTAGGTAGAGCAACAATTTCAATTTTGAAATGTGGTGTGGATAGGACCTGAAAGCGCTTGAGACCAGCTAGGCCTTTGGTGCGTCGCTTTTCACCAAAAATAATCGACTGACAGACAGCCGGTATGCCCAAACTGTGCAGACAGCAGTAAACAAAATCGTCTCCCAAGGGACCAGCGAGAATTCTCCTAAACTTTCGACCTGCAACGTAACCACGAATAAATTGGGATTACTAGAAACTAAGAATTATTAAAATAAACAATAAATAGAAAGAGGAATTGAAATTTGATTAAAGAGAATAAATTTGAGAAAGATAACAAAAGTGTGAAGATATTCCCACAGCCAATTAGTTCTACCATAGCTTGATATTTTGATCATTGATGCAAAGATAACTTTAACTCATGCAAATAAACCAGTTATGACCATCGAAGACGCTTCTGACACGATCTTATCTCTCCTTAGCTTCTCGATAGTTAGGAAGATGCTTCACTAACTACTCTCTAATCGACTGACAATCGTAAGAGACGCTCTATAGGTTTAATGAGTCAACAGTATTAAGAACTAGAGAAATCCGATTCAAAACCGATAAACTCTGACGTGGGATTACCGATTACGTATGACCAATTTAATTGGATATTAATTAATTCCAACTTACTAAATATTGTACACTACCTAGCGGATTGAAACAATTAAATCACAGAGAAAATGGAGAACAACAAATACTTGCATATGTATTAAAGGATAAATAACAAATTAGATCTCACATAGGAATCATGCTAGGATTTCTTTAATCGTTGTCAGAATAAAAGAGATTACCTAAAACTCATAATAAAATAAAAGAATAAATAAAATGCAAAAGAAAGAAAACGGCGGCTGAAAGATGAAAAAGGAAGAAAAATGGTTTTTTGGCTTCTAATCCCCAATTCACGTGAAAATATGCTTCTCTGCCTCAAAGTTGGAGGCGTATAGTTTTTAATAGTTCCCTATAGGGGTGGCTATTAGGGTGTCGGGTAATCGGTGCCGATCTGACAAAATTATCGGGTATAAGTGCCGATTACCCGAAAATCGGGTCTCGGGGTCGGGGTCGGTATTCCTCATATTGTATTTTCGGGTATCGGGTATACCCGTCGGGTAATCGGGTATACCCGAATACCCGAGTTCTTTCAAATTCCCCAAAAAACACAGACTAGTTACTACACAACACGGAACTTTATGTTCTGTCTTCTCTCTCTCTCTCAATTCTCAACACACAGTCCCTCTCTCTCTGTCTCTCGGGCTCGGTCTTGGACGTCACTCCCCCTCTCGCCTCTCCTCGTCGTCGCGCCGCCTCGCCTAGCTCCGTCGTGCCGTCTCACCTAGCCCGTTGCGCCGCCTCGCCTAGCTCCGTCGCGCCGCGCACGCCTGGCAGTCCCCGCGAGTCGCGACGCTCAGCACTCACCTTTCATCGGCGGCCGGTCAATCTCTAGGAGGCAGAGGCAGTCACGACGCTCAGCACTCAGTGACGTCTCTGGGAGGCAGAGCCACTCACGCTTCAGCCTTCACTTCAGGTAAGATTATTTGCTTTAAATTTTTTTCAATTAATCTTTTGGCTGTTGGAATCAAAATTTTGTTGGAGGCAGAGGCAGTCGCGCAGATGATGTTTTTATATTTTATTTCATGGGCTAATTTGTGATTCGAGAGTTTAAGGTTGGAACATATATATAGTTAATAGTTTCATGTTTGATCCTTCGATTTCAGTTCTTGAGATTCTATTAATGTTCAAGTAGAACAGTACTCTTGTTATAGATTTTGTCATGTTATTGTGGTGATTGTTAAGTTATTGTGATTGTTTCAGTTCTTGTGATTGTTCATAATTTGTAAATGTGATGTTATCCCATATGAAATCGAAGTTTATGAGATTGGGTCACTTGAATTAGCAGCGTCTTGTTCTACATTTTCGAAGAAATTGAACAGCCGAGTTATTCTGGGTGAACTTCGTCTTCCTATTATTCAATTCTACAGAAGATATTTAATGTGAACTTCGTCTTCGTCTTCCGATCTCTCTAATTTATTATTCATTCATCCTTTTGCAGATTTTTGCAGAAGACAAGTTTGAGTTCTAGAGTTTAGCGAGGTAGACGATGACGATGTGTTTATTGATTTCAAATCCATCAAGCTAAGGGGAAACATTGCATGCTTCAAGTATTATGATATCTAGATGTATTTTGGAAATCTTGTCTTTGTTTGCTTTTCCTCATTATGTACAGGGTGTATAATATATATAGTCTAAGAATGCAACTTTGACATTCTAATTCATTGGACATAGCTTGTTTCTATGAAGGTTGCTTCTGTAACTAAACCACATACCACCATTTCTTGTTGGCAGCAGGAATCATGAAAAATAAACACCCAAGTGTTTCTCCAGATTAATAGCTTGCTAAGTGCAATCTGCAATGTGTGAACTGGAATGTTGTTAGTCAATATTTGAAAAAGTGAAAGCATCAAACAAAAGTAAAAAAAAAATCAGAATCATCAGCTGCTAATTCGAAGGCTGAATGTGAAATGAACAAACAAAAGTTTTAAAAAAATCAGAATTAGCAGCCCACAAGATTCGAACACAGGACCTACAGAAACTTAAGGGGCGAGTCTAACAATATAACCAGTAAGCTACGTAGACTCATTGTACACTGAAATGTGAAATTCATTAATAATGGGTAATTCGGGTACCCAAATACCCGACTCGGGTACCCGAATCGGGTATTCGGGTACCCGACTATAAATTTCGGATCGGGGTCGGGTTTCACTTTCTCTTCGAAATCGGGGTCGGGTACCCGATTTTTTCGGGTAGGGTACCCGACCCGAACCGAATAGTCACCCCTAGTTCCCTAAACAACTAAAACTAATAAATATATATTAACCTAAACTAAATGGGCCGATAAACTCATGGCCAAAAAGTAAAACATAACTAATAAAAATAAATTCAACTAAAATTAAAAGCTTCTATAATAATAAGTTCCCATAATAAATATGTTTCCATATAAATCTTCCTTCAATCCATTGTCATCAAATTCCTTCCAAAATCATGATTTTTCTTCCAAAATAATATCAACACCTACAAAATCCACAAAATATACAATTAGCTTCATAAAATATGATAAGTAGATATTAAGCATTTAAACTCATCAAAAATCACCCAAAATATACATATAAAATACGCCTAATCAAATTCCCCCACACTTGAATAATGCTCGCCATCGAGCATAAACAAAAAGGAAAACAAAACACAAACTGGAAAGACTCAAAACAACAAAACAGAAATTAACAACAACTTAACGGACAAAAATCATAGTTGAGATTAGAATACAATCCTCAGCAATACTCCAACCCTTCTTTCGATTCAAAACTATGCAAACACCTTTCATTCAAGTCAAAATCATGCAAGATCAATCCAACCTCACTAAGTTCACTCCGAGACTCTCAAAGAAAGAAAATAAGCAGAATTCACTCATTTAATTATGACTTGATACTTTCAATCATAAGTTTGCCCATATGTCACTGTTTCCACTACAAATGAACTCTTGCACAACACTAGGACTTTCTACGGGTTGTAATGGGGCTTGAGTGCATAGGTAGGATAAACAAGAGGATAAAAATAGGTTTATAAAACCATAAATATGCAAATAAAGTACTCCTCAATCCTTGAATTCGTAAAACAGATCCCAACACATCATCCATCATATCCATCAGTCTATGCTCTTCATAAAATATAATAACATGTAGACTAACTCCATTAACGACAACTGTTTCATTCCCCTTTGTATTTTTTTTTGGCGAATCGATGCGGTATGGGCATACTGCTCGATTTTTATTTTTATTTTTTCTTTTGAAAAGAACTTCAACTACATCCTCCAATTATTTGTTTTCAGCCACTCTCTAATATTTTCAAACCAATTCAATCATCAAATATGATAATCACTGCTCATATCAAACTTGCACAAACTTACATATTTTTGGTGGGTCAAAAGAAAGCTAAGAAAGGCTAAGGCTCATATTTAGATATTTAGTAGTTTTTAATGATCAAGAAAATGATTAAGGTAAAAAAAAGGCTAACTAGTGAAAAATTGAGGGTAGGAAATACATAATCAGGCCAAATATATAGGGATAATGATAAAAAAAAAACTGCATAGTACACTTTAATGCTAGAATTTTATATGCAGTTTCAACTATGGCAACAAGGCAAACTAGACATCAAGCAATCAAGTCAGAAACAACACTCTTCAAAGAAATAAGGAGCATTTTCAAGTTTTTTGCTCATAGGCTCAAATCTCATAATATAAGTAAGCTCAAAATTTTTGATCAATCTTGCACTTATTCCTCATCCATGAATACATATAGATATTTTTACATAATTCATCTTCCAAAGAAAACAACCATTCAAAGCAAGGCAATATCCTAATCTCTCGTATTCAATCATCCATCTATAAGTTGTCAATAACTCAAAACAAAACAAAAACAAGATCAAAACTTTTTTTTTCTTTTTTCGTTTTTAAGAACAAAGAAATTACGAACATAAAACAACCAACTTTTCCCTCACACTTAGACAACACAGTGTCCTCATTATGTGAATGAGAGACCAACAGATAAAAAACATAAAAGGACAACAAAACAGAAAAGAAAATAAGAATAGAAACTTACATGAACAAATCAAGTAGGGGGTGAGGCAGACGATGAAGGATGAAAGTAGGTTGTGAGAGGCCTCGGTGCGTCACTTCTTTGGTGGCTCAATTCGGTGGATGACGGGATGTTGGAATATTCTTGGCATGTAAAACAGAGCTTCGAAACCTATAAAAATAAAAATAAAAAGAAACTAAAAAGAAGGTAAAAGAAACAAAAAAAAAATCTTGGGTTGCCTTCCAAGTAGCGCCCTTGTTTAAGGTCCAATGCTAGACACCATGGTTGTACGATCAGGAGTTAACGATGGAAGTAGCCAAGTTCATCTCTTGAAACTCGGCTATATTAATCTGTTCAATTACAAACTGTTGTCTATCTGGAGGATCGTGCGGTATGGGCATATTACCTGGATCGGTCTGAAACTTGCTTAAATGTTCAACAATATTGAGGTCCTTGCTCAAAACAACGGGCAACATGTCATACTCTTCTAAAATTGCATACTTCAAATACTGTGGGAGTTTCTTCAATTCCAGTTGTGTGTCTTTCACAAAAGATAACATAATTTTCTTCGTCTCGGTAAGTATGAGCATACTGACCGATGGGTGTTGATCACTTCCTACTGATGCATTCTTATCTATCATATGGCTGGAAAGAACATGCTCGAGTTTATCTTCCTTGAAACTATTCTCAATAAAATCTTTAGCCCAAGGATCAACAATATCAATCATGAATATAGATTCAGGATCCTCAACATGCTTCATAGATTCAAAAATATTAAATATGATAATTTCCCCATCAAATTCCATGCTAAGCATGCCTTTATCAATATTAATTATTACCCTTACTGTTTTCATGAATGGTCTTCCTAATAGAATCAAATACTTATGAGTAGAGGAATAATCATCCATGTCAATAATATAGAAATCAACGGGAAAGATCAAATCATTTACTTTAACATGAACATCCTCAACTACACATAAAGGATATGCATTAGACCTATATGTTAATTGAATGACAACACCAGTTTGCTTCAAAGGCCCTAAATTTAAGTCCTTATACATAGAGTATGGCATGACATTTATTGATGCACCTATATTTAACATTACTTTCGATCATCGATTGCCAATTATGCATGTAATAGTAAACATACCAGGATCCTTACACTTTTACGGCAATTTTCTTTGAATAACAGCGGACACATTCTCACTTATTCTAATTTTTGCATCATTCCCAAACTTCATTTTTTTATAGCAAAGTTCCTTCAAAAATTTGGCGTACCTGGGAACTTGTTTAATTGCATCAATTAGAGGCAATTTTATCTCTACCTTCTTGAAAACTTCCAAAATGTCTTTTTCATCCTCCTCTTTCTTGTTTCGTGCCAACCTGGAAGGAAATGAAGGTGTAATCAATGATTGAGAATTTAAAACTTTAGGTTCTCCACTTACCTGTGAGGAGTTGATCTCTGTGGAAGTCTGTAGCTCCACATGGTCTTGGGTTTTCTCAGCTTCTTCATTTTTTGCTTCCTCATCTTTCTTTTTAGGCTCCGGTTCCACTAACATCTTCTCACTCCTTAGAATAACAGCAGACACGTTCTCCTTTGGATTCAACTCGTTTGAAATGGAAGCTTGTCTTGGTTATTTTGTATCCGATTCATTTGAGTGGCCAGCTGAGTGATCTGTGTATCCTATAAAAGAAAATTAGAAAAGAAATTGGGGGACGAAGGAAGTATATTTTAGCTCAGATAGAGCAGCACACGTGGCACAACGCAATTGGAGCCACCTCAGTTTTCGGATAGGATAACGGATATATCACACTTGCTAATACTTTTAACTAACACAAGAAACTACGCCCACAGCACATACATCACACACACATATACACACACTACTTCTGAATACTTGCAATGGCATCCATGACCTTGGCCGCCTCGTTCTTGGGTGGCACCTCCGCCGCTAAGCCGCAGGTCCGGCCCACCAACCGCCGCGGCACCTCGTTGGTTGTTAGAGCCTCGATGGACTCCGAGAAGATGGTGGCGGTGGAGAGCAACAATACCAGAAGGGGCCTCATGTTGGCGGTGGTGGCGGCCGCAGCGTCCTCCGCCGCTAAAGTTGCCATGGCCGACGAGCTAAAGCGCGGAAGCGCAGAGGCTAAAAAGAAGTATGCACCTATTTGTGTTACAATGCCTACAGCTCGCATCTGTCGCAATTGATTCATCGTCCATCTTAATAAGCATTCTGTTCATCAATTAATGCTTAGTCTCGGAGAAATGATGTGAAATCCTATTCTTGTTGCTAAATTATCGTATTTTTATGATGGCATTTTATTTATTTATTTATTAATATTAGTTATTTTTTTAGGTGTTGCTAGTTATTATGGAGTAGTCGTTGGTCTGCTTTAGTGCAAGAATCTACTTATGAAAAAAGGGAATAATCTTCTTAAGAAACAGGGAGAAAGGAAATTGAATCTATTATTTTTTCTAGTTGCTACATAGAACTCGAGTGCTTTTGAAACTCGACCAACATGAAGCTTTTCCATGGAAAGAAGATTCCACAACCTTGAGTGTTAGGAACCCATCAAAAAGTTTAATCAAAATTCTCGCGAAAGATAAGAAAGTGGTGAGCTGATATTTGTGTAGGAGAAGATTACATATTTCAGGTTTTAAAATATGCAGGAAAACAAGAAGGGAACGTTGTTAAAAGTAGGGAGTGGTTCAGATAACGATTACTAATTAGGGGAAAGAATTTTAAGGTGCAATGCTAATCATGATTGTGGATACCACCATTTAAGTTACCTAACTAAATAAGCAATGCCCTGCCTCTACTCACCATGGATTTAGAGATAATCGAAGCCATTTGGAGTCGACAATCCAACCATACTATCATACTTATTTTATACAACGAAATATATACATAATAGAGAATGGATCAGGTAGGAATGAAATTATTTATAAAAAATAAAAATAAATCTAAGTCATTGATTTTAATAAATCAACGGACAATATTAATTTACGTTGTGCTACATACATTACTATATATGCTATACTTTAATTTCACGAGATTTATTTAAAGGTTATATTAGTAATTTTGTTTTATATTAATAAAGGTTATTTCCTTGATTTTAGGAATTTGTTTTAATTTATCTTGTAACTTCTTATTTTAGATAGATTATGTTTTTTTGTTACACGGCTAGAATAAATTCGCAGTATTTGTTGTATAACAATAAATTATGTTGCATGATGTGTAATGTGTACCACATATTTATTAAATATGTGCATTGTTTGTATTATATATAAGCTACAAAAGGTGTAGGTAGTGCAATAATAAATTATGTTGCGTGATGTCTAATGTGTGTCACATATTTATTAAATATGTGCTATAGAATAGCTAGTTTATGCAATATTATATTGTGTAGATTATAAAATCCCTATTTTTTTGGTAAGTGGCGAGATTATCGGGAAGTGACGAGATTTACGTCTAGAGTGACCGAGAAAATAATTTTTTAATACCAAATTTACCCAAATTCGAATTATTTAAGAAAATAAAATTTGAAATCATTAACTAAACTCCTTTCAATCTGGACCGTTGATATGGGCTAGATGTATGGATGTGATATATTCTTATTTCTTAAACTTATAGACATTCTCACAATAACCATCGCCTATATATATATATATATATATATATATATATATATATATATATAGGATGGATCATGAAGGAATATAATTTTTGTAAGAAATAAGAGTAAATCTAAACCATTGATTTAGTAAATCAATGGATAAGATTTATTTTCGTTGTATTATAAATTATAACTATATGTGCTATAAATTTTTCTGTGTTTATGCCAAATGTAAATAAGTACTTTTATCTTTTAAGAATCATTTTTCCCCTTAATTTAGGAGAAAACATGGTTTTATACTTATTTTTGGGGATTCATTGTAACTTATTTTTTAAATCATTATCTGCAAAATTATTTCAGTTTCAATACTTAATATATACAAAATAATTTATTATTCAAACTAACAAATCTATGAAAAATTTAGGTAAATAATATATATATTGATTCATATGTGTGGTTCTATATAGCATTGGTATAACAGTTTCATAGCATTTTTTAATTATTCGTTGTACATACAACTAAAACTTGAAAATTATTATCAGTTTATTTTATATGTACCGTATATATGTTGTGCTTATTTTATTTTTTATTATGTACATATGTCGTTGTACTAGTGAAATATTTTTATAGCATTTTTAGCGTATTTATTTTGTACATACGCGGTAAAAAAATTTATGTATTAATCCATACATGCTTTTCAGTACTTATTGCATTAGTAAAATATTTTTGTAGCACTTTTTTACTTATTCGTTGCACATACGGTTTAATCTCATCGGGACATTTTTTTAAATTTTAGTGGTATATGCAACGAATAAGTAAAAAAATATTATGAAACTGTTATAACAGTGTTATATAGAACCACAAGTATGAATCAATATATATTATTTTACCTAAGTTTTTCATGAATTTGCTAGCTTGGATCATAAATAATTTTGTATATATTAAATATTGAAACTGAAATAATGTTATAGATAATGATTTAAAGGATAAGTTACAACAAATCCCTAAAAATAAGTATAAAACCGTATTTTTCCCTTAAATTAATGAAAAAAACTATTTCTTAAAAGATAAAATTACTTATTTAACCTTTGCTGTAAAGAACGAAAATTTTTTGTAGCACATATAGTTATAATTTGTAGCACAACAAAAATAAATCATGTCTATTAATCTACTAAAATTAATTAATTTGATTTATTCTTTATTTCTTACACCTATTTTCATTCTCACATAACCACTCATATATATATATATATATATATATATATATATATATATGAAACATTTGGGCAATTTAGTCTGTATGGGGCGAAGCAGGATTGGTCTAGGCTGGGTTGTAAATTTTCTAGCCCAAAAGATCTTGGGTGGAAAATTTGATTTCGCCGGTCCACTACGCCGCCTATAGCAAATATACACGACTATCATAATTTCTTATTATGTAAGAAATAAATAAATACATAATGGCTGATGGAGAGATCATTTTATAATAATATTAGATTATATATTTAGATTTGATATTCATGTTTAGATTTTACCATCTATTTATATCAATTAGAATTTCTAGTACAATAAAGAGTTATATTTCTTGTTTTCTAAGGGTATATTATACTTGAAGAAAATTACGATTTAGTATGTGAACTATTGAATTTTTAATGAAAATCTTAATTATACATAATTATAGTTAAATATCTAAACAGTAAACAAATTAATAAAATTAAATGTCCCAAATTTTTTAATTACACTAATAATTTCTGACATGATATGTAATCTTCCAGTAACCGAAAATTCAAATTTGAATGTTTTTAATTTTTTGATGGTTTAGATATTTAATTATAATTGTGACTAGTTTGGGATATTTTTTGTTAAAATATCAATGATCTTCTCTTATAATTAAGTATATAGTTATACCATTGTTATAAAATTCAATTTGTTGACTTAAATAAATCTATCCCAAATTATGATCAATTTTTCAATTATATCTATCGTAATCTATCAACTTTAATTAATTATAATTGTGACTAGTTTGGAAAATGCAAGTATAATAATAAATATTTCAATGCTCTTTTTCATATATACTTCTCTTCTTCTTCTCGAAGGAATATCAAGCATCTTCAATTCTCCATCTCCATCTCCAAACAAGGACATGGGCACAACCAAACTCTGGACTGAGAAGAGGTCTTTATAGAAATTTATTTTTTATTTTCTGTATTCAAAATTTAATAGGACGGAACCACACCACTTCTTCGCCGGAATATTAATCTACTGCACTCTTGAACAACTCAAATGTTTCTGCAAAGATTGTGTTCTTTTTCTTGCTTATGCAGACAGTCAGTTGATGACTGGTACACAGAAATGAATGAATAAGAATGAGATCAAATAAATGAAATAACCAATATTTTTATAATTTATGTTAGTTTTATTGGAATAATAATAATTAATTAATTAATTATATTAATCAAATAATAATAATAATAATTATTATTATTATTATTATTATTATTATTATTATTATTGTTGTTGTTGTTGTTATTATTGTTGTTGTTGTTAATTAATTAATATTATTATTTTAATAAAATGTTTATTGGTATTATTGTTTATGTTAATATTTTTAATATTATTATTAATTAATTAATAACATTTATTATTATCATTATTATTATTATTATTAGCATTTTTACTATTTTTATTGTTGTTGTTATTATTATTTATTATACTAATAATGTTATTATTATTTTAATGTAACTATTTATTGTATTAATTATTGTTTATTATGTTAATATTATTAATAACTATAATTTTATCACTATTATTATATTATAAATATTTATTGTTAATAATTACTATTTTTATATCATAAATATATACTATTTTATTATTATTATTATTATTATTAAAATTTTATAAGATAAAAATAAATAAGAATAATTTTGTTAGGAAAAATAAATAAATTTGACTAATCTCATATGTTCATGAGAATAGCTAATACCATGAGATAGGGGGGGAATGACTAATCACATGTTAATGGTAATAAGCATTTCGTCGGGAATCGTAATTCCTACTATAAAAATCTAATTACCAGTCATAGGATTGAGAATGAACATAGGAATCACTATTCTATTCTCATTCATTCTCATTCTATTCCTACATACAAGTCATCACCTCAATGATACATAACATTTCATATAAATCTCAATAACATCAATCTTAGGTGTTTTTCAACTTTGTAATTGTAAGCATTAGTCCCGTGCAAGATGTCTAGAAATGTCGAGATTAATTGATGCTTTATTAAAAAAACGTAGCATTCGTCAACCTGCAACTCCAACGCGCTTTAAGGGCTAAAATTGTTGTTGTTGCCGCCTTAAAGTATAAATTATTATACATATTTATCACAAAATATTATACAGATATAATATAATTATTTATATATTAAAGTAAACATATAATAAGGATATAGCAAATTCAAATAAAACTTTTTAATTACAGGGATATCGATAGTAAATAAAGAACAATGCATATATAAAACTTCCCCCAAGTAAAAAAGAAAAAGAAAAAGAAACTTCAAGGAAGATCACCGATTGTAATGTAAAATGTAAATCATGGCCAGATAATAAAATACGAAGCTCCAATTAAATCATGGGTATAGCTGGCAAACACTTTCAACTAGCTATTAAAATTAATTTTACGTTTCTCAAGACTATTGCCCTAAATTAAAAATTTAATTTTACGTTCTCAAGACTATTGCCCTAAATTAAAAATTAATTTTACGTTTCTCAAGACTGTGGCCTCGATGTTAAAACAACTATGCACATGCAATGTCCCATGCTGGCGGATGGAATAAAGTGGGAGGAGTTGGTAACGGGGAAACTGGTGAAAAAAATATATCGGTTGGCTATAAAATTTAGAATTAAACAAGTGTATTAATTAGGTAAGTGACAATAGTAATATTAAATCTCATTAACAAGGTCACATCTGCTGTAAGAATTATTTTATTGTTATATAATGATTCATAAAATTGGGATATTGCATGTGTATACGTGTTGTAACATCGAGGCCACAAGTTGCACTCTATTTTATTATTATGGCTCGATTGATTCGATAATAATTTATATATAATATATTTATTAAACTCTAAGTATATCTTGTTTGGATTAAAATATAAGATTCTTCAAAAAACAAAGACTTAGGTATGTTTTATATAAATTTGTGTAATTGTGTATAATTACCTCTCAGGTGGGTTACATATGGCAAAACGTAAATTTCTTATTAGACTAAATTAAGCTTAATCACATAACTTCAAATTTAAATTATAAGGATATTTTATGAATTGAAATATTTTATATAATTTTAATACATACTACCAAACATAATATTGATAAGTTATGTGACAAAATATATCTCGGTTAAACATACCATATTTTATCTCATATTGTATAACAAACGAGCTCTTATTGTACAAGTATATACTCATTCAAATTTTTAAAAATAATGTTTCTATAAACTATTTTATTCATAATAACATAATAGATATATTAAAATTTATTATATTTTATAAAAAATAATGTTAATTAGAAACTTAGTATGACTATAACTAATTATAGTTTAGAAATACAAATTATATTTGGTTAAAAATTATGTATTTTTAGTTAAATCACTTAATGAGCTAGCTCGTTTGAGAGCGTGGTACCACCAAACTCCTGCTCGTCTATCTAATGAGCATGAATAAGCTTTTATCTAACGAGATCCAAGTAATTTGACTAATTTACAGCCATTTCCATAACGAATAAATTATACGAGTACTCTGACTATTTTTTACACAAGTTGCACAACTATTGCTAATGCTTTTGGTGAAAGAGTTCCTAAAAGAAATTAATCGAGGAAAGAGGTGTATATGGCCACAATTCTTTGATTTTCCAGTTAGTATGGTGTTTCGTCCTGAGGAACAAACTGATAAGTACTTGGCAAAGAAATTCAAATCTATTACTTGTTTTTTTTTTTTTGGATTATGCACTCACAATACACACTAAGATTTCTAAGTGATTTGAATCTCCGAACTACTGATTGAAAGGGCAACATTTTATCTATTGAGCATTATCTATTATTTTTTATTCTTTTATTTTAATAAACACTTCTTCAAGGCGTACTTCTCAAAATATCTGCCAGTTTAGGTATATAGATAGTAAATTGATCAAGTTTTATGTAAATGAATCTTTTGAACCTGCATTTTATTTGAACTGTTGTGAAAAAAACATACTACAATCACGATAAAAAATAAAGAACACGAGAATTGTTTACCCAGTTCATTTTGTGAACTACGTCTGGGGGCAACGCCAAGTCAGAAATTTCACTATGATTTTCAGATATAGATTACAGGGAAAAACGGTAATTAAATAGACAATAATTAAACTCTAACCCTAAGTCTATTAGGGTTCTGTCTAGGCCAAAAAACATGGGTCCCAAAATTTGGCTTGGAAACAAGATTGGAATAAATCCTTCGAAGAGTGTTGTGATACATGGATTCCTTTTTTGGTTGAAATATGGTCTGCAGCGTGTTAAACAGTAGTTTAAACATTGTAAATGAGAAGACAGAGAAAGCTTTGAGAGAGATGTTTGTAGTTCTCGTATTTTTGTTGTATATTTCTCTAATTGCAAGAGGAATACATATAGAGGGTACAGAGACCTTAATTAGGGAAACAAAAGCTAAATAAGGAACTAATCTTTGTGATTTGATTTGGCAGGCAATCAAGGGCAATCAAGGATCTATTCTGGGATGTAGATCAAGATTGCTAACACTCCCCCTCAAGTTGAGTAGTAGGGTCTCCAATACTCAACTTGTCGAGTACTTTTGCAAAATTCTTTGTATCCACAGCTTTGGTTAGAATATCTGCAAGTTGATCCTCAGATCGGATAAATGGTAGCTCAACAATTCCAGCCTCTATCTTTTCTTTGATGAAATGTCGGTCGACCTCAACATGTTTTGTTCGATCATGCTGAACTGGATTTTCTGAAATGCTGATGGCTGCTTTATTATCACAAAACAGCTGACATGTTTGATCTGAGAGAAAACCAATGTCTGCTAACAATTTCCGCAGCCACAGAACTTCTGTCAATCCACTTTTAATTCCTCTGAACTCCGCTTCGGCACTGGAGAGAGCTACCACCTTCTGTTTCTTGCTTCTCCAAGTAACTAGATTACCCCCAACAAAAGTGAAATATCCTGCAGTAGACCTTCTATCTATAGGATTGCCAGCCCAGTCGGCATCGGTATAACCATGTATTTTTGAATGTCCATTCTTTTCGAATAGCAATCCATATCCAAAAGTACCCTTGAGATATCGCACGATTCTAAGAGCAGCTTCCATATGATCTGTTTGTGGTTTGTGCATGAACTGACTAACCACCCCGACAGCATATGCAATATCTGGTCTGGTGTGGGAAAGGTAAATGAGTTTTCCCACCAGACGTTGATATTGTTCTCGGTCGGTTGTTTTGCACCTTCAATGATCTGCAATCTATGGTTTACTGCAATAGGAGTATTAACAGGTTTGCAGTCTAACATTCCCGTTTCAGTAAGAAGGTCAAGAGTGTATTTCTTCTGGCATATGAAGATTCCTTTGGCTGATCTAAGAACTTCAATGCCGAGGAAGTACTTAAGAGCTCCTAGATTCTTCATCTCAAATTCAAGAAACAGATTTTTCTTTAAGTTTTCAATTTCCTCTGTGTCATTACCCGTTATGATCATGTCATCGACATAAATGATCAAACAGGTAATGAGACCTCCTCGTTTCTTCAAGAACAATGTATGATCTGAGTTACTCTGTTGGAAACCATAACTCTTCATAGCATTGGTGAACCTTCCAAACCAGGCCCTTGGAGATTGTTTAAGCCCATAGAGTGTCTTCTTCAACTTGCATACTTCATTGTCTCCAAACTTAGACTCAAAACCGGGTGGAGCCTCCATATACACTTCTTTGTTTAGTTCCCCATGTAAGAAAGCGTTGGTGACATCGAATTGGTGGAGTGCCCAATCTTGATTTGCTGCAATTGAGAGTAACACTCTCACTGTATTCATCTTGGCTACTGGTGAAAAAGTTTCTGAGTAGTCTACTCCATAAGTCTGAGTGTACCCTTTTGCAACCAGCCGAGCCTTGTATCTCTCAATTGATCCATCAGGTCTCCGTTTGATGGTGAAGACCCATCTGCACCCAACTGGTCTTTTTCCTTGTGGTAATTTGCATCTTTCCCACGTATTATTCCGGTCTAAGGCATCCATTTCTTTCTTCATTGCATCAGTCCAATGTTTTGACTGGAAGGCTTCTTCAGCTGTTTTTGGAAGGCTTTCCTCTTCATACAGGGCAACTTGAAAGGCTGCTGCTAATTTTGTGAGATTCCCTTAGCGATATTCCCAATTGAGTATCTGGATTTCCTGATGGTTTTCTCTGGAGAATACCGCTTTGGTGGAATACCCCTGTTTCTCCGTGGAGGTAAAACATTCTGCCTTGTGTCTTGAGCAACAATTTCTGGTATCTCATGATTAGTTAACTCAGAAATAAAAGGCTCAGAAATGAAAGGCTCAGTAGTATTAGTAGTATCATCAGGCTCATCATTATCTCTTACCTCAGATATCAGGTTGGGAAGAGCACTGTCCGGTTCACCAAGATCTGGGGATTGTAACGGCGCTTCAGAAATTGTCTCAGCGGTATGGTTAACTGACTCTGTTGGAACTACATCCACGGGACTACTTGAACTTGGCAACCAACTTAGTGGATCGAGTTTAGGACTCTCCCCCTGACCACTAAGGTGGTGATGATAGAAGAATTCGGTTTCTAGGAAGTCACAGTTCATGGTAGTGAACATCTGACGAGACTTGGGATCATAACACCGATAACCCTTTTTATGAACCCCATAACCCACAAAGACACACTTTACTGCACAGGGGTCAAGTTTTGTACGTGTATTTTTTGGTATATGTACAAACACAGAGCATCCGAAGATACGTGGTTTTAAGGTAAGAGGTAAAGGTATTTGTGCAAGTTTTGAGAGACATTGTATAGGGCTTTGAAGGTCAAGACTTTTGGTGGGTAATCGGTTTAGGAGATACACAGCTGTAGCAATGGCTTCAGGCCAAAAATGAGAAGGCACACTAGATTCAATGAGTAAGGCTCGTGTTATTTCAAGAATGATTCTGTTTTTCCGTTCGGCCACCCCATTTTGTTCAGGTGTATGAGGACAAGTTGTTTGGTGAATTAATCCTTTATCGTGGAAAAATTTAGACATAGATGAGTTTACAAATTCCCCCCCATTATCAGAACGTAGAATCTGGATATTGGTTTTAAACTGATGGTGAATCATGGTGTAGAAGTGAGAAAATTTTGAAAAAACTTCGGATTTTTGGCGCAAAAAATAAACCCAGGTCATACGAGTGTGATCATCTATGAATAATAAAAAATATTTGAAACCTTGACCACCTACAATAGGTGCAGGGCCCCAAACATCAGAATGAACTAAGGAAAACATAGATTTCACACGTGTATTACTAAGTTTAAAAGTTTGCCTATGGCTTTTGGCTAAAACACAAGTCTCACAGTGTAAATCTGAAGAAAATAACTTGGGAAATAAAATTTTGAGATAACTTGCAGAAGGGTGCCCAAGTCGGCGGTGCCAAAGCCAAGCAGTATGGGCGGTAGTTCCAGTAGTAAGCATCACCGTACCTTTTTGAGCAATCTCATCTACGTAGTACAATCCCCGGTCCTCAGTGCCACGTCCAATAATCTTCCCCGTCCTGATATCCTGTAATATACAGAAAGTAGGATGCATCAGCACAGTACAGTTAAGTTCTTTTGTGACGTGGCTGATTGACAATAATTTGTGAGCCAAGGAAGGAACATATAAGCAATTGGATATTTTAAGTGTTGGGGAAATTGCTATTGTGCCCGCTCCGTTAACAGGGGTGATTTCACCACTTGCGGTTTGAACATGGGTTTTGTTTGGCTGTGATGGTGTACAGATATCCGACTCGTCATATGTCATTGTGTCCGTAGCACCACAATCAAATATCCATGCAGCATTTTTATTGTGATGCATATTATTTGTAACATTGGCATGGGCTAGATAAATATCACTAATAGGTGTATTTGAATTAAATGGCAGAAGTGGGTCGGGTGGGTCGGTTGGTGGGGATGGGTCGGCAAGAACATGTATATTTGAATTAAATGGTATAAGTGGGTCGGGTGGGTCGGGTGTTAAAACACTCGACCCGGTACCTTCAAAGTCAAAGCCGCCTCTCCCTTTTACGCCGCCTCTGCCGCCTCTCTCTTCTTCACCACTCACGCCGCCTCTCCCTTCTTCACCATTCACGCCTCCCTTTTCAAAAATCACGCCCCCTTCTTGAACGCTCTTCTCTGCCCTTCTTCCAGAACCATTTCTGATGGTGTCGTTGTCACCACCGTTTCGAGTGCCGGTGATCTTCGGGTCGCTTATTGCGACAACGGCCTTGCCTCTTTGTCCATGATTGTCCCTTGGAGGTTTGTGGTTATCTTCCCACCACTCTGGATACCCAACCAGTTGGAAACATGTCTCCTTCGTATGCTTTGCCATACCACAGTGAGAGCATTTCAGTTTGCTCTTGTCGATTTTCTCTCGGAATGATGAGCCGCCGCCGTTCTTGGGTGGGCCTGACCGATGGAGAGATCTAAACCCCTTTGAAGCCATACCCATCGCTTCATTATCTTGTTGAGAGATCTGGGTCATCAATCCACTCCCAATCTCTCGATCTGTAAGATTCTCGGGTTCGGGTCCCCAGATTCCCCTTCGGGCAGCCCCTCGCCGGATAAGGGCATACGCCGCCTCCACATTTGGTAACGGGTCCATTTTGAGGAGATCTCTCCGTTCAGGTTCGTATTTTTCATTCACTCCAGCGAGGAGTTGAAATAATCGGGTTTCCGATTGTAATCTGCGGTAAGTTCCGATATCCTTCTCGCATTCCATCGGATTTGGGTGGCTTTCGTCAATTTCTGCCCAGATTCGTTGTAGAGTGCTGTAGAAGTTTTCGATTGTTCCTTGCCCTTGTTTGACACTATTGGCTTGTACTGTTAGTTCGAAGATTTGGGCAGAGTCTCTTCTTATGCTGTATGTTGTGGCCAGTCCCTTCCATAAACTGTAGGCAGTTTTGTATTGAACATAATTGTTTGCTAACATCGGTTCCATGTTTTGAATGATCCAGGATATAACCGTGAGATCATTTTGATACCATTTGTTATAGGCTGGGTCAGTTGAATTTGGGGGAGAAGGATGGCCGGATATGTGATTGAGGCAACCTCTCCCTCCGATGGCGAGATGCATCATTCGTGACCATAACGAATAATTAAATTCGTTTAGTTTGATACTTACAGTAACTGTCTGGCCTTGGTTGCTTTCTGGGGTTCGATTATCCGTTGTTTGTTGGCTGAATTGTCGGAGGAGTACGGCTAATTGTTGTGCCAGAGCCTCTGCCCCTGGCTGAGGCTCCTGTGTATGCGTATGGCCGTCTTCTCTGTCACCCATGTTGGTAAATGATGATGCAGAATATCAAAGATCCTAGGATCAATACTGCTCTGATACCATGTTAAACAGTAGTTTAAACATTGTAAATGAGAAGACAGAGAAAGCTTTGAGAGAGATGTTTGTAGTTCTCGTATTTTTGTTGTATATTTCTCTAATTGCAAGAGGAATACATATAGAGGGTACAGAGACCTTAATTAGGGAAACAAAAGCTAAATAAGGAACTAATCTTTGTGATTTTGATTTGGCAGGCAATCAAGGGCAATCAAGGATCTATTCTGGGATGTAGATCAAGATTGCTAACAGCGCGCACACACACACGTTGTGTTTGAATTGAGAATGTGCTTTGAAGTCGTGAGGAATTATTTTGCTCAATGATTTTGGCAATTACTTGTTAACGTGATAAAACTATAGGCGGCTATACAAGGTTTTGTTCAAAAGATAGTGAGGTTGTTTGAGCCTCTAATCACAAACTCACTCGACAAAATCTTGAAATTTTCATAGGACGAGATCAAAGTAGAAGAAATAGTTGAATCTGACCAATTTTTTGTATACTTCTATAGCACTCGTATGCTCTTTTGGAACATTGCGCTCAATTTTATTAAAGATTAATTTAGTTTTACAATTATTAATTAGGTTTTATTATATCCAATTGGGTTTACAATTATTTTTATAGGATTTAATTATTTTAATTAATACTTGATTAGTAGAGTTGATTGTTAGATTTGACCTTCGTGAGATGCACCGTAATAATTATTGATTTAAGTAATAATAGAAAAATAAAATAAAATTACATCAACAATTATACAAGTAAAATTATAAAATATTATAAATTTTTATATATATATATATATATATATTTGAAAAGTTAATATAATATATATATATATATATATAACCATATCACGAAAAAAAAATGCACTAAATAAGGCCCCTTGATGCTCTTGTCCTTGTCTCTGTCCTTGATTTCCTTACCATGTCCTCTTGATAACCTGAGTATTATAGTTGTCTTTCTCTTGATTAAGATTTCCATCCAATTTTCTATTGCCCTTGTCTGTTTGGGCAAATATTGTTTTCTCTTCCGGTATTGCTTCTTCAATATCCAGAGCCCTACTCAAAGCCTCGATATAAGTCATCGTTCCATGACTAGCAAGAGATATCCTAATCTCATGCTTCAATCCGGATCGAAATTTCTCCGTCATCTTCTCATCAGTGTCCATCTGATGTGGAGCAAATCTTGAAATGTCACAGAATACCCAATTGTATTCTGTCATCGACATATTTTCCTGTTTAAGATCAAAGAATTCAATCTCTTGTCTTTTCCTATAGCTTTTCGGAATGTACTTATCATATAATCATGTTTTGAAATCGTCCCAAGTAAAATTCTCCGCCTGTTCAGGAGTCATGATTTTCTTTCTAGCCCCCCACCAGAAATCTGTCGATCCTGTCATTTGAAACGTCACACAAGAGAGTCTCTCTTTATCCATGCAGTGCAGAAAGTCAAAATCCTTTCCATCGTCCTAACCCAAAGCTCGGCTTTAGCTGGGTCTTCGGTTCCATTGAAAGATGGTGGATTCTATCCGAGAAATAGTTCTTTGATTCTATTAGGTGGTGGTGGTGGTGCTTCTTGACGTTCAGGTCGTGAAATTCTTCATCCTCTACGTCTCGGTGCTCTTTTAGGATGCATTTTTCTTATCTTAAGCAAAACAATTATTGTCAGTTCATTCTCAAACATATTTTAAATAAACTCTTAACGCATAACTTCATTAAGAACATGGAACAACAACATTTCGTTCACCAAGCACTGATTTCACAAAAATCCATACAAAACCATCACATATTCCATCAAAATGTCTCAACGATGACTTCCA
The DNA here is from genome assembly GCA_036937905.1 of Salvia rosmarinus. NCBI lineage: Eukaryota > Viridiplantae > Streptophyta > Magnoliopsida > Lamiales > Lamiaceae > Salvia > Salvia rosmarinus. Next base: position 845,494 of record CM072820.1, on the reverse strand, counting down.
TATGTCTGTCACATATACTGATCTATCTAACCGACTAAGTACATTGTGTGACGTCCTATCTACACTATAGATATGGTCATTACTAGATATATTAAATCATAAGACGTTACAAAACTACTCCTATTTCTTACATACTAACTAGAGCCGACAAAATGAGTCCGGCCCGAAAAGCCCGCCAGGGATACCCGGGGTTTGGGCTTAAACATTAAAGGCCCGATGTCGGGCCTAAAAAGCCTGTCCGAAAAAACCCTAGGCCTATCGGGCTTCGGACCAAAAAAGCCCGAGGTTTCGGGTTAAAAAAGCCCGTCCGATATTCTATTAAATATATATATTTATAATATTATTTAATATACATATCTATAATTTTTAATAATATTAATTATATTTTATATAACTATTTATTTTTTATAGTAACAGTTTTCTTACTAATTCACATATTGGTCGGAAAATAAATTTTGAAAAAATAATAATCTCATTAATCATTCAAAATAATTCCTAAGAGAAATGATCTCCAAAATATATAGGTTGATGATTAATGACCTTATAGTATGTAAAACTCTTTTGAATCTTTGACCTTAAATATATATTATATAATTAATTTATTTTTCTAATATTTTATGTATATAAGCGGATTGGCGTTTAATAATATCATTTATCTTTGATTTATAATTACTAATTTTCTCTTCTTAAATTAAAGAATTAAAATTATATTGCATTACAACATCATCATATGAAAACATAAATAGGTCAAGATATACAATAAGCATTATCATAAGAATAAGTAAACTCAAATGTTCTCATCACTGATTCATTACTTTAAGTTAAGGAGTTATGAGATTTTAATTAAGTATTTCTTTAATTTAAAATATTAAAAAAATTAGAAAATGATCTATAAAAACCACCCACCCGAAACCCGACCGGCGTTGGTTTGGGCTTCATATTTTTAGACCCAAAAAATTTCGAGCGAGCTCGGCCCGACCCGCTACTTTGCCCGCTTTAATACTAACCATGCTATCTACCACACGATCCACTGTCTACACACAAGTCTCACACAATCTTCTTTAGGTCGCTGAGTGCCCATCGTTAGAATTGTACTCTATGCTCGAAAAATCGTCTATTTCCAAGTACGACTATATTGCAATCTCACGTTGTGCATCCTGCCTAAGAGGAAAATAAGCCTCATAGGTGCCGATCCATATACGTTGTGTACATATCTCAATAAATCTACCTCACAATCCGAACCACTACCTATACCGTGGGTATACTTTCCTGAGATCCCTCTCTTATAGCCATGCCAATTAGATGGCAATCGGCAAGAGTCGTTGAATGCCGTCTAGATCTATCACCCAGTGAACATGAGCATCCACCCAAAAGCGAGTGAACTTCACCAAGAACTGTCCTAAGTCAATGTCTGGTATAAGATATAAGAGTTGGTACTCCCGTGTAAGCTCTGGGTACGTAGCCCCTTTGGTCAAACTTCAGACCATAGTATGTTAGAAAAAATAAATAAATTTATTTTTAAAAGATAAAAAATAAATAAGAATAATTTTGTTAGAAAAATAAATAAATTTGGCTAATCTCATGTTCATGGGAATAGCTAGTACCATAGAATAGGGGAGGAATGACTAATCACATGTTCATGGGAATAAGCATTTCTTCGGAATAATAATTCCTACCATAAAAATCTTACCAGACATAGGATTAGGAATGAACTCAGGAATCACCATTTCATTCTTGCATACAAGCCGCCATCTCAATGTTACAGAACACTTCATATAGATCTCAATAACATCAATCTTAGGTGTTTTTCAACTTTGTAATTGTATGCATTAGTCAACTGCAAGATGTCGAGATTAATTGATGCTTTATTAACAAACGTAGCATTCGTCAACCTGCAACTCCAACGCTTTAAGGGCTAAAATTGTTGTTGTTGCCTTAAAGTATAAATTATTATACAAATTTATCACAAAATATAATATATATATATATATAATTATTTATATAATTAAAGTAAAAATATAATAAGGATATAGCAAATTAAAATAAAACTTTTTAATTATAGGGATATCGATAGTAAATAAAGAACAATGCACATATAAAACTTCCCCCAAGTAAAAAAAAAAAAAACTTCATGGAAGAGCACCGATTGTAATGTAAAATGTAAATCATGGCCAGATAATAAAATACAGAGCTCCAATTAAATCATGGGTATAGCTGGCAAACACTTTTCAACTAGCTATTAAAAATTAATTTTACGTTTCTCAAGATTATTGCCCTAAATTAATTGTACCCACAAAATATGTTTATAATAGTGAACGTCTGAACGAGCAGCATGTGGCCTCGATGTTAAACAACTACGCACATGCAATGTCCCATGCGGTGGTGATGATGGATGGAATAACGTGGGAGGAGTTGGTAATGGGGAAACCGGTGAAAAAAATATGTCCGTTGGCTATAAAATTTAGAATTAAACAAGTGTATTTAATTAGGTAAGTGACAATAGTAATATTAAATCTCATGTTTCGGTGATAATGTTATATATTTATTGTTAAATTAATGATGAGGTTAAATATGTAAATTATAAATTTAAATAAATGAATTAATTATTTGGATTTATTGGAAAATGACCAAAAAATCTTCATTATGTATATACATAGTATGTAAATTTATCAATACCTAAATATACATAATATACAACCATTATCACCGAACAAATCGAGCCATAATAAAATAGAGTGCAACTTGTGGCATCGATGTTTCAAGAAGTATGCAAATACAATGTCGCAATTTTATGAATTATCATATACAATAAATTAATTCTTATAGCCAATGAGATTTAATATTACTGTATTTACTTACCTAATGAATACACTTGTTTAATTCTAAATTTTATAGCCAACCGAAATATATTTTCCCACCAGTTTCAGCTTTACGAATTCCCACTTTATTCCTTCCGCCAAAACCATCAACAACACATTCAGTCAGATCCTCGGCCACCATTACCAACTCCTCCAACTTTATTACTTTGGCCATGCACCATCAACACTGCCACAACCAGTCTCTGAAGAATGACGGCTTATGGTGCAGCCGTTTCTCTGCAGAATACAATAGACTATATTCGCCATTCTTCTCATTTTAGTCTTGTTGAGCCCTCTCTACAAATCATACAACTCGCCTACGAGGAGTTGCTGCCCTTGCAAAAAACTCTGCAATGGTTGGACAACACCAGAAAATGGAAAAGCAGGAAGGAGGTGAATGCTTTGGATGGACGAATCAAAAAGATACTGCAGAAATTTGAAGACTTATTAGAATTGCATCTCACAGATCAGATTCTTTCACAATTGCAAAGCCCTCCTCCAGAGCAAGTAGATGGAGATGGAGGAATGGAAGAGAGAGTATGGGAATTCCAAAGCAGCTTATTGGAATCCCTTCCCTCGCCAACAATCATCAATCAGTCTCACGCTTCACAATCTAGAAGAGGTGGTAGTGGGGGTGAGAGAGATGTATTTTTAATTTTCATTGATCTGCGGCCCCTACAAGATGAAGTTCATTCCTTGATCCTCGCTATCAAGTTTATGCAGAAGGAATACATTTATGAATTACTGAATATGCCTGAAGACGACGAGGCTATTTCCTCAATATTTGGTTTTCCTGGAACCGAGTCAAAGATGATTGGATTATCGGATGAATTCCAACAACTTAAAAGAGATCTTATGACTTTAAAGTTTAAGTTCAACTCAATTGTTGGAATGGCAGGCGTTGGGAAGACAAATCTTGCTATGCAAATTTTTCAAGATCCAGAAATCAAGAGCCATTTTGAGCACCGTCGCGCGTGGGTCACAGTAGGCAGAAAACCTCAACCAGTCAGTCAACTTTTACGAGGCGCTCTAGCTCAACTGTGTGGAGATGAAAAAGTAGTAGGCTCCTTGGAGGGTAAAAGATGCCTCATTGTGCTCGATGATGTATGGGAGAAAGAGGTATTCGATTCCTTGTTCGATTCCTTAAGAAAAATCAGATATGTAATTATTCAAATCTTGGTTACCGCTCGACAGTCAGACACAATTATTGGGTACAACTGTTGCAGAGTGGTGCGGTTTTTGAATGAAGAAGAAAGTAAGGAACTATTATGCGAGAAGGTGTTTGGTGATAAAGAGAGTTGCCCTCCTGAGCTTCTCAAAGCCGCTACCAAAATTGCCAAGAGATGTGAAGGTCTTCCTCTCTTGATAGTCACTGTTGCTGACATTCTATCAAATTCCCGGAATACAGACCCAGATTTCTGGACTGATGTAGCTGAAGAAAGAAATTCAGTCTTTGAGGATGCACATAATCAAATATCTAAGGTACTTTACCCAAGTTACGACTACTTACCTCAACATCTCAAAATGCCATTTCTGTTTATGGGAGTTTTCCCTCCAGATTATGAGGCCCCCTCATCCAAGATTATCAACATGCTGACCGTTGAGGATGGTTTCAAAACACAAACAGAATACAATATATGGAAAAGTCTTTTTGGAAATGCTTGAGAGAGCTTTGTTTTGATAAGAGTCTAGTTTTATACAACCCAAAGAGCATTTTTTGGTTAACATATAATCCATACATGTATAAAAATTGTCCACACATGTATAAAAATTGTCACCTTCATTGTGCGTGGAGGCATGTGTGTAGAGGGGAAGCTAGGAAGAACAAGTTTTATCATGTCTTAAAGAAGCTTCATGATGCCGAAGAAGAAGAAGTTCTAAAAGGTCAGCGCGGCTTGAGTCTCCAAAATAACATTTTATTTGGCATCAAAGAATTTTGCAACTCCCTAAGATTGAACTGTGCATCTTCTACACGTTCTCTCTATTTTTTTGGTCCTTACCACCAGTATCAAATCCCAATAGATGTTGGTTTCAAGTTGCTTAGGGAACTAGATGCTCTTAAACAACGTTTATATAGTTTCCCAACAGAAATTCTCACACTAGTCCATCTAAAGTACCTTGCTCTAACTTGTAACGGAGAAATCCCTACAACCATATCCAAACTCTTCAACCTTCGAGTCTTGATTATCCATCCACATATCAACATTAGATGTTGTAGAGCTCCATCATATGTACCAATACAAATATGGGATATGCAAGAGTTAGAGCATATCGAGATATTGGGAAAGAGCCTCCGAGCTCCAAATCGGTATGCTACTTTGGAAAGGCTCTCAACACTTGTAGGTGTGAATGCCAGTATTGGCACTATCTTGGAAGTCTCTAGAAGAATTCCTAATATAAGGAAATTAGGAGTTCAGATTGAGTTGATGCCTTACGAGGACCATAACGATCTTTTGAGTTTCTTTTGTTGCATTTCAACACTTGAAAGTTTGGAGACACTTAAATGTAGTATCATAAATCCTGTGATTAAGTATGTCTATGCAACTACGAGTACATTGATGTTGCCACGTGGATTGAAAAAGTTACATTTGAGTGGCATGGGTTTTCCTTGGGAATACATGGATGTGATTGGCTCTTTGCCAGATCTTCAAGTGCTTAAATTGCGATCCTACGCCTTTCGGGGTCCAACTTGGGAAGCACAAAAGGGAAGTTTTTCGAGGCTTCATTTTCTTCGAATTGAAGACACTGATTTGGTGCAATGGAAACCAAGCTTAGGTAGCTTCGGTAAGCTTAGCTACCTAAGCTTGAAACATTGCTACAAACTAAAAGAGATGTGCTGGCCGCGGATTACTGCTGAACATGACTTTGTAAAGATTGAAGTAGTGGACTGCAATCCTTTAGCTTTCACTTGGGCCGAGCAATTTCAACTGAATCCACTGATTTATTATTACGTCACTGTCTCTTCTTCTTTTGACAAGAAACCCACTACTTACGAGTTTTGGAGGTTAGTCCTGAATTTTAAGAAATGTATGTAACTTATTTTAGATTCTGTTAAAGATCATAACCTGAGTAGATTATGTATGGAACGAAAATGTTATATGTTTAAACATTACTTGCTTTAATATGTGATTCAAGGATAGTATCCCTTTTTGTGTTATGCATGAATTAGCTTTCTTTTGGTGTCACATGCAATCTTTAGGTTTGAATTAATAATCATCATCATCATCTTGAAGTTTTCAAAGTTATTGCAGTCTAGTCTTAGCGAAAAATCAATCCTAAATATTGATCATCTCTACAGTTAATTGTAAGAAAAGTCATGCTTTATTTATATTTTTTTAAATTTTGCAATGTATAATTAATACTATATCCGTCGTATAATTGTTGTTTCAAACTTTTCGACACGTAGATGAAGGAGGGTTGTGTTTTGTGTGTAAAGTAGTTGAAACACGAAAAAACGAGACACTTTTTAGTGTAAAATTACTTCTTTTTTTTAGAATGAGACAACAATTGTGGGACGACCCAAAAAGAAAAACGAGACAACAATTATGTGGTTGAGGGAGTATTAATTTGTTACTATTGTTGTGTCGTTTTGTGCAAAGATGATAAGATTGAAGAGGCTAGAGATTTTGATTTCGAAATCGGCTGCCTGTGTGCCTGTTTACATAATGTTGTTTTGGTGGATACTGTCGAGGAAGAAGATGATGGATTTAGTCCTAATGTCATTACATATATTGTTGTTTCAAATTGTTTATCTGATTCAGGTGATTGCTGTTTTGCATACGAAGCATATAACAAGGACATCATAGCAATCACTCTACTAACGAAAGCTTTCTCTAGTTTCCATTTAATCAAATATTTGAGCCAAGTGAAAACATATAATTATGGTTAATTGATCAATTTTAACTTTGTATAACGATTTTCTTTCAAATTCATTATTGCAGAGAATTCTTTGATGAGTAGAGGAGAGGATGATGAAGGTATTATGTATGAAGAAGATGATGGTAAGTAGTCTGGATTAAATTTGTCAAAAAATTTGATAAGGATGGATACTTGTTTCTTGTTTGAAGAAGATGGTGGTATGCTTATCAATAGTTTCTTGTTTCATTTGGCCTTTTCTTGTTTTTTGGCAGTATCAGTTCAGCTAAATAGGTTATTTTTGCAAGTTAAAAGTGAACCAAATTGTTTGTTGTTTCAATCTGTTGGGCTTCATGGTTCTCTGTAGCAATAATTAAGCTAAAGACATGTTTCTTACTAGTTGAATGTGAACAAAAGTGATTTGATCGAATTTTGATTTGCAGGTGAAATGTTTAAGCTTTGAATCTGCTGCTACAAAGTGATAAGTAAGAGTTTCCCCTATGATTTCTTGGTATTTTGGTTTTTGATTTTGAATATATGGATGATCAGTGCTCTTTTGATATTTTTGGATTTTTGTTGTAATAGATTAACAATCAGTGATATGATGTTTGGGTTTTGTAAATGTTGAATGTTTGTCGAATCATACTACAAACCATTTGCGTAAGAAATATGTGAAAGCCTCATAAAGTGGGATAATAAGTGATCTTATTAGTATAAATTTCTATGAATAATTTTGACTTGTAATAGCTTGTTATTCCATTATATAACTACTTGCAAGTCATAATCTATACTCCATTTGTTCTTTTTAAATGCCTCATTAGTATTTTGTCTTTTTGTTTTTCATTAAGTGTCTTAGTTCAGAATTTGAGAATAAAATTATGATATATTTCATATATATTTACCCTTATTTAATACTATTGAAATTTCATAATTAGTTGTATGAATGCATTTATCATAATAGTGAATAAATTCATCAGCTTTTGGAGTTGTTCTTACATATATTTCATTAGTTCTCTTCTTTGTTTGTTCTCTGCTTTCTGTTCTCAAAACCATCTTAGATCATTCATCTTATCCTCTGGTTCATAGGTTTGATGAATATCTTTTTATTGGTAAATGAATAAATTTCCTTTTAATTACATATTTTTGGGTATGTATTTGGAATCGTAGCCATTGATATGAAAATCTCAATCATTAGAAAATAAATAATGCGTGAACTAAAGTATTTTCCTCATCGGATTAAGTAATTAAATTCAGGTAGAGATTATTTTTACGAGATTTATATAGAGAATTCTCTGAATATAGTGAAGATTTAATTATATTTTTCAATGATTATTTAATTTGATTTCGTTTGATTAATGATATTCACTTTTCCTCTAATCACACACACAATAATTTGTCTTTTAAATGTTCTCGTATTTCACTCGACAAAATCTTGAATTTTTCATACAATGAGATCAAAGTAGAATAAATAGTTGAATCTGACCAATGTTTGCATACTTCTATAGTGCTTGTATGCTATTTTGGAACATTGCGCTCAATCTTATTAAAGATTAATTCAGTTTTACAATTTATTATATCCAGTTGGGGTTTATAATTATTTTTACAGGACTTAATTTTTTAATTAATACTTGATTAGTAGAGTTGATTGTTCTCTAATTAGAATATATAATTTCTTTAAGTTTCAATTTTAGTAATAAAACATTAATTAAGTTTCATTATACTATAATTATTTTTATTTTTCTAATTAATTAAATGATAGGACACTGAAAGTGTTGAACGGAAAACGGAGGACACTAAATCATAAGAATTTGATAAAGGAAAGAAGAGAAAGCTTTCATTAGCAAAGTCAAACATGTGAACAAATTAAAACCAAAATTATATCCAATACAATCGTCCATACTAATTTAATTGGCACTATATGTTCTTATTATAAATACAATCTCGTGTAATCCGATTTGCTGTAGTGACTTATACACACCCTAAGTTGTGTTTCTGCAAATAGTAAAAATCTGAAATCTGAAAATATACAGAGAACTTATACGTTTCTGCAAAATTTTAACAGGTTCCTAATAGCCAAAGTCCAAACGAAATCCAAAAACCGTGAGAGCAGAACAGGGGTTTTCAACAGATTTGTGCAGTGACTTTATAAAATATATTTAAAATAGTAAAACAACTTAGATTGACTTGAAATTTTTTAGAGACATGCTAGACATGTTCAGTTACAACATAGTATAATTTTGTATCCATCGTACTAGTATAACCTAGTAAATTAATTTTATAAAGTTACTGGAATGCCCAGTTTTTTTAAGACCATGCTTGAAATATATTCTAGCCTATCAATTCACACAAGAAATTGAACAAACACATCATAGGCATACATATAACTCACGAAATTGTGGATTTCACCCCAATCAACTCATCCAAGTTCATTAACTCAATATGCAATCTATCTAGACTAATATATGATCATCCCAAAGTTATAAACTACTAATTAAATTAACATGCAACCATATACAAGTACACACTCAACGCATTCAAGCATTTAAACATGTATGCATGTGTATGATTTGGTCATCCCAAGGATTTAAGGAGGTGGTAGACCTTATGCACAAAGCTAGCTAAGAGTTAAGGGAAGTGGAGAATGGATGGGGCCGCAGTTCGACTTGAGTTTGGAAATCTATATGCGAGCTAAGAGTTTGATTCCTCACCATAGAGATAAGGCCTAGGGGCTGTCTCAAAGGAATATAAAAAGGGTGAGGTTCTTATTTAGAAAAAAGGGAAAGAAATGGAATAGAGCCTTACCTTAAGATGCACCAATCCGTAGGCCTTCTTGTGCCTAGCCGAGAGAGAAACGTCGAGGGAGACAAGAGGATGGGAGCGTTGGAAAGATGGCTTCCTGGTAGGCTTGTAAGAATTAAACTTGAAGAGAAGAAATGGGGAGGGATGTCTTCGGGTAGCTTAGCGAGAGTAAAATGTTAATGAGTTGTGTAGGAAGAATATGAGAGAAAGGATGGGTGGTGGATTGCCTACGGGAATTGTGTTGGGGATTGGGAATGGAAGACCATAAGCATGGTCTTTATTGGAGTATGGGCACAGATATCTTTGTACACTCAAGCCCGACATCGGTGATCCAAATTTTTTGGCTTATGTTTTTTTTGGGCCCAGGTAGAACCCTAATGGGCTTAGGGATATGGTTTGGTTATTATCTATTTAATAGTCGTTTCTTCATGTAACTCAGATTCGAAGCAGGCCGCCCCTGAGGGTAGGCCACCCTGGGCGATCGTCCAGGGCCCACCATCTCAGGGGGCCCAAATTATTTCAAAAAATTAATTTTATTTATAAATATATAGATTTATTTGGATTCAAAATATTATATTATTTAAATATTTTATTTTATTTTAAAGTCCAAAGTATTAAATCTTTATATATTTTATTTATAGATATATGCTTTTATTTGATTCCAAAATATATTAGAAAATATTGATGTTAATGTGATTATTAATGGTTTTATATCTGCAAATGCTCGAATAAATTATTTTTTATGATATCGTATCGTAGATAAGAGTTGAGATATAGAAATATAAGGATGATAAGTAAATTGTATATGTCTTTCACAATTTTTTATTATCTATTTCTATTTGTAGATCATTTGAATTTTATGTAAATTTACAAATTTGATTTATTTTATAAGTATAATATAAGGGACCATTTTGAACGGTCTAATGGTTAAGTGAGTTCATGTGGTCAAAGGTCACAAGTTCAAACCTCACTATCGCCTCTATATGTTCAAGCCAGTCACATCCGATTTTTCAAGTGTGATTTAGTCGTCATGTGTCGTTTGCAAGCTATTGTAAAGAAATATAAGTTTTACCAAGTACGCAGAGAAGATAATGACCGAGGATTGTATATGAATTTTTAAAAATGAGGGCCTATATTCCTTATTTTGCCTAGGGCCTATAAAAGGCTGATCCGAAATATATAGTGAAATCCCTAGCTTGGCATTGCCCCCAAACGTAGTCGCAAGACGAACTGGTTAAACAATTCTTGTGTTCTTTATTTTCTGTATGATTGTTGTGTGTGTTTCTCGCAATAGTCTTGTAGCATATGTCACTTGCATGCAAATACACACCAAGCACACTACACCACCCACATGCATACTCCATGCATTTACACGACACACACGGACAGTACACGTACACATGCACACGCACTGCACTCTTAGTGCATGTATACTTGGTCATATAGATATTTTAGGTTCATGACTTAGCATAGGTACAATTATATATATTCATGTATATAATTCTTTTATATTTATATAGGTACATATCATACACGTTGGCATCTATATATGCTTAAATATTATTATATATACATGTGTTTAAGTCCTTTAATTAAACTAGGCAATTATCAAATCGTCACTTAATGTTCGACTAAGTGCAAGTTATAGTACATAGATCACATAGGGAGTTGCTAATGAATTATGTAATCATAGACACTATATATATATATAGGGAGTGGATCAAATGAGAACCATATCTTTTTTGCGAACTTTGCGAACCATGCATAAGACGTTGAAGATGATGCACAACACGGTATACAGTTGTGCATAACGAAAATTTTCTAAAATTATTTTGTTGTGCAACAATTTTAGAAAGTTTCGTTATGCACAACTTTATACTGTTTTGTGCATTCTCTTCAACGTCTTATGCATGGTTTTCAAGTTCTCAAAAAAGATGAGTTCTCACTGGATCCAACCCCTATATATATATATATATATATTAACCTTGATATTCAATTTTAAGTAATGGACCTACTCATGCACACCTACTCATGCACGAAGAATGCCACATGTTAGTGATTAATACTAAGAATCCAATTTGTATTGGCATTTCGCGCTTAAACTATTTCATGTATCAAAATTAATAGGTAATAGCTTCTTGTAGCTATAAACACTTTCACATCTAGTTTTGTAATAGCTCCTCATAGGTATGTATGCTTTATTATTATTATTATTATTATTATTATTATTATTATTACACAATGACACTTCATTTAATTAACCACGAAATGGATTTAGTTTAAAATTCTTCATGCATCATGATAATGCATGTTAGTGAGAAAAAGATTCGAGCTCCTAATTGATTTTAAACGAAAAGATCTCCTTAGAAAAGAATATCATTATCATTAACATCTTTTATTAAGATGTGTTTTCAATCAGGCAGCTCTCTAGGTTATTACAAACTATCCCCGTTAGAAAAAATTTGTCCACAAAATTTAGCGGTGTCTAGTGGGAGATATCTAATAAGGTTTCTTAGAGCTCGATAATTAGTCACTTGTTGTCTTTCCTTGTTCTTAAGGTCTTCGTAGAATTTTAATAATCAGGTTTCCTCACTTCCAAATAGTTAATTTGGTCTCTTAGTGGACCCGGTAGGGCCCTTCATTCTGATGCTGCGCTACTCTGATCAGACTCCATGATCATGGGCCCTGTCATGCTGCGTCTATATATCTCAAATAAAACATCATTGTACTACGTGTCCAGCAACATAGGTCGATTACTTGTGATTGTGGCAGCCTCATGCTGAGACTCTCTATCGTAGATTGAGGAGAACATTCACCTTAGAAGCAATAAGGTAATCGGTCATCTTATCAAGAAAAAAAATGAGATCGTCGGACTAGTGGGGGACTTTGAGAAAGAGCTCGAGATTAGATATGGCAGTCCAGATCCGCAGATCCAGCTGGATCTTCAAAAAGCAGGATCCGACGGATCTGTTTCTTTTAAATCAGAATCTGGTTCTAGATCTTTATTTCTGAGATCCAGATCCGATCCATGGATCCATATATATATAATTTTTATTTTTATATATACATATATTATATTATTTTTCTTTCTAGTCGAAGTTGGATAAACTAGGTCATGAAATTGGATGGTAGGTCAATAACATTAGAAAATTATACCATGAATTTGAAAAAAAAATTATATATGAATTAGATATGAGTTGTCTATTTGTTAAGATATGTGTGTTATTTGTATTCATATTGCAATATTATTTGCTGTCATGAAAACAAAAGTATATTTGTAAATAACATCTTCTCTTCTTGTATAGTGATGATTGTAGAAATTCTAAATAATTATTATAGCGTTATTGTATAATTATATTATTATTATTATGGTGTTATTTTGAATTATAATCAATTTAAGATTTATTTAAAAGAAAAAATATGCGGATCCGGGTCTAGACCTTGGACCCTACGATCTTATGGATCTGGCTCTAGATCTAAATTTTTTGGACCCAATGGATTTGGATCGGATCCGGATCCAAATAAAAAAATTGGATCTGGATCTTGACCTAACAAGATCCGGTCCATTGCCATCCCTACTCGAGATGACAAAGGTGGAAAAGACTTGAAAAAAAATCAGTTTTAAACTTATGGTGGTTGTCAGTCACTTGACCGGGACTGCAAAATCGGTGGCACCAAGAGGTGCGAAAAAGGAAGGTGAGAGTCACATGACTGGATTTCGAAAAAGAACATCACCGTTGTTGCAGGGGAGAGAAAAAATCTTGGAAGATGTGGATATCTCCAAGAGTCGGGTCATAAAGATGAGTCGAGCATTACTAAGATAGGGAACGTAAAGTTCTTGTTCGAGGGAGGAAACGTCGCCTCGGGACGTGTTCTTGAAAAAAATTTATTGGAATGATAAGTCGAACCGGGGGTGATGGGAATGTGTCTCTATCTGACAATATTGGTCTATAGCATCGGCCGCGCATGCGATGCTGGGGTACATATAGCGAAAGTGACGTAAGAAATAGTGATGAAGAACGACTTATTATTGTGAAGGGTCCATCTTGGGGTCATGGGTTCTCGGGCAAGAACGTGGATTTTTCATGGAAAATGGTAGTGACGGATATCTTTGAGGGCTCCAACAGTAGTGACAAGGTCTAAATCCTCGACGGGAGAGACGGTTGCTATCGTAAAAGACTCGGTTTTTGTTAGTTATTATGTTATCTTTGATTTTTAGTACTTCTTGTTAGTAAAATATGTCACCTTAAGTGTCTAGAATTTCTAATTTTTTGTTTAAATTTTGTTTACATTATTTTTGCCATGTAAAGAGGACTATAAATATCTCTTTGTAATAGTGAATAAATGCATCAGTTTTTGGAGTTGTTCTCACATATATTGCATTAATTCCCTTCTTTGTTTGTTCTATGTTTTGTTCTCAAAACCATCTAAGATCATTCATGTTATCCTCTGGTTCATAGATTTAATCAATATCTTTTTATTGGTAAAAAGAATCAATTTCATTTGGATTCTTTTGGGTAAATAGTGTTTTATGTCCCATCGTTTTAGCATTTTTTTCAGAAATATCCCACCGTAAAGGTGTTTACGAAACAGTACCCATCGTATTCAAAAAATAACACTATATGACCCATCCGGTGCCTGAAAATTGACGTGTACTACCGGAGCTCGACGTGCCATATCCATGTGGAAACATAAAGTGAAGTGGCAAGGGTAAATAGTATTTTATGTCCCATCTTTTTAGCGTTTTTCAGAATGTCCCACCGTAAAGGTATTTATAAAACAATATCCATCGTATTCGAAAACTATCACTATGTGACCCAAAAAAAATCTTCGATGCCTGGAGATTGACATGTATCGTCGGAGCTGCGATGTGGCATACCGACTTGGATGCCATAATTAAAAAAAACAAAAATAACAGAGAACAAATTCAACGACGTAGTTTCTTAACATATACAAATGCTACACTTCCATTGTTGCATTCATTCTTCTCTCTCTCTCTCTCTCTCTCTCTCTCTCTCTTACCCAGATCTAAAACCCTCATCTAGATCCTCTCTCATACCCAGATCGGAGGCCTCCATCTTAAATCTTACTCCATCTCTAATTTGGACGAACAACAGCAGCGAAGCCACCGCCGTCGTCGTTCAGCTTCAACTAACAGTGACTGTTTTTTCCCTCCTCTCGGCCGTACAACATCAATCGTTGCTGCCCTGCTTGGCTTCCTAGCAATCTCCTTTCCTGTACAACACAACAGCAGGCGGTGACTCTTTCTCTGCTGTGGTCGTTCGGTCAAGCAAATGGTTTTACGGTGAAGATAGCTTTAATAGCCGCTAGCAGCAGCTATTGATATATGGATTATTTGATTATTTTTATTTGGTGTTTTTTATTGATGTGGGGTGAAGAGTTTTTTATTTGCCTGTTTGGTTTCTGGTGGTGGCATTTGGGGGGCAATGGTTGTTGTTGTTGCCGAATTCTGTAGAAGGTGAATGACAATACTATTTTGATCGAGAAAGACAGGAGTAGTGGCAAAAATTGCAGTAATTACTGGTCGTTTTCATTGTCAATGTCAGAGAGAAACAGAGGAATGAGTTGGTAATGAATCTTAGAGACGATGATATGAGAAACGTAGGGTCGCACAGAGAAGCAACAGAGCTCAAGGTGGAGATGAACAGCACTGGTCGGAGATGAGAAATATGTTGAGAATGAGGAACTAGAATTCTAGGTGAAGTTGAGATAGCGGCGCAAGGTGGAGGGTGAATGTGATGATTTTTTTTTAAATTTTGGTTGCCACTTCACTTTATGTTTCCACGTGGATATGGCACGTCGAGCTCCGGTAGTACACATCATTTTTCAGGCACCGGATTATTTTTTCGGGGTCATATAGTGTTATTTTTCGAATACGATGGGTACAGTTTTGTAAATACCTTTACGGTGGGACATTTCTGAAAAAACGCTAAAACGATGGGACATAAAACACTATTTACCCTTGCCACTTCACTTTATGTTTACACGTGGATATGGTACGTCGAGCTCCGGTAGTACATGATGCAGCCCAAGTTTCGTGAATTTAGTTATTATGTGGCATATGGGCCACATAATATATCAAGATTTTCGCAGCATTTTTAGGCTTGATTATCTAGAGTCCTAGTCTATTAAAACTTCTTTTGTAAATTAGAGTTCTCCTTTGATAAGGACTCATTCTTTGATAAGGATTAGACTTCATTTTTCAGCCTATATAAAGGCTTGTAAGCATATGAAAATATTCAGCTTTTGATTTCCAATATATGTGAGTTAAATTCTCTCTTCATTAGCTCTTTGAATTTCTTGAGATTTACCAAGTAATTCATTTATCGACGTATCAACGAGACATTCATTCCTCGTTTGTGTGTCATTCATCGTCCTCGAGTTGTTGCATCAACATCACGTTGGGATATAGGCGACATACCGACCTATATCACTTCTTGGGTTAGATTCAGAGGTTTTGGGATATTCCATCTTGTTCGTTCTTCCGTTCGTGTGTCGATAGATCATTCGTACCAACGAGGATCATATCATTTGGTATCAGAGCCAACCGTTCGTTCGTCCATCCGTACGTTCGTCTATCCATCCGTTCATCCATCCGTTCGTTCGTCCATACGTTCATCGTCCATCCATTCATCGCTCAAGTGTTGTTGAGGCGAGTTTCTCTTTGGGTCGTAGGGGTCAAATATTGCTTGCGGTTCTTTGAGGGTCGACTTCAAGGGTATTGGAGTATCCATCCTATTTGTTCGTCGTTCATTTCCGCGTCTGTTTTTGGGCTATGTATTCGTGATTACACATTATCCATATCTTTATACATTATCCATATCGTGATTATACATTATCCATATCTTTATCCATATCATTATCCATATCATAATTATACATTATCCATATCGTGAGTGATGTTGCAAAAAGAGTCTGAACTGGTGAAGTCGGTTGGGCAAAGGGATGGAAGTAAGGAGAATAGAGTAGTCCAAAAGTCTTTTCTTGCGAGGGTTAGTGCATTGAAGTGGGTGAGTCCGTTTGATGTAGATGACGACTTGGATTTGGACAAATCCTTCTCAAGAGAATGGGAATGATGCAGCCCAAGTTTCGTGAATTTAATTATTATGTGGCATATGGGCCACGTTTTTTTATCAAGATTTTCACAGCATTTTTAGGCTTGATTATCTAGAGTCCTAGTCTATTAAAACTTCTTTTGTAAATTAGAGTTCTCATTTGATAAGGACTCCTTCTATGATAAGGATTATACTTCATTTTTCAGCCTATATAAAGGCTTGTAAGCATACGAAAATATTCAGCTTTTGATTTCTAAGATATGTGAGTTAAATTCTCTCTTCATTAGCTCTTCGAATTTCTTGAGTTTGCCAGGTAATTCATTTATCGACGTATCAACGAGACATTCATCCCTCGTTTGTGTGTCATTTATCGTCCCCGAGTTGCTGCATCAACATCACGTTAGGGTATGGGCGACATACCGACCTATATCACTTCTTGGGTTAGATTCAGAGGTTTTGGGATATTCCATCTTGTTCATTCTTCCGTTCGCGTGTCGATAGATCCTTCGTACCAACGAGGATCATATCAGTACGTCAATTTTCAGCATCGGATAATTTTTCGGGTCATATAGTGTTATTTTTCGAATACGATGGGTACTATTTTGTAAATACCTCTACGGTGTGATATTTTTGAAAAAACATTAAAACGATGGGATATAAAACACTATTTACCTATTTCATTTTAATAACGTATTTCTGGGTATGTATTTTGAATTGTAGCCATTGATATGAAGATCTCAACCATTAGAAAATAAATAATGCTTGAAGTAAAGATTTTTTTTTTCACATATTAAGTAATTAAATTCAGGTAGAGATTATTTTTGAAGAGGCTTATTTAGAAATTTCTCTGAATATAGTGAAGTTTTAATTATATTTTTCAATGATAATCTAATTTGATTAATGATATTCATTTTTCCTCTAAGAAAACTGTACTATAGCACGTCAGGATTCTTCCATAAAATGACTGTTATTATCTACTGGATAATTGTTTGTAAATACTCGAACTTTTAGTAGACATGACAATTTGAAATTGAGGTCGCAATAAAAATTACGTCGTTTTAAATATATTAAATTTTAAAAAAGATGAAAAATATATATATACAATTCCACATTCCCATCTCTCTTCCACCTCACCATATCCCGACAGCAGCTGCAGCCACCAGCCCATCGTACTACACCGCCATAGATGCGGCGAGGCCACTGGACCACTTGTTCCTTTGATCTTCCACATTTGGATACTCAAGAATACGCGGCCACCTCCTTCCTTTCTTGTCAGCGTAGAAGGGATGCAAATCTTACTCTTTATTTTCCCTTCATTTTGCACCTTACATTGATGAGGCCATTTCTTCATCTCATTCTTGTTTTCTTGAGGTGGATTCTTGTTGATTTTGCACTTGGAAATGAGCGAAGCATCAATGAGATGAAGAGATGAGCGTGAGTCACGGTAACACGCACTACGGTAGCCGGGAGACCTCAACTTAGAAAAGTTTCACGAGGCATTCCAGCTCAAAGTGTATACGGAACTGTTGCAAAAAAAAAAAAACACACTACAATCACGACAGAAAATAAAGAACACGAAAATTATTTAACCAGTTCATCTTGCGACTCGTACGGGGGCAACGTCAAGTCAGAGATACTATGATTTTAAAATACAGATTATAGGGAAAAACGATTATTAAATAGACAATAATCAAACTCTAACCCTAAGTCCAATAGGATTCTGCCTAGACAAAAACATGAAACCAAAAATTTGGCTTGGAAACAAGAATGGAATAAATCCTTTGAAGAGTGTTGTGATACATGGATTCCTTTTTTGGCTGAAATATTGTGTGCGCACGCGCACACACACGTGTTGTGTTTGAATTGAGAATATACATTGGAGACACCACATTCATCCACAATTCTATGTGACATTACTAGATTTTTTTATTCTCAATTATCTAAATTATTCTGATCTATCCTTCAATGCTCCCATATTTTATTTATCATAATTTCCATAATACCATAAGACTTGTTATTTAATAGGTCATACATCATATCCTCAAACGACTCGAAAGAAACACTTAGACAAAATAAACCCTAGTCCAACCGTATTCAAAAACCATCGTTCCCCAACTCACCTTGCCCCCAACACTGCACCTCTAGTCGTACTCGTACACCTCATGTCACATCTACAAGAGCCAAAATCGAGCGTGTTGACGTGCTCCATTTCATGCAATTCTTGTCATCATTTTGTGTTTTTTTTTTTGTTTTGAGGAATCATGTCATCAATTTTACTCTTCTTCATCAATAATGTTGTTCCCTGTTTCTTTTCAGTTCATGCATTGCTCCTACAGAGTGCACAGTTTTATCAAGAAGAGAGAATTCGAAACACAGCTTCCCTCTTTTCTTGAAGGTAGAAGAGAGAATTCGAAACACAGCTATCCAACGCGTTCTTCAGATGCCTCGCCCCTGCAGAGTGCACAGTTTTGTCAAGAAACGGGGATAATGTTCATTATAAGGAAACAATCACGTATTATTTAGACGAAGCCAGGTTAAAACGAAACTAATACGAGCATTGCCTAAAAATGTGAAGTTGCTCAATGAGTTTTGTCTATAATTCATATCGTGAGTTTCTTGAGTCATAGAAGAGAGCTTTTTACAAATGAACACTTTTATTTTGGCTTTTAACCTAAACAGGGAGTGTGATGAAGAACCTGTCTGTAACTGTGAATGCGGTGTTCTGGGATGAAAACTTCCTCGTCTTGAACGTGGATGCTGCCTCGTTAGAGCTCGGTGGATATCACATGACAGGCTATCCTTCCGCAAATGAAGCAACTGGGTATGACTCGATACTGGCTTTCTCCAAAATCTCCTTCTGCAACAGAGTTAAGAAAGCTCAAAATTGCTTCCTCTCGATGGAAGTAGTGATGCAACAGCGGAAGAAAGCCTAACGACTCTTATCACAACATGAGTAAATATGATCTGGATCTGGAGCCTAACGACTATTGTCAATGAAGTTTAAACACAAGTTTCACGTATAAGAGACTGGAAATGTGAATTTCAATATAAGAGACTGGAGCAAATTCTTTGAAGAAATAGCTAACCATTACCAAAAGAGTTAATTGCACTTACAAATTTTACAATTTATAAAACCTGCAATTGCAACATCCACAATCTTTTGGGCAAAGTTTGTCTATTGTGTACAGCTAACGTTTTACTCCTTAAAAAAGTTGAGGATGTTCTAATTGCAAAACATTGAAATGCGGTGTGTAATTACAACGTGCTAAGCATCATGTGAGAATTGCAAATTCAAGTATGTGGTGTTATTAGTTGCAATTAACCTCTACTAAAACAATATAAATAGAGATGATAGCAAGACGAAGCTATAGAATACCTGCAACATTGATGTAATCATCCCCGGGCAATCTTGTTTCAACAACAGAAAGCAGAAAAATTAGTTCGCTAGATAGCCCGAAATCCCGACTCAATTCACTGCCACTACATATTCACTCTCACCTGAAATCGTTTCCCCACCCATGATATCTCCTCCCAATTAGTCGATTCGACAGATTTCCAAGCATTTGGAGCTTGGATTGTCTCCACATGCTGTAAAACCCTAAGACTATCTGTCGATGAAAACAAGCCAGAGCAGATTTCGAATTAATAGGAATAAAAATACCTAACCAAATGTCCACAAGCTTGGACAATACTTGTACTGAGGCCAGTCTCACAAGTCACAAGTAAACAGCAACAGTATAGAAGCGCTGACATGAACTTACTTGTGACAAACGCTTCCAACCACAATTCGCGTTTCGACCATGATGGTGCAACTTATCGGAAAGGAATTCCTTTTTTCAAGCATATGCTGCAGAAATTAAATATTTAACACTGGCGTCATGATAATGTACTTTAAGGGAAATTTAGTTCACGGGAGAACAGCCTTCAAGATAATACATGATATTTTTATCTATACTAATAGAAAAAGTGTCAATGTTACAAAATATAGATTACCTTTTATATCCTTATTATATATATATTATTTTAAGGGCAATTCTGTAAAATAATATATTATATATTTTGAATAATAGATTATCTCAATAGATATGTACTAAAATACTACAAGAATATATATCAACATTCTATTTGATACACATTGGAGGATGATCGTTTGCAATAGAGATAAAACACAATGCTACCTTGTGCCTCCAACAACAATTAATGCAACTTTTTAAATTTCTTTTTCTTTTTGACTTTCCGGAAACTTTTTTCCCCTTTTTTAATGTTAATTTCAATTTTCTAAATTTTATAATATAAATTTTAGTTGATAATTATTAGATTTGACGCCTTTACGCCTTTTTTATTTCCGTAACATATTTGATAACAAGTCAAGTTTCGCGAGACTGCAAATACTCCTAGGGCTCATTTGGTTCATAAAGCAAAGTCATATGTGAAGGTGATTTGTAGAATAATTTTGAAGAAAATAAATAGTAGCAAATTATTTTCCAATGTTTGATAAATAATCAGAAATTTTCATGATTACAATAACATTGTCTAATTCAAATAAATCAAGTAAAGAATACAATAATTAAGTTACTATTATAATGTATAATCTATTATTTCCTTGCAAAGATCGTTTTTTTTTGCTCTTTTTTTGCTATTGTTGTTTCAATATGAGGAATTTTGAAGAGCGCAAACTTATTTAGAATTGTGATTGGAGTATGATTTAATAACAATAATGATAATAACAGACATTGATAACTATTAAATATATACAACACTAAGAGGTATAGTTTTTTGATTTTACATTAAAATATAAAACTAAATAATTATAAATATGATAAAAATAAAATACAATCTGATGAACTAAACTAAATTTGATAATTATTAAATATACACGTTTAGCAAAATATCTATGATTAGTTATTATAATAATAATAATTAATATTATAATTTATATCATAAAAAGAATAAACCTTCTTCTATCAATAAATTAAATAGTAGGAAATATAATTACTGGAGCTAAAGATTTTAATAACGTGACATAAATAATTTGGGAAAGAAAATAAGTTATGGATAGATTGTATAATAACTAGATGATTAGTTATTCAATAAGGAGCAATAGGAACGACGATGAGGTTCAATATCTATGATTAGTTATTATAATAATATAATCTTATAAATATAATATACTAATTACATTTTGACCTTAAATTAGATATATAGTATTTGTGTTGTTTTTTATTCTGATTGCTGGTTTATTATTGTCTTTGATGAATCATATTATTTACTAATGGTGTGGTGATCAATGTTTCAGGATGAGAAATGCTTGAGATAGTTTGCACTAATGGTAGTGATTACTTTCTCCATATTTTATTTTTTGATTCAATTAAAGATGGGTAGTTTAGCAAGAATGTGTGCATGTTTCCATTATTATATTCTTTAGAGTATCCTAAAATCCTCTTATTTCTTTGTATGACATTGTTTTTCTTTTTCTGTAAAGAAAGCAATTGTCACGCCCCCGCCCCGGATGACCCGGACTGGAAGGTGACTAATACTAGGAATAGTATTATAGGGTTACAAGGCTAAAATAAAGATGCATATCAAATGTAAACTAGCATGCTTGATCATAACATAAGATACTAACATAGCAAATCAGGTGGGTTAGACCGTCAGACCCAAAGACTAACAATGATCTGACGGACCTCAATACGATAGATCACATTATCCTCCAACAGATCCGAAAGATATTAATGACCTGAAGGACTTCAACAATTCATAACAGCAAACATAATGTAAATAAGTTCAGAGTTTGCAGCGGAAAGTGTGTGAATACATATATGACGATATGCATTCAAGGTGAAACCCATTCTTAACAAAAACGGTCAAGGACACTGGACTCTTCAACACTCCTCCATCACCATCATCAGAGCTCAACCTGCACATTTAAAAACAAACATGCAGGGCTGAGTACAAGTAATGCACCTAGTGGACTCATGCCGAAAATATTTTATAATTGAATTACACTGCCAATATCATGGTAAGACACAAAGGTTTTAGTTGAAATGTCTTGTGCTTACTAAAACATTTTCAGTTCGTAAAAGTCGCTCGACCGAGCATTTTTCTTGGTGTGTATGATCCGTATCCCACAGTCTCATCTCATCATAACATCAAAGATCAAACGTCGTGAAGGAGGCCTCCCTCAACGACGCCGTGACCGGCTGTGAATTGTCCATACAGCACACAGTCACTCACAAGTGTACACGTTAGCCCTAGTCAGGCATCATCCTCCGGCATAGGACCTGATATCGATTTCATAAAATGGTTGGGCGCGACCCAACAAAATTCACAACATTTCATATCATCATATCATTTCATCATTCATATCAATCTCATCAATCATTCCGGATAGGATCCATACACAAAACAGAAACATTTTTGGCAGGTAATCTTGTAAACAGTTTATCAACAGTTGAAAGTAAACATTGTAAATAAATTCATTTGGAAATAATTTGAATAAGAAAGCTCGTAATTTTGGTTTAGGAAAAGAAGCCCCACCTGGACTATGGTTCGTCTTAATTGAGTCCTAGGTTTGATTGCTCGTCAACGTCTAGCCGTCGCGTTCGCGTTCGCGTCCACACCTTTACGTAAAAGCGATGTTTTAGTACGTCGTTCACGTTTCTCGAGACTTTCAAAGTCTAAGATAAACTTCGATATTCTATATCGATGTAAACTGAATTCCTTAACGAGTTCAATACGTTTTCAATTACGTACTTCAATTGAATAGTTCTCGTTCTTCGAGATATGTTCAATCATATCGTTTTAACCTTTCCGGTTCAAGCGTTCAACGTATATAAATACGTTTCTCGATATAAGGATTTCATTTATGAAATCCTTTCTTACTAATGAGATATCTTACTCAATTAGTACGTCTTACGCGTATTAGCGTATTTATCGAACGTATATTGGTACGTTGACTTTAAAAGTCAACGAAGTCAACATAGGTCAACAAAGTCAACAATTTTGACTTTTCAAAAGTAATTTCTTACTAGTCCATTTTATAAATCGATTCTCAATCGATTTCATTTCGTCAAGTCCTATTTCTCGATTTATCACGTAAATCGATGGACTTATTAATATTTTCTCAAATATTAATCCTTTAATAATTAAACCATATATTTTCGTTTATAACGTTATTTAATATAACGTTTCGTCTCAAACATAGTAACCTATGTTTATAAAATCTTATAAAATTCGAATATGTCTAAAATAATATTTAGACATATAATATATTATTAAACTTGATTAAAAATGATTTAAAAATCCTTATAATTTTTATAAAAGCTTACGATAATTTGAATCAATTACCAAATGGTTTCAAAAAAATTTCTAAATTCATATAGTGTATTATTATACACTATGATCATTAATATGAATTAATATCATCCAACATCATTCGATTATCACCATTTTAATATATATAGGTCACGGTAATTTCAATAATTATGGAATAATTATCCAACAATTCCCAAAATTTTTATACACTTAGAACAATATCCCAACATTAATATATAACATATTTATAACCTATAGTCCATCATAGACAATTTATTCACCAAGGAATTAATTCAATAAGCTTTCGGTATTTATGAAATAAATACCAAACAAATTCCAAAAATTCCAACAAAATTATATCATGCTTAAACATTATAGTATAACATTGTAACATCATAACATCAACCAAAACCATTTGAAATCATCACCTTAAGGAGCAATAGCTCTCGGCTTTTTTGATTTATGAGGGTTTTTGGTTTCCAAAAATTCTAACAATTATACACTATGCTTATATACTATAATATAACAATATAACATTATAACATTCATCAAAAACCAATTAAATCATCACCTTAAAGAGAATTATAGCTCATGGCTTATTTGATTTAAATATGGTATTTGATTTTCAAAAATTCCAACAAAAACATGTAACACGTAATCAATGTACTAGATCAACAATATATCATTGCATGTTCAAAATAAAAATCATACACCAACATATAGAATCATATAGCATTCGGTCCTTTTTCAAAAATCAAGCATTTGGTTTTCAAAAATTCTAAATAATTCATAGAACATGTAATCAAGGTCCTAGAGCATTAATATGTCATTGCATATTTAAAATAAAAATCATACACCAAGGTACACATTTAAATGGCTCACGGCATTTACCAAAAATAGGTATAGGATTTTTCAAAAATCCTAAATAAATTACTCTGAACTCTAAACATATCATAGAACAACAATCCATCCTTAAAATATTTTAAAACATAATCGGTCATCACCCAAATATTTTTAACATTTTCAAAAATAATTTTTATACATGCTCAAGGGTTCGAAAACATCATATAAGAGCTAGATCCTTTCATACACTTCATATGTAATAACCCATGCTCATCTAAACATATATTCTCATCTTTTAAAAATAAAAATCATCAAGCATCATATATACAACAATGGTTCATCCACAAGAACATTCAAAACATACAAAAATATATATATATATATGTCTCGACTATCTTGAACCAAAGGAGAGAAAAATCAAAACTAGGGTTCATCCTTACCTTCGAAAATAGTGTAGGTTCACAAGAATAATGTATGGTATTAAGAGTTGGTGAAGGAATGGAGAAGAAGAAAGAAGGGAAGAAACTTTCGAAAATGGAGAGGAGAGGGCTCGGTGGTTTTGGCAGCAAAATGGAGAGGGAGAGAGTGTTTGGGAGAGTGTTGAGTGTTTTGAATTGGAATGGGAGAGTGTATAATGAAAAGTGGGGTGAAGGGGAAGAGTCTCCCCCCTATACCCTCTCCAACTCGGCGCACACTCACACACTTCACAATAAAATAATGGCAGCAATTCAGGTTAGTGCTTAAGTGATGATTAGAGTGTAAAAAGGATTGCCATGCATTGGGTAAGAGAAAAATGAGATCATGCTTGTGTAGGAGGGTGATGGCCGACGCACATGTATAGGTTTAGGGTGGATTTAATTTTTCTTATACCTTAATACTATATATTAATCAAGATATAAATCATAGATATATAATACATGTCATTAAAATAATTAAATCATCACATAGTACATTATGCGAAAATAGGCGTGAATTAGGGCTAAAATTATAGGTCACGCCATTTAATAATTCACAAGCTATTTTCGTGCTAAATATACATATATATATCATAATATATAGTTCAGATAATAAATAATAGCATAGGATAATTTAATAGTGTCATTTCATGTGAGAAAACCCTAATTTTCAAAACTAGGGTTTCGAAAATTACATATGTACACTATCGAGTTTTATAGGTTTTAATATTGATTTTTATGCTTAATAATAGTTTAATTATATAAAATAATAATAAGAAATTAATTATGATAATTTCGGATCATTAAACCCATTTTTCAAATCGTCTCTAGACGTTAACGTTCAAAACGTCTCAAAACGTTAATAATCGACTCATCTCAAAAATGGTCGTAGTAAGTTCGTACTTACTTCATAAATAATATTCCATTAGTATAGGAATTAATATGGAAATTAATTCCAAGCTTCGCTGCTTAGAAAATTTCATAAAATACTGACGTTCGATACGTAATCGACGTTAAAATTATACTGTCGGACTATTTCATAATATTCAATTCCTTAATTCACAATCCTTAGTGAATATAGAAAGGGATTCGTTATTACGATACTGAATCGAAATCAATATTCGATGTCATACAGAAATACTATACGGCAAAACCCTAATTCACGGGTTTAAAATACCGTAATTAGGCGTTCGTTTCTTTGGAATATTACGACAATGGCGATGCAGGTGCTGTAAGATACAACCAATATATACTATAATCTTACAAATCCATTGTATATTTACCAACATAAATTAATATATATATATATATATATATATATATATATATATATATGTGTGTGTGTGTGTATCATTAAGAATAAATAAAATAACAGAATTGTTAGGTACTTTCTGTAGTGTTAGCTCCAATTTTAGATATTATTAAATCTATAATAATAGGTATTAGAAGGTGAGTATATGATAGCTCTTTTTTTATATATAATTTATGTGAATCTGCAGCTATGTATATCAGCTCTCTCATGTGCAAGAAACTAATATAGGATTGTAAAGTGAACTATGATTATTGAAGATTGAGATACTACATCTTATTAACACCCTTCCTAGAAACTCGAGAATCGCTCGAGTTTTTTTACAATCCCAATATGTATGATTATAGTATGTATTTCATAAATTCAAATGACAAAACATTAGGTCATATGTATTTCGTAAAGTTCATATTTTGCATGTTAATCGAATATAATCATTTCAATGGTTTTAATATATAGTTGTTTCGTATATTCCCTACTAAAATCTTCTTCTAAAAATTCCATTATTCATATTGAAATCTTGAGGATGGATGCTAATATGAGAAGTTATTTTCCCTTAACCATATCATATGCGTAAATCTTTTATTTTATCTTTTGACGAAATAAATATCATTCATATTGTTTATATTGTTTATTTAATTAGATGATTAGCCTTACAATTGCATGACTTATTAACCGATTTCTTTGCACCAAGATATTTACAAGGTTAGTCGATTTAATTTTCATGCTTATTATTTATACGCGTAACATATTGAATCCAAAAATAGAAAATCTTGATGTTAATTAAATATTTGTTACACTATTTACAAGGTGTGCAGTTATGGAAAAGAAACCTTCGATGGGGTTAAGCACAAAATACAATATAAATTGTGGAGTTCGAATATGTGGAATAGAAAATTGAGAAAAAAGAAGAGTTTAATAAGTACATTATTTTTCAAGTTAATGATTTATAACATAAAATATTCTTTTTAAATTGTTTATATTAAGTTCTACATATATTCTTGTATGTATTATAATATGCACATCATTAAGTGTAGAAAACTGACTTTTAAAGATTTCAAAGAAAATCAACATTTATTTGAGGCACTATCTTTGTTATTTTCTCTTTAAAAAAATTCACTTGACTAATTGTTTCTATGAAATACAAAATCAAATTTGCTCAAAATCTAATCAAAGTGGTTCAAACTTAAGAAAAACAGTGTATGATTACTTTCTTAAAGTTCAATTTTTTGTTGAGTGCATTTGTTTTAAGCAAAATAAAGATTAAGATAAATATATGGGACAGTCAAACCGTCTCATCTGCTGTTAATTTTTCTTATTGTTATATGAGTACTGATAAAATAAGATATTCTATTCATTATGTGCAAAATTATAGTCTAATATATTACTAATGATATTTATTAGATTCAATAATAGATCTCACAATCATCAGTGAACCATAAGCTACATAGAAAAATGGAAGCAATAAATTTTTTATAATTTTGAATTAAGTTTAGCTTTGCAGGATTCTTACTTAATTATGATTATATTATGATTTGCATTATATTGGCCATCATAAAAAGTTTTTAAATTTATGATTAAAAGTTTTGTTATTTGAAAAATTAATCAAATCGACAAAGGAAATATGTTTCCACCATCTCCAGAGATTTCATATCATAAATTAACACATCACATTGAATTGTCCATATATTATTTAATTAACTTAAATATTTAACTAATCGAGTAAATGTATATATATTATATTTCATCGTTAATATTGTTATTTTTCTTAAAATATGTAAAACAAATTATTAAATAATTTGAAATTAGTTAACGAAGCTATACCAACTAATGCAAGTTCCTTATTATATTCCAATTTCCTGTGAGTTGTTCCCTTTTTATTTTATGAATGTACTCTACGAATATGAACACTTATGTTTACAATCATAATAATCATAATTTTCTAATTATAATAGTCATTATTAACCTTTTCCTATGAGGTATCCTATTGTTTTACAAGAATTGTTGATAAAGTATAAATAAATCATCAATATGGCATGAATCCTGTAAAAAGTGCAATATATCATGCCCCAATAATGATGATATTACTTTAAGAGAAAATTGCAATGAAGAAGATTTTGAGACATAGCTAAGGTAATGAAAATTTTCAATACATTCTAACGAAACAAATAATAATCCTTGCTTTATACAATTCAAATAATAATAATAATAATAATAATAATAATAATAATAATAATAATAATAATAATAATAATAATAATAATAATAAATGTTATAGAAGGCGACTACAACTTTCGTGTTTCAATGTTTGATGAAGTTACAAAAATATATGTCGGATGCTCTGTAAATGGGAATTTGTTGCCAATGAGTGAAGTAAATTATAATCTCTAAATTATAGAGGTCAGAGCATTATGTAATTTGAACAATTTATTTTTTCTAAAATTTAAAATCTTTTATATAAATTTTAACATTATGTAATTTGAACAAGTTAATTTTTATAAGGTGAATTTTTTCACATACTATAGAGGTCAAAGCACACAAAGCATACACTAAAATAAACTTTTAGCCATGCTCAAGTATGTAAAAAACTTATTGTAGGGGAAATCTAAATATTATAGTGCATGCAATCCAAAAGATACAACACATGGACAACATAAATGTGGATCAGTTGAAGAGTCAAAGTCAATTTAAGAGAAAATCAATTATAAATTGCAACGTATGGAAGTGCGAGACAAGAAAAAAAGAAGAGTCACGATGAAAAATAATTGAATACTACATTGGAATTCCAAGTGATAGCGATCAATCATTGCTCAATATTATCTCAAGAAGTCAAAAGAATAAGAAGAAAGTCCTTAAACAATCAAGATCAAAGAAAATATATAGGATTAATTCCAATTCAAAATTTCAAATAGAATTTTTCCATACATCATGAACAATGATTTGTTTAATATCCAGTTTATTCATTAATAGTAAAATTATCGATTTCATACATCTCAAATATGCAAAGTTATTTATACCAAATAAAAACTATATTGATTAAACGTGCAATGCACGTTACTTCTGCTAGTACATCTAAAAGGGTTAATTGTGGGAAAAACACAATGTTGACTCAAATTTGAAATCGCACTTTCCCAATTTGTCTCACCATAGTTTGTTCGATGTGTACCTTAAACCAAGGCTGTTTTACCAATGAAACAACACAGTTTTATTTCTAAAAAAATCAGAGATGTTGTAATTGCAAAAATTTAAAAAGTGGTGTTGTAATTGCAAGGTTTTAAAAGTCATGCAAAAATTACAAATTTGAGTAAACATTGTTTTCTTTCCGGCAGTTAACCCTTAGAAAATTTACTCGGCTTGAAAAATGTATGCACGTATGCATTTACCACGCACAATAAAGAGAATGGACTTACTCTCTAATCACTTGTCGTATAACTCCAGGAAGAACACCATTACTCAAGGGAGCAGTCTGAACTTCTATGCCACTACAACTTAATAACTAATTCCGCTCAACAGAGCTAAAATCCCCATCTTTCCCCTGCAAATGACAAAATGGACTTCATATTGAATGAGAAGATACAACTTAAATGAACTCAAATTCAATGTTTTCCAGCAAAAACTGGATCCAAGATATCAATAGGCGCTGAAAGATGCCTCTTAGATAGTGCTGCTACACAAACCAATTTCAGACAGAAAGGAAAATGGAACTCACTTAAACCGCAATCTAGTTACATTACATGTAGTCGAATAAGCAAAAATGTTGAGCAAAACTTTCAACTCAATACCTCATTTTCCACCTTACTGCAATCCAATTCTTGTACATGGGTTCAGAAAAATTTGAAGAGCACATCAAGTGCTGATTTTACTTCGAATTTCCAAAATGGAAGATTTGGGAACTTTTAATCCTAGAAATAGAGAAGCTAAAACCTAGATATATACACATGATAATATCCTCAAGACTGCACTATGAGTATGCCAACGATTCATATCTCTACAAACCCATAGTTACAAATAACACACATCTGAATTTCTTGAAATTGAGCAGTCGCTTTCACTACACTATTTTGCTTCCTTTCTCATCCAATCATTTTATTACTCAGAAGAATAAACTTGTTATTATTGACACTCAATTATAAAAAATATTACACAGATTACAACAAGTGAGGAGTTTACAACTAAAGAAAGTCTCCCAATTGATAAACCGACGACCAAATTAATTGTCCGACTGCAAGGGTTCTACTCACTCCAAATGAAACATGATCTATGCTAACGCGTCAGCTGAAATGTGACTTGGTCACTGAAGCCAAATCACAAAATAACTATCGATAACCACTCACCTTGAGACTGACAGCAAAAAAGTTCGTCACACAGCCTTCCAGTATTCGTTCACCGTCATTTGATAACAAAAGTTAAGTAACAGAAGGCGGCCTCAGCCTCTCCAGGCGTTTCCTCAGCCTACTCGGGAAAGGTATATCAGAAAACCAATATACCATATAAATAACCAAAATGCATTTGATCTATCCATCTCACAACCGCTAAAAGTACACACCTATGCCTCAGCACCAAATGTACACACATACCAACCATATCCAAATGTTGCAAAGTTTTAAATAAAAAACACCAAGAAATCACCTTCTGTTAATAATGCACACAACAAAATCCCATCAAATTTCACTTCATCACACCAGCACCAAATGCACACACATACCAACCATATCCAAATGTTGCAAAAATCCTAAATCTAAAACACCAAGAAATCTCTTTCAACAAAAAATGCACCAAATGTACACACATACCTACCAAATCCATATGTCACAAACATTCTAGATCTAAAACATCTAAAAACCACTTTCGACAACAAAATTCCATTAGGATAAAGAATCGCCACACCAGTGTACCTGATCCAATCAGTATACTTTGCATTCGCAAAATCCCTTTCACAACCCACGACTGCCAAACGAGCTGCACTATCTCTAGAACCAAAGGCAGCCGGAATGTATCCGCCTATATGTAAATACACATCCAACACCTCAGAAATCCTTCCCTCATCGAACCCACCTCGCCTAAAATCCAAATTCTCCCAATTTCCGCTCAGAAGCACGGTAAACGCCATTTCTTCCCCCAAATTCCTCTCTTTTACAACTAAAGGCATCACCTTTCTCATGGAATCATGAACGTCCCTAATCACCGAGTTCCACATCGCTGAACGGTTCGACAATTCCCAAAATCTAGCACTATCGTTCCTGGGGTTTTCGAGTAATAAATTAGGATTTTCTCTCAACAACAATTTGAAGGAATTTGATAGCCTACTTAAATGTCTTTCCCAGAATAAAAGGTCCGAGAAAGTGTTACACACGAAGACCTATCTAGGGGATGCACTATCGCCCATGATAAGTCACCTAGTCTAACACAGCAAACTAAATGTTAACAACAAGCAAAACAACCGATAAAAAGAACGGACAAACAACCTGAACAGAAAAAGACGACTCGGTCTTCAACCCCACTCTTGCTTGCCTAGCAATACCGTGGTCGATGTTTACAGATTGGTTGCCTAACACCGCCTCAGTTTAAGCGTGGTTGAAGGTGTGTTTTTTCTCTGCGTTCGGGTAAAATGACGAGTCGATCGGTGTCGGTTCTCTACGAATTGACCTTTCGAAGCGTGCGTGTGAGAGAGCTATCTTGCGACTTTTATAGAGAGTGTTTCGTGGTCTTCAAGCTTCAAATCCCACGTCCATAAACCTCCTATAACCACTGCAATCCACTCCGTTGTAAATGTTGCAGATGTTAGTGGAGATCATGCTCCCAGAAAATAGGAACTAACTTCCCATGATCTTGTAACCATGATCTAACTAACCTCCACTTATTCAAACTTGTTCCAACTGCAATCCACGTTTATTAGACGATAAATAAAACATAAAAGCGTAGGAAGTGAAAGATTACTTATATACGATTCGCCGGAGAGTCGAAGTTCGAACGGTGACTCGGGGAATATCGATCGCACCGGGATGTTACTAACATCGAATGTTACCAACATCCCATTCAACATTGAATTTGAGTCGACATTGACTCTAACAATCTCCCTTAATCTTTACCTTCCCGTAAGAAAGCGAGAAAACCTTCCGCAACAAAACAAGAAAAACAACAAGCGGAAAAACTATTTACGTGGCGAGAATTCTATGTTACGGGTTCGGATCAAAGGAAAGTGTTAAAGCTCCCGTCGATCAAACAAGAGTAAAACCTCTAAACAATTAGACAAAGTGTGAGAGTAACACTCTCGAAACATATAAGGAAGAGATTCAAACTCTCCCTAAATATGAGAAGGTCGGCGAAGGCAAGACCTTGAGAGTACTGCAAAAAGAATCACAATCCAACAACAATGCAACCAACATGATATCGAGCCGACAATGTATGAAACCAAAAACGATTACATCATTGCGAAGAAGACAAAGGTGTCCATACACCCACAAAAAACCACGATGTCCATGCATCACAAAACCAAAACAAATGTGTCCAGCACATAAATAAAACAAAGTGTCTAGCACTTAAAAAACAGTAACATCAGAAACAGCAGTAGCAAGGTGATTACTCCAGGGCGCAGGCGCAAATCTACTCCCCCTTTTTTGTTGGAGAAAGAAAAGTGAGCTGATCATGTAGAATTTTGATCGAGGCATCAATTTGGGACTTGATGATCTCGACCACCTCCTTGTTGTAGTTGTGCAACTTCTCACTAGCTTCCAACATCAGGTCCAGCTTGGCCTTCAAACCACGAATTTTCTTGACAGCATGCTGGAATTCTTGGGGATCCAGAGAAATATCCAAGATGTCATTGACTTCGTCCTCATCAACATCCATGGTAGTCTTGCCTTTGGCAGCCTTCTTGGAGGTACCTGTATCAGCATGTTGGGAAGAAGGAGAAGAGGAGCCTGCTTTAGAGGCTGAATTTGCAACGTCGTCTTCATCCACATTAAACTTCGTCCCGTGCTCAACATCCTTCATCAGAGCCTCAAAGGAGTCAGAGCTCTCAGAGACAACAATCTTCTTTTTCTTCTTGGCAACATTGGATGTTGAAGCAACATGCTTGCCCTTCGCTGGTTAAGGCAGATCCTTCACCCTTTCTGATGCTTGAACAGTCTTGACAAACTCCAGGGTGTTAACTTACTCCACCAATTTCTCTTTGGATGTGTTCAAGCCATTTGATGTCGTGAGATGATAGATGAGACTTGGAAATGGCGAGTGTTGGAGCCCATCGTCTTTGATGTTGCACGAGTTATCTGAAAAACAATCTTACCAAAGTTGAAGTCGACTTACCAACCTTATAAATCGATTCGACGATCTCGGTGGCAATCGAGTTCTTACTTGGCACCGATTGTAGATGCAAATTTTGTGCGATCTTGTATATAACATCGTCGGTCGGTTCTTCTTGTCCCGAGCTTCCATATAGACAACTTGTTGCCAGTAATGGTCTTCATCATACTCTTCTCCGAAAAGTTCTCATCAATATCATCAGGCAGGTTGAACAGCTTGTTGATAACAGAAGGGGTGAAATCATACAGATCTCCTCTCACATACACCCTCTCGTATTTCTTAGACATAATATCAGACACCTCCTTCAACATGTTAGCGTAGAACTCCCTCACAACATTCTCATCATAAGGATAGATGTTAGTCACAGTTTTCCACAGCTTTCTTTCTTTTAACAAGACATCTAAGCCATACTTAGAGAAGAAAGCATCATCCACCTTTCTTTCATTAAAAAAAAAACTTTTCATCACAAG
Source organism: Salvia rosmarinus (assembly GCA_036937905.1). Classification (NCBI taxonomy): domain Eukaryota; kingdom Viridiplantae; phylum Streptophyta; class Magnoliopsida; order Lamiales; family Lamiaceae; genus Salvia; species Salvia rosmarinus. The sequence continues at coordinate 811,216 of CM072820.1, read as the reverse complement.
GTTTTCATAGATGCTCTTAGCCTCACGAGAATAAAAACGTGTGGAGTAAGCCCTTCTTACTTTATAGTCGGACTTCTGAGTCTCATGCGAGTTCTTTGCCGGACGAACGGGGAAGAAGATGGAGCTTTGGTGCTTTTCCCTTTTCTCCTTCACAGAGATTTTGAGCGGCTTCGCCTTGGATGTTGCAGTAACATCACCCTTCGGTCGTCAGGCGATTGAGCTCGGTGATAGAGGTTGAGGACTTTGATTTGGTGCGACGAGGCCCACCGGAGTCATGGGAGCATCTTTCCTTTCCTTTCGAGTAGATTTGGTCTCCTTTATCACTTGCATATCATCCTCCGATCCAACAAGGGTTTCTGCAGCAACATCTCATGTTGGTTCAACATCTTCCTCTGTAACCTTTTCCTCAGCAACATTCTGGGCAGCGATATTTTCCTCCATCTCTGTCGTTGAGGATGACTTACTTCCATGATCAGGAGCATCACCACCACCGACACTGTTCGACTTTGGGGGGAGATTTGGTGGATTCCTCGCTTGTTGCATCAACACGAGGGACAAGTTATATTTTCACCGGTGCGTCATCCATGGAAGTTTTTGCCTTCTTTGTCACCGGAGCTTCCGTCTCCTTCTCCGACGAGGTCGATTTCTCCCGAGCCCTCTTCTCTTCCGCCTTTGCTGAGAACAGGACGTTGATGGGCACATCATCTGGGTTTTTCTCGATGTCCTCCGGTAGGATCATCGATATAGGCTCAACATTCAAGCCTTCTTCCTGGGTTTCGGAAACATTGAGATGTGTGCCATCAGCCATTTTTGCAGACAGAGTGGGAAGAGAATGGTGAGGAAGAGAGGATTGAGCAGAGAGAAACTGAGGATTTGGAGTAGGGGATTGAGACGATTCAGCTTTTTGGAGTGAAAGAGGGTGTTTGGCGGCGGCTTCTGGTGTTCCAAAGTCTTTAACTAATGATGAGAGCAAATTGGCCCAGTTTGGATCCTTGTTGCTTCGATTCTGCATAAAAAATGAGGAACACAGAGAAGCTAGAGAGGAAAATGGATTAATTGACGTTAGTGATCACAGACGAAGAATATATAACCCCAGAAAACAAACACACAACCACACTCAGAAGGAAAAAACCCTAAAAATATCCCCAAAACCCATAAGATAAGCACGACTAACCAACATGATAAACATCACACAACCATCAAGAGATGGGATAATCTTCAAGATAAGAACCAAATAAGTTCCCAGAAATTTTGAATCACCTGCATATTAACCAAAGATCCGGAAAACAAGGAAGAGAGAGAGAAGGGGTTATGCAGATGCCTAGACGCGAGAACAACATCTAATGTTGGTAGCCAATGTTAGGTCAAATGTTGTAAACATTCTCACCCAACATCACTGTTCGCCTTACACAGAAACCTTTGTTCTTTAGAACAGTTTTATGGGATTATTTTTGCTAACACCCTTTTTCCCTGAGAGCATCGTCGCCGCGAACGCCGTGCCCCGAGTACTTAGATGAGAGCTTTTGAATAACATCCCTTTTAGTGAAATTTTCTGACCTTTAAGCCTCACTCTTGTGCTACAGGTCTTATAACATCACATGTTATTTTGATCAACATCTGTCTATGGCACTTAATCACAGATAAGTTGAGGTGAGAATGTAACTACTTTATCCCTGCAAAAAGAAGTAACATTAGAAAAACACATGCATATGCCTAAAGAAAGAGAAAAACAAACACAAGCAACAAAACAGAATGTTGGGAGCCAAACAAAATCCTAAGTCCCAACATTCAGACCACACACACCTAAACTAGATGCAACAAAGGCCAAGAGACTTCCTAAGGTGAGAAAATCTCTCGTAATCGAAGGCTTTGGTGAATATGTCGACAATCTGTTCTCTGCGAGAGCAATTTAATGCATATCAAGTTCTTTTCAACTAGATCTCTTATGAAATGGTGCACGATGTCGATGTGTTTAGTGCGAGAATCTTTGTGATTTTTAGAGATGTCGATAGAACTCGTATTATCACACAACATAGTAAGGATGTCACTTTTCATACCATAGTCTTCTATCATCCATCTCCACCATAGCGATTGAGCACAACGACTTGCGGCAGAGATGTATTGACTTCAGTAGTGGAGAGTGAGACACAATTTTGCTTCTTGCGACCATGACACCACATTGTTGCCAAAGATGTAACATCCACCTTGGTGCTCTTCCCGTCATCCCATCACCTTCCCAATCAGCATCACTAAAACCAACAATGTTAGAGTTAGTGTCTTTAGAATACCACATTCCAAGTTCAGTTGTTCCAGCAACATAGCGGATGATCCTCTTGACAGCCTTCAAATGTGACTCTTTCAGCATGGGCTGATAGCGAGCACACACACCAACACTGTACATAATGTCAGGTCTACTTGCAGTAAGGTACAACAGACTTCCTATCATTCCTCGGTACGATGTTGGATCAACATCCATGCCAACATCATCTCTACCCAGTTTGTCACTAGAGCCCATGGGAGTTCTCATATGCTTGGCACTTTCCAATCCGAATCTTTTGACCAGTCCCTTTGTATACTTGCTTTGTGAGAAGAAGATTCCTTCTGGTGTTTGCTTAACTTGTAGACCAAGGAAGTAGTTGAGCTCACCTACCATACTCATTTCAAAAGTTGTTGACATGGCTTTCACAAAATCTTCTATAAGAGCAGTGTTAGTAGCACCAAACACAATGTCATCAACATATATCGAGCAATGATAATGTTACCACCACGTTTCTTAATGAAAAAGTCTTGTCAACTTGACCCCTAGTGAATCCAAACTCAATGAGAAACACAGTAAGACGCTCATACCAAGCACGAGGGGCTTGTTTCAATCCATATAAGGCCTTTTCGGTTTATAAACATGCTCGGGTTTGTTGGGATCCTCAAAGCCTTTAGGCCGTTCAACATCTGCCTCCTCGGACAACATTCCATTTAGACTGAGACTCTTAACATCCATTTGCAACAAAAATTACGAGTTGACAAGCAATAGCAAACAAGAGTCTAATGGATTCAATCCTAGCAACGAGAGCAAATGTTTCATCAAAATCTATCCCTTCAACTTGAGTATACCCTTGAGCAACAAGTCAGCCTTATTCTAACAACATTCTGTTCTCATTATTTTGAAAATCCACTTGGTACCTATCACATTTTATCACGTGGTCTCAGAACAAGATCTCACACATCATTCTTGAACAAAGCGATTGAGTTCATCATGCATAACATTCACCCAGTCAACATCTAGAAAAGCCTCCTTAACATTCTTAGATTCAACAGAAGACATGTAACAAGCAAACTCAACTTCTTCACACACAATAGACATGCATGCAATTCTTACCATAAACGGTAGTTCACTTGTCCTTTCTTCCTCGTTTGCATTTGTCCCGAGGCTTCACCAATGATTTGATCTTTGGGATGGTCCTTCCTAATTCTTCATGGAGAGTCACGCTTGAGTGGATCATGAAGAAAATCTCCACTATCATCATCTCCATCACTGTCAGAACCACTTCATTTGTCTTCATTCAATGTTGTGTCACCATTGGATGTTGGACCAACATCAGGTTGAACATGTTGTTCATGAGTTTGCTCGGGTATAGCTTGATCCTCCAGTAAGTCAGAAATATCTTCTTCATCAGACCTGTCTGCAAGACTCACCATATCATCAAAACCACATTCACCGTTTCTTGAATGGTCTTAGTCAGAAGGTTGTACACCCTATAGGCATGGTCTGGCGAGTAGCAAGGAACATTCCTTTGTCACTTTTAGAGTCAAGATTGGTCAAATGATCCCTATCATTCAGGATATAGCAAACCTGACCAAAAACATGAAAATATTTGAGGTTATGTTTTTACCCTTTCAAGATCTCATACGGTGTCAACATTGTACTGTGTCTCAAAGACTGTTGATGATGTGACTGCGATGTTAACCGCTTGAGCCCAGCCTTTTGGAGAGGTTTTGGTATGCAACATTGCTCTTACCATCTCACGGAGAGTGCGATTCTTCCTCTCAGCAACACCTTTATGTTGTGGTGTCTTGGGAGCAGAAAACTCATGAAAGATACAATTGTTAGCACAAAATCGGAGAATACGAATTCTCAAATTCCTCCCATGATCAATTCGATCACGATAACATTCGACCATATTGAGCGAAACCTTTTATAGAGTTTTTTTGAAAAGAATGAAGGTCTCAGATTTTTCACGCATGAACTCAACCTAAGTATACCGAGAGTAGTTATCAGCACTCACAAGGACATACCTCTTGCCACCAAGGCTCTTAACTTCAATGGGACCCATCAAGTCCATGTGAAGGATTTCAAAACATCTTGTGGTGCTGCATGTTGATAACATTGGATGTGAAGTTCTGACCTGCTTCCCCTTTTGACATGGTCCACACACAACATCATTCTTGATCACCATCTTTGGGAGTCCACGAACAACATCATTTGTTATGAGTTTTGACACGTTGTCGTTTAGCATTCAAAATAAATTTATAACCTATTGCCCATCACGGCGTAGCCGGCGATAAGTATAGGGTCGATCCCACGAGGAGTTGGTGTAGCAATCTCGATGTCGCGATGTCACAAAAGGAATGAGAGTAGTGTAGTTATCTTGATCACTATAGGTATGGCTAAAGTAACACAAAGCGAACTCAAATGGGAATATCAAATAATAAGGCGAGTGCGCTTGGGAAACAACCGTGAAGGCGATTAACACTCGGTCCTAGGTGCGAAGGTTTTCACTACATGACACGCATCAACCGGTTATAAGAGACATACGTCGTGACCCGTTGTCACGCGTCGCCCACGACGCACCCCTCCAAGTCTATCCTTTTTGTGTAAACAAGGCAAGGACACCCTATGCAAACTATCTAACCCAGTAGTGCCCATGCGAGGACACCTCGATACATGCAAACCACACAGCTGTTATGATCTAGATGGACCGGTATTGGCAAAGGCATTTGTTAGGACTACTCCAACTCGCCCACACCGGTCGTACTATTTGGGGTGCGGGACACTGACACCTTAATCCAATTATTACTTGCAACCTCCCTTACCCACTATGTTATTTGCAACTAACACACCGAGTTTGGTTAAGTTATATAATGCCCAGGACCTAGCGCTTCGGGAACACATGCATGCAGATCGTAATGCCCTACTTAGACCTCTCGAGTTGTATTAATCATGCTTCACTTAGTCATGCCCAAACTAGAATAAAGACTTAGCTAAACATAAAATAAACAAACATGCAACAGTTAATCGAAACCATAATTAAACGGAAACAACTTACTATTACTTGAATGAAATAAACGGCGAGCCCAAAGCGCCGCCGGCAAAACATAAGACAAAGTAAATAAAAGTGTTTGCCCGAAGGGTCTTAATGTATGTGGTGGTGATGATAAATCTGATGCTAAGAGGATGAGAGCAAGAGTCGGAGAGAAGAAGAGACGCACAAGTCGCGCCTTCATCCATATATATAGGCCGAGAGAGGCTGACGATGGTAATGGCCCATGGGCTGGACAATCTGGTATGATTTTCTTGTTGATCGGCATCTTTCCTTGCCCAGACGGATCTGGGATGATCTCCTCCGGTTTGAGGATTTGGCCTCTGCAGCATCCTTTCCGATTTAGCGAGATTCACCCGATCTAGCGTATCTTGCCCATCACCTCTCTCTCTCTCTTCGACGACGGTGTCTCTTCTTCCTTCTTACCCAGCTCTTGCCTTCTTTACTCCGCTTGCCCAGTAGCCTACCCTTACGGAGATTGAACTTGTGCGGTTTGTAAGGAGGTCACGCCGTGTAACGGAACAACCACTGGGTTTGATGCCACGGCGTGGCGAAGCTCCTTGTGCCCTCGAGTGCAGTCGTATCTCGGATCATCCACCATGCAAGTTACCACTGTCTTGTCCATTTACGCCCGCCTTGGCCTGCAGACGGTGTGTCCTCCGGACACAAAACACAACAAGAAATACACAAAAGACTCGATCTAGACCTAGACAAGACACATAAAAGAGCACAAAACTTGGGCTCGTCACACACGCACTTTAAACATGCTTGTCCTCAAGCATGCACATGTAATTGCCCAAGACAATGAAGAAAGAAAAGACACAAAAGACACAAAGGTTGTACATCTTCACAAGCGGGTTATCTCGGCAATATAAGCTTCACGAACAAACTAGCAATTCGGTAGACTCCATTCAAGCAACGACCATCAAACAAGTCAAAATCTGAATTTGAGCATATTGGGCATTTTCCTCACCAACACTCTGCACTCTTGTGTATGAGGCTAGTGTATACGCTCGGGACATCTTTTATTTCGACTATGCCATAGGCTGCGTGCCTCTACCACCGTTTAGACTAAGCTTTTAAACATTCATCCTTAGGTCTTTCATTTGGCTATAATGAGGCTTGAGACATAGGTGGGAAATTTTTGGAGCAGTAGGCTAGGTCGTCATGGACTAAGGATTGAGGAAATTGTTTTGACCTCCATGGATTTCCTTTCGTCTTCTTCTTACGGGCCTCAGCACAAATATCTTAGGACTCCATCAATATATATTATTTTATTTTAAGTCCTTTATTTTTCTTTCATTTAAGGTACATACGTATATTGGGCATTTACCCATTTCTTTGAAATTAGGTAACCCTTTGTTTCTTGCCCATCACGAGGCTCTCTTATTCTTCCCTTTTGTTCGCCTTTCTCTTCTATTAGCTCCTAAGTCCAATTGACCGGGCAGGCTTCTTTTTCGAGGCTAATTTAAGTGAGTGAAAGAAATTATTAAGCTCAAATGGGCTGAACGAGGGATTAACAATTGGTAGGACATTTTGGCTCGATTGGGCATGTTTTGAAAGAAAAAATGCCTAAGTCATCTAAATGTTTTAGCTAAGTCAATAAGGCCTCGACATAAGAATGCACGCAAGTTCTAGCAAAAGCCTAATGAAGATGTCATTAATCACACAAGAAAGGAAACTGTGTTGATCTAGATACAACAGTTTAAGCTCAAAACTCACCATGTGTGCTCAAATTCAATTCGTCATCCTTATTTACATACGGTCATGCTCAAAACAGAATTCCTAAAACTACTAGCATTATTCAAAACAAAACAAAATATAGGCCAATCAATCCCACCAATTTAAACATGCTAACCGACACACAAAAACGAAAACCCTCCCCACTCACACACTTTGCGTTGAGCAAAGTGGGTAAACAAGGAGGGAACACAAACACAAAACAACGAAACGAAATGAGCAAGATAGGCAGTCCCCCTACTCACACACTTTGCCTTGGGTAAAGTGGGTCGAATGGGACCGACTCCTTAACTCAAACAAAGCGAGCAGACGCAACCCCCTCACTCCGCACTTTGCCTGGGCAAAGTGGGTGAAAAAGGGTTGACCACCAACAAAACAAAACAACAAAAGCGAAACAAAAGCGAAAGCGAAGCAGAAACAAAAACAAAAAGGGAGGCAAAAGGTCGATGGGGCTGGATACACGAATCGGTGTGGCAAAGTAGGCTAGCGAGGGCATCATGGGTCGTTTCGTTGTTCCTCCATCCTAGTCAAGCGGCTTTAATATCCTCCTCCTCCCGACTCTCTCCTACTCTCTCCCGGCCGTGGGAGGCGGGCGAGGTTGTTCGTCATCGGCTGGCTCAGTGAAGGCGGTTTGCCGTCTGGACATAGTAGATGTCCTTCATTCGCCCAAGCATAGCCGTGTCGATATACTGACTCGGCTCGCTTCTGTGTCGGTATTCGCCGTCCAAGACCTTGACCGTGGTCAAGCGGGCCACCAAATGGGCGAGAGATCATCCGCTTGGGATGAGTCGGGATGTCCTTGAAGTGGGCTGCGCAACGCGGCAAAATTAATCTTGTGGCCATGCCACATGCACCGAATGAACAACTCAGGTTGGGAGATGGAGTTCTTTGCCCACCTTCCCAAGAAAGCAGAGGACATGAGGCGATGGCACATCCTAGCGCGTTGCTCTTGACTCATTACCCTTAGTGTATCGACTTGAATGTTGTGCCCGGACCAATCGTTGACCATTTTCATTCCACCTCCCCGTGTGCTCGGGAGCGAAGGTGAAAGCCTCCTTGTACTGTGGTCTTCGTCTCAAAACTACATCATGCCCAGTGCGGTTGAAGTCGTTCACGGAGAGCAGAAGTTGTTGCCCATCGGCTAAATTTTATGCGATCCGTGGTCGCCTTCGCTTGCACAGGTTTTTACTTGAGGTTTGAATGAACTCCTCACGGTGTGATGTCTGGCCGTCCGGCCATTCCAAAACGCCCCATCAATCATTGCGAAAAACTTCTTCACTTCATCCTTAACCCCGGACTTTCCAACACCTCCATGTCTAGCGTCTTGGGCTTCACAATGCCCCTCATCGGTGGTCGATGGGTGAACTTGGGATGGCCTCTCCGTGGTCGGGATGGCTTTCCTTTTTGAAGAGGTGATGCCGTCTTGGCAAGGTACCCACGAGTTCTCTTCGTGATGGCATTGGGAGCTCGGTGAGGCTTCTTTCTCGATGGTGGTGGTGCCCTCGAGTCTTTGTCGGGGTCTCTTCTTCCTTCACTTTTCTCCTTTTCGCCGGAGGGCTCGGTTCGTCGGACTTCGTCAGGTGGACTCCTCTGTCTCCGCGGGGGTATCCTCATTTTCCGTCGATGGGGCGGTTTTTTCCTTGATGGCCTTGGCTTTCTTCTTCTTGGGCTTCGCCGTGGTCTCTCTTAGTGGTTCCTCTGGTGCCTCCTTTACGGGTGAAGGTGCAGTGCCCTCGATTGTCTTCTCCGGTCCCGGAGTTTCTTGGAGAGGGCTCTGGGCATCTTGGGAGTGGCGGGAGTTTGAGAGGGTCGCCATCTTCGCTTTGAGCTCGGTGGTTTCTTGGTTCGGATGGGGTATCGAAAATTTTGTGGTGTTTCGGCTGCGGTTTCTGGTGGTCATTTTGAAAATGGAAAAGGGTTTCTTCTTTAAGGTTCGGTGAGAGAGGGAGATTCTGAGATTGAGGCGGCGTGGGGGTAATTATGGGTGGCGGTTATAAGGGGCGCACGTCCTTTCTCCCGACAACCGCCCGCCACTTGTTCCGAACTCACCTTGTTGCCCACGGTGAATGTCAGCGTCTCATCTTGCCTCTTGATCATGATCACTAGTGTTCCCGCGGTTACCAACACAACACCACACGCAAAGCGGGGCAAACCAAGCAAAACAAAAAGAAACAAAGAAAGAAAGCAAATAAAATACCGGGTTGCCTCACAGGTGGTATATGGTTATTATGGTGGCTCGACCGGACTTTTTCATTAATCTTTTCCTCGAGGGCTTGCACTTGATCGGTTCCTGGATCTATCTCGTGATGCCCATAGTAAGCCTTTAGGCGATGTCCATTGACCTTGAAGGTCTTTTCGTCTTCAGTCTGCGACCCGATAGCTCCATTCGGAGTGAGTTTTGACTTCATATGGTCCGCACCACTTGCTTGTTAACTTGCCCGACATCAACTTGAATCAAGGCGGTATAAAAGCACCAATTGCCCTCGCTCGAATGACTTGGCTTTGATAAGGCGGTCATGTGCCTTCTTTAATCTTTCTTTGTATAGAACGGCATTGTCATAAGCCTCTAGCCTTATCTCTTCCAGTTCTTGAAGTCAACTTTCTAGCTTAGCCATCACGGTCCAGTCAAAGTTGAGCTTGTTCACTACCCAAAATGCCGCGTGCTCTAGTTCTCTTGGTAAGTGACACATCTTGCGAACACAATTGATGCGGTGACATGCCCAAGGGGTCTTGTATGCGATTCAGATGCCCATAGCGCGTCGTCAAGGCAGTGCTCCGATCTTTACTGTAGGTCCCACTACCTTCCTCAACATAGTCTTGATGATTACGTTGGACAACTCCTCTTGCCCATTAACTGCGGATGGTAGTGTAGTCACCGATGGGTTACACCGTATTTCTCGAACAATTTGGTGATAGTAGTGTTGCAGAAATAGGTTCTTTGATCGCTGATAATTGCCTTGGGCACACCGAACCTGTTGAATATATTAGCTTTGAGAAAAGTCGAAACTACTTTGAGTCATTGGTGGCACTTGCTTCGCCTCAACCCATTTCAAAACATAGTCCATCGCAAGCGGGATGTGCGTGTTGCCCTTGAGCTCGGTAATGGTCCCATAAAGTCCATCCCCCATACATCAAAGATTTCGATTGGGAGGATAGGTATCATGGGCATCTCATTCCTCCTTGTGATATTTCCTTCCTGTTGACACTCTTTGCATTGCTTACACAACTCATAAGCATCCTTGAATATCGTGGGCGGAAGAATCCATTGTCTAACACCTTCCTCATTGTCTTCTCTTGCCCAAAGTGACCTCCACATTCTTTGGAGTGGCGTTGATTGAGAATGTCTTTGATCTCGATTTGAGCCGCACGCACCTGTCGCAGGACTTGGTCAGCGCACTTTCTCCATAAGTAGGGATCATCCCATATGTAGGTTCGACAGTGCCTTGATCTTGTTTCTTTGATCGTAGTGAGCCCAACAAGAAGTTCTCGGTGGTTTTGTAATTCACCAAGTGCGATACCATGGCTCGAACTCCGTCGTGCCTCGAATGAAGTATAGATGTTCTTGATGAAGGTCTCCGTAATGGGCGCGAGGTCACCCCTTCGTGATATCCTACTCAAATGGTCGGCCCAAGGTTTTGTGCTCCCTCTTGTCTTTGATTTCAACATCGAACTCTTGAGAAGCAAGATCCATCGATCGATCGTGGCTTTGACTTCTTCTTGGCCATCGGTATCTAAGGGTAGTGTGATCGGTGTAGGCGATTGTCTTGGCCCCGATTAGGTATGATCGAAATTTTTCAAAGGCAAAGACGATCGCCAAGAGCTCTTTCTCGGTTGTCTTTGAAGTTGCGTTGGACGGCATTGAGAGTTCTCGAGGCATAGTATATAGCATGACTTTCATTTCCTCTTCGTTGTCCCAAGGCGGCTCCCACTGCGTGCCAGCAGCATCGCACATAACTCAAACGGCATGCCCCAATCGAAATTTGGATGATCGATCTTGAGATTAAGTTGTTTTCAGTATCAAAAGCCATCTTACACTCTTCATCGAATTCCTTGGTACATCATTACGGAGTAGTCGTGTCATGGGCATGGGCGATCTTGCAAAGTCCTTCACAAATCTTTGTAGAATCCACCGTGCCTATGAAACCTCGCTTGCTTTCATTGGTTGGATAGGTCGATTTGGCGATGATCTCTACTTTAGCTCTATCTGCTTCTATCCTCTTTCGGACACCACGTGCCCAAGAACAATCCTTCTTGTACCATGAAATGACATTTCTCATAATTGAGGATCAAATTCTTTTCGACACATCTCGTAGGACTACTCCAAATTGTCAAGCACTCATCGAATGATTCCCGTGAGACGGTAAATTAGTCCATAAAGACCTCGATGCATTTCTCCAATAGGTGCGAGAAGATGCTCATCATACATCGTTGAAATGTCCATGGGGCATTACCTGAGCGAAAGGCATTCTTACGTAGGCAAATGTCCCGAATGGGCATGTGAAAGTGGTTTATCACGATCACTTGGGCAACCCGGATCGCATGTAGCCCGCAGTATCCGTCTAAAAACAAAAGAATTTGTTTCACTAACCTTTCCAAAGATCTCGTCAATGAAGGTAATGGAAAGTGATCTTTTCGGGTTACCGTGTTGAGCTTTCGATAGTCAATACACATTCTCCAACCTGTTTGGAGTCTCGTTGGGATCAGCTCTCCTTTCTCGTTTTTCACTACCTGAATGCCTGACTTCTTGGGCACGACATGTCTCGGGGCGACCCATTTCTTGTCGATATGGGATATATGATGCCCAAGTCGAGAAGCTTCAAGATCTCCTTCATGACTACCTCCTTCATAGCTGGGTTCAACTTCCTTTGTTGATCGCGTACTGGTTTGGCTTCCTCTTCCATTAAAATGTTGTGAACGCATATGGATGGGCTGATGCCCTTGATATCGACGATGTCCATCGATAGCTTCCTGTATTGCCCAATAACATTCTTCACGACTTCTTCCCGATTCGGATGAGTTTAGCATTGATGATCACAGCAAGGTGTCGTCCTTCCTAGAAATATATACTTAGTGGTGAGGAAGAGTCTTTAGCTCGAGTTTGGGAGCTTTCATAAGGGATGGAGCGAGCTTTTCTTCTTCCTTCACCTTGGGCATGTTTCGCTATATTGACCACTTGAGTCCCTCGGGTTCGCTCCGCAAAATAAGCGGGGCCTCCGACATTGTCCGTGGTCGCTTCTCTCGAGTGTCTTCCTCCTTAAGACCACTTTGAATTGCTACATCCAATGGATCTTGTAAACCTATCTCGGCGGGATGTCTCCACCATGGGTTCAATGTGATCAATGAATTCCACGACCTCAATATCAATAGGATGCTCCATGGCCTTGAAGATGTTGAAGGTCACCGTCTCGCCGATCAAATTCACATGATAACTTGTCAGGTGTCGCAATCAATCCTAGTTCGGCCGTCTTCGCGAATGGTCGACCCAAGAGCATAAGCGAGGATTTGTTGCCCATCGTGCCCATATCCGTAGCGTAGAAGTCCATTGGAAATATGAGTTCCTCCACTTTGACCAATACGTCTTCAATGATTCCTTCGGATGAGCGTTGGACTGTCGCTAATTGAATAACCACTCGTGTTGGCTTCGTGGTTCCCACTTTTAATTCGTTAAACATTGACAAGGGCATGGCGTTTATAGATGCCCCCAACGGCAAAGATGGCCCTTTCGATCCTCGTGTTGCCTATTAGGCGGGGAATGAAAAACATCCATGGATCTCCACACTTCTCGGGTAATTTTATTTGAGGATCATGCGGATACATTCTCTCCACTTGGAATTTTGCATCGTCTTTGTATTTCACCTTTCGTGCACAATTCTTTCATGAACTTTGCCCACTTTGCATCGTGCCGGAAAGCGGTGATAAGCGGTATATTAATTTCCACCTTACGAAACACGCGATACATCTCACTCATTTCTTCCTCTCTGCGGTTCTTGGCCAATCTGCCTGGAAAGGGAGGTAAAACCTTAGGATTAGGTTTGACATAGGTCGACTCAATGATTGCATCTTCTTTTTCCGTCTTTTTCCTTGGGCAATTCCACTTGATCATCGTCGTCTTGACCAATGTGTTCTGTGAGATCTTCCACTTCAGGCATGTGCGTCGTTCTTAGGCATGAAAACTTTCTCCGCGGTTCTTCCCACTTCGTGGCTATAGCATTCGGTTGGGCTAACTCGTTTACCTCTACTTGAGGAGGTAAATTTCCTTGATTCTTCTCAAGACGCGTTACGGCGGCCGTCAATTGGGAAACTTGGTTCCCAATGCTGGAGGATCCCTTGTCTCGACCTTGAATTTCTCGTTCTCTTGTTGAGCCTTCACATTCTCTCGTGCCATAGTATGCAAAGTTCGCCAACGATGGCCCACCGCTATGGTCACCGATTATTCTGTCTTGTTGTTGTTGTTGTCCCGCCTCCGTCATTCTTTGTTGTCCACGCCTCCGCATCGTTCTTTGTTGTCCCGCCCTTCTTTGGTTGTTAGACCACCTAAAATTTTCGTGGTTCCTCCATCCGGATTGTAGGTGCAGGAGTTTGGATCATATCTCCTCTGTTCGTATTGCCCATTACCATTTTGACCTTTGTATTGACTTCTTCTTCTTCGGGGTGGGGCGTTGATCGATGTGATGTGTCACGGCCGCAAATTTGGCAAACTTTAGCTTTCTTTTGCCACGCCCCGTGTTGGTTATGAACTTGTCGAACAGTTACAAAGTTTATCGACTTGGTCTCCACGGTTGAAGGCGTAGTGGCGCTTGCCTCGAACTTCTCCTCCTTCGCCTCTGTTTTCTTGACCATCTCGCCCAACAATCTAAAGGCCTCACTGGAACTTTATTCATTATCGATCCTCCTCAGTGCATTCACCAAATTTTCTCACTTTCCTTAACCCGCCATGAAATATTGGATTAGATCATGGTGCGGAATTTGATGTTGAGGCATTTCACCCGCAATGTTTAAACCTTCCCGATAATCATAAAGGTTTCCCGTGCCCATTTTGATCCGCTTATTCTTTCCTCATGTTCGAATGCGGGCGACGGAAAGTACTTCTCGAGGAACTTACGGTGCGGTTCAAGTGGTCACACTTCCGTGGGCAAGGTATAGAGCCATTCTCTTGCTCCGTCATGCGAGAGAAGGGAATGATACTAATCTCACATACTCTCCAAGGTTTTCATTGGCGCGGATAGTCCACACGCCATCTCAAGTCTTGTAAATGTCTTTGTGGATTCTCCTCGGGCATGTCACTGAATCGGGGGGGATACGGATGAAGGAATGCTTCATCTCCCAGTGGCCATTGATCGCGGACAAAGTGATGCCCGTTGGCCTCAAGTTCTGGTTGTTGGGGAACACCATTTCCCTCAATGTTCGCTCTACTGCGGTTGTTCACCCATCGTATTGCCCTCGGGTTCTCTTCTAGATTAGCCGCCTTGCGACTTGTCGTGCCCTCCGCATCTTCTTTGCTCTCCGCCTTGCGTGCTTTTCGATCTCGGGATCGTATAAAAGTCATCCGTTCACTCCCGCAAGGTTAGGTCGTAGCATCTGATAGAAAGCAATATAAACTCAAGAAATATAGATTACTCTTTGGAATGCGCAACTCCCGACAACGGCGCCAATTCGACATCTTTGTCGTTCGGCGCTCAAAATAAATTTATAACCTATTGCCCATCACGGTGTAGCCGATAAGTATAGGGTCGATCCACGAGGAGTTGGTGTAGCAATCTCGATGTCGCGATGTCACTCAAAAGGAATGAGAGTAGTGTAGTTATCTTGATCACTATAGGTATGGCTAAAGTAACCTGAAACGAACTCAAATGGGAATATCAAATAATAAGACGAGTCTGGCTTGGGCAACAACTTCGTGAAGACGATTAACACTCGGTCCTAGGTGCAAAGGTTTTCACTACATGACATGCATCAACCGGTTATAAGAGACATACGTCGTGACCCGTTGTCACGCGTCACGCCCACGACGCCCCTCCAAGTCTATCCTTTACGTGTAAAGAAGGCGAGGACACCTATGCAAACTATCTAACCCGTGGTGCCACGAACGAGGACACCTCAAGACATGCAAACCCTACAAAGTGCGTTATGATCTAGATGGACCGGTATTAGCAAAGGCGTTGCTAGGACTACTCCAACTCGCCCACACCGGTCAGATTATTTGGGGTGCGGGACACCGACACCTTAATCCAATTATTACTTGCAACCTCCTTACCCACTATGTTATTTGCAACTAACACACGAGTTTGGTTAAGTTATATAATGCCGGGACCTAGTGCTTGAGGAACACACACATGCGGATCGTAATGCCCTACTTAGACCTCTCGAGTTGTATTAATCATGCTTCACTTAGTCACGCCCAAACCGAATAAAGACTTAGCTAGACATAAAATAAACAAACATGCAACAGTTAATCGAAACCATAATTAAGCGAAACAACTTACTATTACTTGAATGAAATAAGCAGCGAGCCCAAAGCCCGCAAAACATACGACAAAGTAAATAAAAGTGTTTGCCCAAAGGGTCTTAATGTATGTGGTGGTGATGATAAATCGATGCTAAGAGAATGAGTGAGAGTCGGAGAGAGGAAGAGCCTTGTCACGCCTTCATCCATATATAGGCCGAGAGGCGACGATGGTAATGGCCCATGGGCTGGACAAACAGTATGGTTTCCTTGTTGATCGGCGTTTTCCTTGCCCGACGGATGCAGGATGATCTCCTCCGGTTCGTGGGATTTGGCCTCTGCGCATCCTTTCCGGTTTGAAGAGATTCACCCCGATCTCGCGTATCTTGCCCATCACCTCTCTGCATCTTTCGACCGGTGTCTCTCTTCTTCCTTCTTGCCCGGCTCTTGTCTTCTTACTCCGCTTGCCCAAGAGCTACCCTACGGAGATTGAACTTGCGGTTTGTAAGGAGGTCACGCCGTGTAACGAGCCACTCGGGGTTTCATGCCTGGCGTGGCGAAGCTCCTTGTGCCCTCGAGGTACATCGTATCTCGATCATCCGCCATGCAAGTTACCACTGTCTTGCCCATTTACGCCTCGCCCGCCTTGCCCTGCGAGACAAAGTGTCCTCCCGGACACAAAACACAACAAGAAAGGCGCAAAAGACTTGATCTGACCTAGACAGACACCTGGAAAAGAGCACAAAACTTGGGCTCGTCAAGTTTCTAGAGATTCTTCAGGTTAACATGCCCCAACCGTGGTGCCACAGATCCACTTCACACATTTTGGTAGAATGATAGATGTTGGCATTGTCAGTCTTGTAGAAGTTGTCAGAGGACCTGCTACCTACCATCACACATTTGTTGGTTGTTTCAAACACTTCACAAATGTTCTTGTCAAACTTGACAAACATCCCGTCATCACATAATTGGCTGATACTGATCACATTAGCCTTCAAGCCTTCAACATGGTGAACATTCTTGAGTTTTAGGAAGTCTTTAACATTCAAAGTTCCCTTGCCAACAATCTTGCCTTTGGCACTTCCTCCGAAGGTAACATTCCCACCATTTGTTGGAACATAATCGATCAGAAACTCCTTGTTGCCTGTCATATGCCTGGAACAACCATTATCAAAGTACCAATTGCAGGAAAGGTTAGCATGAAGAGAATTGAAAACAACATTGCATTTCTTGGAGAAAATGTTGTCAGTCATGACAGAAATATTTTTCAATGAACTCCCAACATCCGACTGATATTCTTCAAACATCTGATTTGCAGATGTTACAACAATATCATTCAAATACTTCTCACAGTAAGGTTTGATATGCCACGGTGCTCGATAAAGTAATGGCACACATAGGGTTTCACTTTCAAATTGTTCCTCTCTTAGTTTTGAGAATTTTCCTCCATTTGACCTCACAAACACATTAGCATCTCCTTCTCTAACATTCAACATGTTAGTGTTACCAGAATCAAAACCAATATCATGAATCCCAGCAGATTTATGAGATAACACCTCATCAAGACAAGCAGTGCCTTTGTTAAACCTATCAAAGGTTTTCTCAACTTTGTAAACTTTACATTTCAAGTCAAAAAGCTCAGCATCCTTTTTGGTAAGGAGAACTTCCAACCTCATGACATGATCCTTCAAAGTTTGATTTTCATCCAACGGCACAAGGATGTCTTTCGTTGCTCCTCACATTGAGCATCAATGTCATCACGTAGAACTCAAGATCACTAATAGCTTTGAGACGATCAAACTCCTTTTCCTCGTGGATCGCAACACAACAAACATTCTACGAGGTAACATTAGTTTCATCAAGAAGAGTCATTTCATACCGGTTTGTTGTTGATGTTGAGAAGATGTGTCCATCAATGTTAACCATGGTGTTCTGCTCGACCAACATCTTCTTCTCGCCTTCATCACATCATCCTTGTCGAGAGCTCTTCCTCATAACATTCTTTTATCGGTCGCAATCATTTCACCTCGACTCATCAACATCATCGATCGTTGCAATGAGGATAACTTTCGCCCTCCTCGTCTCGAAGTCATCACTCAAAGAAGCAACATAATTGGCCTGAGCAACATTGCTAGATTTTCCACTCTGACGAGAAGACGCTTGCTTCTTTCTTGCTCTCGTAGGGCATTCATTAGCATAATGTCCCATCACTAAACATTCCATGCACCGCACATTGTCGATGCGTTATTCTCAAAGATAGGATTGTTGAATGTTAGGTGTAACATTGGGAATGTTAGTAGGACTTGAGATTTCAATGACGTTTCGGATATCCTTCTTGGATTTGAGCTTTGTTTCCCATTTTCAAGGATTTAACCAGTTGTTGATTTTTGGTCAACATGGCAATGCCGAGATCAACCTCATCGAGCTCATGTTCCGATCGAATACTCAACATCATCAAACACATTAGAGACCACTTTGGAGTTTTCAAGACGGAAAGCAACATGCGGACTTATTATAGCTAACCTTTTGTTGGTCAAGATTCATTTCAAAAGTAATCAATCTACTCACAAGATCACCTATCCTCATGGTGGTAACATCAAACAAATCTTCAATAGAGGAAATTTTCATGTTATACCTTCCAGGTAGAGACATCATCATCTTGCTTACCAACCTCTCATTTGCAATGGGCTCTCCAAGTCCAATGACCTCGTTAGCAATTTCACTCGACTTTTCATAGTATGTCGATATGGTCTCATCTTCTTGCATCCTCAACATCTCAAATCTAAGTAGTCAACATCCTTACGTGTTGCTTTAACACTTGCCGATCCTCACATTGTTCCGTAGAATAAGCCAAGCATCTTGAGCCTCTATGCGATTAGAGATCGAAGCGAAAACAAGGACATCAACACGGATAAAAATAGCATTTAAAGCTCTCGCATTGAGATTAGAGTGAGTCTCTTCAAGATCCACCGTTCTCATGTTTGTTGGTGACAACATCATTCACCGCCTCACGTGGAGGAGTCCAGCCGTTCAACACCGCAAGCCACGCACGTTCATCTATGGGAAGGATTTACATTGTCATGCGCGACTTCCACAAGGCGTAGTTCTTTCCACTACTATCAAGTGCTGGAGGTCGAATGAAAGCATTGGTGGTATCCATCAGTAGTAATATAGCACATAGGAACGATCTTAGTTCGTTAAGAACCCGCTCTAATACCAATTGAAAGAATTCAGTGCCTGAATTACTACTTATTAACACTGTGTGAATGTTAGTAGAGTAATGTTACTAGCAATGTTAATAACATTCCAAGTAACACGCAGCGGAAAAAGTAAATAACACACAGGATAATTTTGGGTTATGAAAATAACCCGTGTTGTCTCGACAACTAGCTCTATTGATAACTTAAAAGCAGTTACAAGTGTTACACACGAAGACCTATCTACGGGATGCACTACCGCTTTGATAAGTCACCTAGTCTAACACAAAGAACCGAATGTTAACAACAAGCAAAACAAACCGATACAAAGAACGGACAAACAACACGAATGAAAAGACTACTCGGTCTTCAACCTCACTCTTGCTTGCTAGAAATACCGTGGTCGATGTTTACTGATTGGTGCCTAACACCGCCTCGGTTTAAGCGTGGTTGAAGTGCGTTTCTTGTTGCGTTTCGGGTAAAATGACGAGTCGATCGAGTGTCGATTTCTCTCGAATTGACCTTTCAAGCGTGCGTGTGAGAGAGCTACTAGAGGAGTGTTTCGTGGTCTTCAAGCTTCAAATCCCACGCCCATAAACCTCCTATAACCGCCGCAATCCACTCGGTTGTAAATTGCGGATGTTAGTGGAGATCATGCTCCCTAGAAAATAAGAACTAACTTCCCATGATCTTGTAACCATGATCTAACTAACCTCCACTTATTCAAACTTATTCCAACTGCTATCTACGTTTATTAAACAATAAATAAAACATAAAAACGTAAAGGAAGAGAAAGATTACTTATATACATTTACGTGCGAGAGTCGGTTCAACGAGGTGACTCGTGAATGTTGGTATGCGGATGTTACTAACATCGAATGTTGCCAACATCCCATTCAACATTGGACTGGAGTCAACATTGACTCTAACAAATTATTTAGGAAACTCTACTGAGATTGACTTTTACGTGCAAACGCTCTCATATATATCTTGTATATGTTCTACACAATGGGGGTCTGTTGCACAAGTTAGTTTAGCACATATTTCATCCGTTCGTAACATATATGCTAAATATATTAGTTCAACACATTTTTCATTGTAAACAGTAGCACAAGAAGGGTTCTAGTCTTTACAATAATCCGCGTAGCACACAAAACACAAAAGCAGATAGTACGGTTTAAAATTAAATCTCAATCATTGATCCAAACAAATCAAAGGCCCAAATTTATTCTCATTTCCTACCAAATTATCATTTCTACCTAACCATCTCCTATATATATATATATATATATATATATCATATCTATTACAAGTTGGATTACGTGAGAACTATTTTTTTTTTTTTTGAAAATCGAGAACTATGCACATATGTATAAAGTTGATGAATGAAATCTATAAAGTTATACAACTAAAATATTCTAAAATTGTTGGACATCATAACAGTTTTAGAATCTTTTCGTCAGCACCACTTTATACGTTATGTCGTTAACTTTACACATCTTATCATAATTCTCAAGTTCTCAAAATATAGTTCTCATTTGATCAATTCTCACACACACACACACACACACACACACACACACACACACACATATATATATATATATATATATATATATATATATATATAGGTTAAATGAGAACCATTTTTATCCTAAAACTAAGAACGAATGATTCGCTATGAAAGTTGATGAATCCGTTGAAAAAGTTACTAAATTAAAAAATTCTGGATTTTTCACTCGGGTTCGAATCCCATGAGGGGCGAAAATTCCATTTTTTTGGATTTAATAACCTTTCCAATGGATTTATTAACTTTCACAGTGAATTCATCATTTTATGGTTCTTACGTTCTCACGATAAACATAGTTCTCACGTTAATCTTCCCATATATATATATATATATCCGTAGAGTTTATTGTTTGAGAGGTTTAAGGATTGAAATCGACCAAGTCTCCAGTGAGGAACCATCAAAACCATTTCTTGACAAGCTGAGGACCACTAATGATTTAAGCTTAAGGTTCCCAATTTCACCAGGGATCTTCCCATGGAACCGATTACGAAAATTGTCAGTATTCGCACAAGCTCATTTCCTTTTTTTTACAATTAATACATAAATTTTAAAGACCGGCTTCATGGTGAACTTGAACTCGATACCTTTAGCATCAGGTATTAACCACTCTATCAATAGGCCACTGTCATAGCCCGCTATCCCTAGCCGGAACTGTGACTCGGGATGAGAATTAAGAAGTGGGAAAGAAAGGGGACATCGTGATTTGGTGATATACATTCAAGGAAAAATAGCATATATATAGATATAACATCTTAACTCAACAATGCAACGGAAAAACATGTGAGGTACACATGTGAAGATGTGAACTCAAGGTTCTATACTATATCAGTGACACAATGGATCAACTGCTGAACACTTCTCAATTTCATCACCTGCTCAACTTGCACATCAAAAACGAATATGCAGGGCTAGTATAAAAATACATAGTGGACTCATGCCAAAACTTTTCATTTTAATTGTATTGCCCCATCAGTAACACACGAAGTTTTATTTGAAATGTCCATGCTTACGAAATATTTTCTCTTATTTTCATAATTTTGTCTGGCCGGACTATTTTTCATCTGTATGATCCATATCTAACTTATCTTGCGCTATAGAAGGAGGTCTCCTTCCACGGACGTTGTGACCGGTCGAGAGAAATTCTCAGCCCACAGTCACCCTCAGTGTACACGTTAACCCTTACTAGGAATTCTCCATCTAATATAGGATCCGAATTCGATTAAACTCAAGTTGGCTAACCAACACAGATAGGATACATACGTAAAACATAAACACTTTGGGCAGATAATTAATAGTAACATCTCATCATCATTTTCTCAAAAGAAAGTATCGTAAATAAAGACTTTTCATTTTCTTTTTATCCTTGAGGAGAAAGTCCACCTGGTATTATCTCCTCCTAACTCGATGCCTTTCTTTTGTCCTTTGTAGACTACTTCCGTATTTCACCTTTAAGTAAGAAACTAATTTAGTACGTTGTTCAAGTCTCTAGCAACGTAAGGATTACATAACGGACTCGATAACTTTCTTGAACCTTATCGGAGTTTTTGCACATTTAACTAAATAATGTTATTGATTCCTCCGAAAACTATAGTTCATCTACTTTGTATTTCCTCATCAAATATTCTCGTGACTTAATGAGACGAAACATCACTTCAAACCTCATATTCCTAGAAAAGTTTGTCATACTTGCTAGTTATGAGCAGTTATGAAATCAATTCCATTTTAAGAGGTATAGTTATACCTCGAATTCATTTAACTCCATTGTAGCGAAGCTACCATTTTTCATTTCTTAACACATTTTACTCATTGTTTTTAAGCTCTTAACATCCCTAAGCTTGAAATAAGCTTGTACTATCTGTTAGTAACTTGTAAACCTTAAATCGGTTTCAAAACCCCTAACTTGTAACTTAAGATTTTAAATTATGTTTCCCTTTCTCACATCCCAGTCAACACCATATTTATACTATGCATAAAATATTATTCAGTGCATTAAACATAACTATGATCACGCAATAACATGTGTTAGCACTACAACGTGCTTATTTTAATTAAACGTGCTCAACATATTCAAACATAATAAAAATCTTTCCAAACTTTAAACCAAGGCATTATTCATATTAACGAGTTCACCCATGGACTCAGTTTCATTCAACGAATGCTGAAAATCGTAAAACAAGTAAATATCATTATATGTCCTATTTCAGGTTCACTATCCTCACATGCTCAGAAAAATACCATAAATTCACGTTAGTACTTAAACATATCCAAAATTACATAAATGAAAGCAAATTATACATATCATTTACGGTTCTTAATTCTACATCATTATTCAAAATGACTCAACGTATAGTCATTTTTCAAACTTTGTGTGAAAAATCTAATAAATTCCTATTATGTATTATAATTATTCATGAGTTTAGATATGTAATCACATTCATCAAAATAAAATTGAAAAGCTCTTCCCTACTACTTAAGGTTTTCAAAAATTGAAAAAGTTTAGCAAATTAATTCAAAAATTTCTTGTAAAATCATTTCATGAGCTATATTAATCAATGATCAATAATATGTAATAACATTCAACATATAAAAATCAAACATCACAAATCCATCAACCTTAGCTCACGTAATTTTTTTTTAAAATTTCAAACATTTTCCAAAAATTTTGAATTAAAACACACATGCTTAATTAATATCCAACATCATACATTCATGCTCAAATCAACCAACAAAAATCAAGAACATGCTCATCATATCTCAAAATGATTGACCATAATGAAGAAAAATTCTCAACTTTGCATGATAATTCAAATCTAAGTTCATAAATAACATATAAGCAATATTAAATCATGAACATAAAATATTTGAACAATTCTTCAAAATTTCTCCAAAATAATCGAAGCCTTCATCATGCTCAAACTAAATTGTAAATTTTTATTTTCTTGCATTTCTATAAAGGTTAGGAGATTTCCAACTTTTTAATCGATTTCGATTTGTCAAGATGTCGAAGAATTTTGAAGAACTTTCCCGCCCCTTTTTTTTTTCTCCTAGCTCACGGTAAGGGGGATAAGAAGTGAAGGATGATTTGTTTGTTTGAAGTCTTGGAGACTAAGACTTAAGTGTGATTGTGTGGACACAAATACAAATTCATTTCTTTACCTTTTCCGTAAGTGATTTTCGGTCGAAGCAAGATGATATAGGAAGATATTTATTCATTCTTTTCTTTGTACATTTTTCTCCATAACTTTCGGTCAACAATAGTAGGAAATTGGTGATGTTGTTCCATATTTAATTGAGAAAAATAAAAGGTTTTTAAATTATTATAAACATGTGGTCCAAACAATAAAACACTCTTCCTTATTTTCTTGTCCTTCTTGATAGGTCATGATGGGATGAAAATGTAAGTTTTTTTTATTCTTTAATAATTGATGTAAAAATCCTAATTAACAATCGAATTAATCTTAAATCGATTTTAGATGACCGGGGTATTACAGCCACACCACATACACAACACCATCTCATTTCCTTTACTCATAATTGTCGTTGAATCTTGATGGTAATCATATTTCCCTATCTTAATTGATATAATATACAATTATAATATATATATATATATATATATATATATATATATAGATTTTTTGAAGCTATTTGGCCCGATTGATACGATGTTGAAATTTTAATCCGAAAAATATCAATTCGAATGATCCGAACCTAATAGTCCAACAATCTATCCTAATAGTCCAACAATTGTGAGTTGCATTACGACAGAATTATTTATGGACATGATTGTGAAAATACATGGTCGTTTCTACATGATATCCTCTATCCTAACTTTGGTGTCTTATTATGTGTCACTTCATCAATTTTTATTTATTTATTATTATTCATTTTATACTTCAATTTCAATATATTAACTAAGGTTTTATAAAGATTTAATATATATTTTTATATTTATTTTTAGTTAAAAATATTTATTAGGATTGATTATTTGAAATTAAGATACATGTTTTTTTTCATTTCATTTTATGCAATCAGTATTAATTAAAATTCATTATATCATAATAATTTTTGTTTTATAATAAATATTATTAAAATAATGAAATTATAGTAGGACTTGAAGGCCACTTGATTTAGACGCTACATGGCATATTTTCGATCCTGCTACTTTTTCTTTCGCTTTTCGAAATTAGTACTCTCTCTTTTCATTTAATTTTGCTCTTTTATTTGGCATGATTATTTAGAAACTCGTATTTTGTGTATAAAGTAGTGTGACTCATTTATGTTTTGTGTATAAAATATATGTTAAAAAGGGAAAGAAGCTAAGTCTAATGGGACACTTCTAAAAAAATATCTAAATCTATTTTTTTCGACATGATTATTTAGAAGTTAGTATTTTTTTTTTGTCAATTTAATACAAAAATTTAAAAGTTGTGTCACGGTAAACTTGAACTCGAGATCTTTGGCCTCAGGCATTAACCATTCTATCACTAGGCCAACATATGCACACAAGAAGCTAGTATTTTATGTATAAAATAGTGTGACTCATTTGTATTTTGTGTATAAACTATAAGCTAAAAAGGGAAATAAGCTAAGTCTAATGGGACACTCCTAAAAAAATATACGCTAAATTAAATGGGCCGGATGAAATAAGCTAAGTCTAATGGGACAGCCCCAAGTGTAACAATGTAAATGTACTTTTCTAGCACACAAAAATTCAATTCTTGAAGTCGATCAATTTTCTGAAAAACAAATAAAAGGTAGGGTACTCTATGCCCATTAGTCTTTGCTGTCAATAAAAAATAATTCGATGATATTTTTATTTGCGAAGTATTATAATGGTTGGAAACAACTAAGATGACGAAGAGACAGAGTTCGATGTGTACAAACTCAATGGTCTATGATTATCTTATTAACAAAAATAAGATAATAGATTTGTCAGTGTGAATTGGCATATGGACACACCACAGCTTGACGATTTTTGTTTTTTTATTTATTTATTTCCGACAGGGCTACTCGTGAACTCACAATAACAATAAAACTGCAGAAGGAAAGCAACCGAAAGCTAAAAAGGTGCTGCCAAAGGTTAGTGGCTGAGGTCACAAGTGGACCATCGGCCAACAATCAACAAAAGAGATTCCAGCTTTATGCACATGCAATGTCCCAATTTTATCAATTATCATATAACATTAAATTAATTCTTACAGCAGATATGAGCATGCCAATGAGATTATCATATATTTTTCCACCAGTTTCAGCTTTACCAATTCCTCCCACTTTATTCCTTCCGCCAAAACCATTACCAACTCCTCCAACTTATTACCTTGGCCACCATCAACACTACCACAACCAGTCTCTGAAGAATGACGGCTTATGGTGCAGCCGTTTCTCTGCAGAATACAATAGACTATATTCTCCATTCTTCTCATTTTAGTCTTGTTGAGCCCTCTCTATACATCATACAACTCGCCTACAAGGAGTTGCTGCCCTTGCAAGAAACTCTGCAAAGATTGGACCGCACAAGCACAAGCAGAAGCAGGAAGAAGGTGAATGCTTTGGATGGACGAATCAAAGAGATACTGTGGAAATTTGAAGACTTATTAGAAGGAATTCTCACAGATCAGATTCTTTCACAATTGCAAAGCCCTCCTCCAGAGCAAGTAGATGGAGATGGAGGAATGGAAGAGAGATTATGGGAATTCCAAAGCAGCTTATTGGAATCCCTTCCCTCGCCAACAATCATCAATCAGTCTCACGCTTCAAAATCCAGAAGAGGTGGGAGTGCGGGTGAGAGAGATGTATTTTTAATTATCATTGATCTGTGGTCCCTAAAAGATGATGTTCATTCCTTGATCCACGAGCTCAAGTATATGCAGAGGGAATACGTTTCTGAATTACTGAATATGCCTGAAGACGACGAGGCTATTTCCTCAATAATTGGTTTTCCTGGAACCGAGTCAAAGATGATTGGATTATCGGATGATTTCCAACACCTTAAAAGATCTCTTATGAATTCAACGTTGAAGGTCAACTCACTTGTTGGAATGGCAGGCGTTGGGAAGACAACTCTTGCTATGCAAATTTTTCAAGATCCAGAAATCATGAGCCATTTTGAGCAGGGGCGCGCGTGGATCACAGTAGGCAGAAAACCTCAACCAGTCAGTCAACTTGTACGAGGCATTCTCGCTCAACTGTGCTCCTTGGAGGGTAAAAGAGGCCTCATTGTGCTCGATGATGTATGGGAGAGAGAGGTATGCGATTCCTTGATCGATTCCTTAAGAAGCATCAAAAAGAGTGGTATTCAAATCTTGGTTACCGCTCGACAGTCAGACACAATTATTGGGTACGAGGTGTGCAGAGGGGTGCGGTTTTTGAATGAAGAAGAAAGTAAGGAACTATTATGCGAAAAAGTGTTTGGTGATAAAGAGATTTGCCCTCCTCAGCTTCTCAAAGCCGCTACCAAAATTGCCAAGAGATGTGAAGGTCTTCCTCTCTTGATAGTCACTGTTGCTGACATTCTATCAAATTCCCGGAGTACAGACCCAGATTTCTGGAATGATGTAGCTGAAGAAAGAAATTCAGTCTTTGAGGATGCATATGATCACATATCTAAGGTACTTTACCCAAGTTACGACTACTTACCTCAACATCTCAAAATGCCTTTTCTGTTTATGGGGGTTTTCTCTCCAGATTATGAGGCCCCCTCATCCAAGATCATCAACATGCTGACCGTTGAGGGATGGTTTCATAACACAAACATAATACAATATATGGAAGAGTCTGTTTGGAAATGCTTGACCGACCTTTGTTATGGTAAGAGACTTGTTTTATACAACAAAAAGAGCATTTTTTGGATATACATGTATAGAAATTGTCCGTACATGTATAAAAATTGTCACCTTCATTGTGCGTGGAGGCATGTGTGTAGAGGGGAAGCTAGGAAGAACAAGTTTTATCATGTCTTAAAGAAGCTTCATAATGCCGAAGAAGAAGAAGCTCTAAAAGGTCAGCGCGGCTTGAGTCTCCAAAATAACATTTTATTTGGCATCAAAGAATTTTGCAACTCCCTGAGATTGAACTGTGCATCTTCTACACGTTCTCTCTATTTTTATGGTCCTTACCACCAGTATCAAATCCCAATAGATGTTGGTTTCACGTTGCTTAGGGAACTAGATGCTCTTAAACAACGTTTCTATAGTTTCCCAACAGAAATTCTAACACTAATCCATCTAAAGTACCTTGCTCTAACTTGTAACGGAGAAATCCCTACAACCATATCCAGACTTTTCAACCTTCGAGTCTTGATTATCCATCCACATATCAACATTAGATGTTGTAGAGCTCCATCATATGTACCAATACAAATATGGGATATGAAAGAGTTAGTGCATATCGAGATATTGGGAAAGAGCCTCCGAGCTCCAAATCGTTATGCTACTTTGGAAAGGCTCTTAACACTTGTAGGTGTGAATGCTAGTATTGGCACTATCTTGGAAGTCTCTAGAAGAATTCCTAATATAAGGAAATTAGGAGTTCAGATTGAGTTGATGCCTTACGAGGATCATAACAATCTTTTGAGTTTCTTTTGTTGCATTTCAACACTTGAAAGTTTGGAGACACTTAAATGTAGTATCATAAATCCTGTGATTGAGTATGTCTATGCAACTACGAGTACATTGATGTTGCCACGTGGATTGAAAAAGTTACATTTGAGTGGCATGGGTTTTCCTTGGGAATACATGGATGTGATTGGCTCTTTGCCAGATCTTCAAGTTCTTAAATTGCGATCCTACGCCTTTCGGGGTCCAACTTGGGAAGCACAAAAGGGAAGTTTTTCGAGGCTTGAATTTCTTCTAATTGAAGACGCTGATTTGGTGCAATGGAAACCAAACTTAGATAGCTTCGGTAAGCTTAGCTACCTAAACTTGAAACATTGCTACAAACTAAAAGAGATATGCTGGCCGCAGAGGGATGTACAAGATTTTATAAAGATTGAATTAGTGGACTGCAATCCTTCAACTTTGACTTGGGCAGAGCAATTACAAGTGAAACTACAGTCAAATTTTTACGTCACTGTCTCTTCTTCTTTTGACAAGAAACCCATTACTTTCAAGTTGTCGAGGTTAGTACTGAATTTTAAGAAATGTAACTTATTTTGGATTATGTTAAAGATCATAACCTGAGTGGATTATGTATGGAACGAAAATGTTATATGTTTAAAACATTACTTGCTTTAATATGTGATTCAAGGATAGTATCCCTTTTTGTGTTATGCATTAATTATCTTTCTTTTGGTATCGCATGCAATCATTAGGTTTGAATTAATAGTAATAATCATCATCATCATCTTGAAGTTTTCAAAGTTATGGCAGTCTAGTCTTAGCGAAAAATTAATCCTAAATATTGATCATCTCTACAGTTGATTGTATGAAAAATCATGCTTTATTTATATATTTTCAAATTTTGCATTGTGTAATCCGTCTCATAATTGTTGTCTCAAAACTTTTCGACACGTAGATTTGTGTTTTGTGTGTAAAGTAGTTGGCACACGAAAAACAAGATACTTTTTCGTGTAAAATTACATTTTTTTTTTAGAATGAGACAACAATTGTGGGACGACCTAAAAACAAAAACGAGACGACAATTATGGGGTTGAGGGAGTATTAATTTGTTACTATTGTTGTGTCGTTTTTGTGCAAAGATGATAAGGTTGAAGACGCTAGAGATTTTGATTTTAAAACTGGTTGCCTGTGTGCCTGTTTACATACTGTTGCTTTGGTGGATACAGTCGAGAGAGAAAGATGATGGATAGGGGAGTTAGTCCTAATGTCATTACACATACTGTTGTTTCGAATTGTTTGTCTGATTCAGGTAATTGATATTTTGCATTCGAAGCTTATAGTAAGGACATCATAGCAATCACTTTGCTAACAAAAGCTTTCTCTTGTTTACTTTTTATCAAACATATTTGACCGGTTAAAACATATAATTATGGTTAATTAATCAATTTTAACTTTGTATAACGATTCTCTTTCAAATTCATTATTGCAGACTCCGTGGTGAGTTGAGGAGAGGATGATGAAGGTATTATGTATGGAGAAAGTGGGACCATAGGTGATCTTATTTGTATGAACTTTATGATTTTGGGTTGGAATGGCTAGTTATTCCATTAGATAACTACTTGTGTAAGCAGAGTTTCTTTGTCTAATTGAATTGCATTATGTTGCCATAAAATGTGTCACATGTACACACACAGAGTTGTAGAGTTTCTTGTATATTATGTATGGTAAGTAATATGGATTAAATTTGTCAGAAAATTTGATAAGGGTGGATACTTGTATCTTGTTTGAAGAAGATGGTGGTATGCTTATCAATAGTTTCTTCTTTCATTGGGCTTTTTCTTGTTTTTTGGCAGTATCAGTTCAACTAAATAGATTATTTTTGCTAGTTAGAAGTGAACCAAATTGTTGTTGTTTCTTTCTGTTGGGCTTCATGGTTTTCTGCAGCAATAATTAAGCTAAAGACATGTTTCTTACTTTGATGTCATCGAATTTTGATTTGCAGGTGAACTCTTTAAGCTTTGAATCTGCTGCTACAAAGTGATACGCACATGTAAATCTAAGTACGAGTTTCCCCTTTGATTTCTTGGTATTTTGGTTTTGATTTTGAATATATGGATGATCAGTGCTCTTTTGATATTTTTGGATTCGATTGTAATAGTGATCTGATGTTTGGGTTTTGTAAAGGTTAAATTTTTTTAGAATCATACTACAAACCATTTGTGTAAGAAATATGCGGAAGCCTCATAAAGTGGGACAAGAAGTGATCTTATTAGTATAAATTTTTATGAATAATTTTGGCTTGTAAAATCATAATCTATACTCTCTCTGTTCTTTTCTAAATGCCCCATTAGTTTTTTTGTTTTTTTAGTTTTTTAATAGGTGTCATAGTTTCGAATTTGAGAGTAAAATTATGATATATTTCATATTTATCCTTATTTAATACTATTAAAACTTGATAATTAGTTGTATGAATGCATTTATCATAATAATTAATAAGGTTACCCTGTAAATTTCTCTATTTTCTTGATATGTGTTGATGGATGAGAATACTTATAAAATACAGAGGGAGTACCTTATTTTACAAAACTTAATTTGCCTATTATATCCCTATTATATGTTTATTTTAAGAGCATTAATGTAATTTACTGTTATATTTATAACAAACTTAATAATTACTTTTAATATTATAGTTATATAAGTGATATAGTTCTATATACCTCTTGCTCCTCCAAAGATATAAACGACACATTTGTTGAATATTGAAGTATACTGATTCAAAATTGACAGTTCATTCTTATCTAGATTTAGTTTTTGTTAGTTATTGTGTTATCTTTGAATTTTTAGTACTTCTTGTAGCAAAATATGCCACCTTAAGTGTCTAGGATTTCTAATTTTCTTTTTAAATTTTGTTTTCATTATTTTTGCCATGTAAAGAGGACTATAAATATCTCTTCGTAATAGTGAATAAATGCATCAGCTTTTGGAGTTGTTCTAACATATATTGCATTAGTTCTCTTCTTTGTTTGTTCTCTGCTTTTTTGTTCTCAAAACCATCTAAGATCATTCATCTTATCCTCTGGTTCATAGGTTTAATCAATATCCTTTTATTGGTAAAAATGAATCAATTTCCTTTTAATAACATATTTCTAAGTATGTATTTGGAATTGTAGCCATTGATATGAAAATCTCAACCATTAGAAAATAAATAATGCGTGAACCAAAGTTTTTTCTTCATCAAATTAAGTAATTAAATTCAGGTAAAGATTATTTGTCACAGCCCGACTCGGCTAATCCCGAAGGACGGTCTTGTCGGACCGCGACTTGGGGTTAGATTAAAGAAGCGGGAAAGAAATGAGGGAATCTTAGAGTTGATTTCTAACCATCTCATTGGTAAGGAAACATGAGTAAATGCAGAAGCATAAGAGATATCAAGGTCGATTCAGAGAGTCTGCCATACAATAGTTGATTATGTAATCACTACTAAAATATTTAAGAGTTCAACATATATCTAGAATTAAAAAGAGTTTAAAGATTTGTAGCGGAATAAATGTGTGAGATGTGCATATGAAGATGTATTCTCAAGGTGAACCAAAAGATGTTCCATTTCCATCGACAAAAGAAATCCCGCTCAACTCCACTCCGTTTCATCACTAGCTCAACCTGCACATCAAAAATGAATATGCAGGGCTAAGTACAAAGTACTCAATGGGCACATGCCGAAAGATTTTATATTTTCTTCATGAAATTGTATTTTCGTCACCACAGTAAGACACAAGAGTTTTAGTCTGAAAGGCCTTGTGCTTACTAAACATTTTATCATTTTCACAATGTTGATCGGCAGATCGTTTTATTACAACGTATAATCCAAATCGGCTATGAAATGCGTCGGGAGAGAGGCCTCCCTTCACCCGAACGCACGACTGACCGCGAAGGGTCAGACTAAGTGTACAGAGTCTAAACTGGCATCCACCAGTATGACCCGAATTCGTAATATCTCATGTTGGCCCAGCCAACCCGAATATATATATACAAAACAATAAATATTTTGGCAGACAATATCGTATTTAAACATTTGCAGTTCAAGAAAGCAATAAAGCATAAGCAGTAAACGATTATCATAAAAATCACATTTTATTTAGATAAGAATGCCCACCTCAAGAATTGACCTTCTTGAAGTACCTGCTAGCGATCCTTTGTCGTTTTCGTCTACGTCCACTGTAATGACTCGGCTTCCGGATTGACGGCTAACCCCACATACCAACACGAGTATTTTCAGTGTGCTTTGTCCTCACTCACACACTCACCGAGAAAACTTCCCAGTGGATCACCCATCACATAATATCTCCAAGCCAAGTACGCTTAACTTTAGAGTTTTTATGCGATGGACTCCCGAAAAGAAGATGCATCTTGTTGTTGATCAAAGAGGTCTTCAATTCTCGGTAGAGGGTACTTGTTCTTTATTATAAGTTGATTTAGGTCTCGATAATCGATACACATCCTCATGCTACCATCTTTCTTCTTTACGAACAATACTGGTGCTCCCCATGGTGAAACACTCGGTCGAATATACCCTTTATCCAATAATTCTTGTAACTGCGCCTTCAACTCTTCTAACTCCTTTGGTGCCATTCGGTATGGAGCCTTAGAAACTGATGCTGTTCTGGGCACATAGTCAATGGTAAACTCCACTTGTCAGTTCGGTGGTAAACCTGGTATTTCTTCGGGAAACACATCGATAAAATCTCAAACCACTTTCACATCCACTATTCTTGCCTTCATCGGTGTTGATCCAAATACATTTACCAAGAACCCTTCACACTTTCCTTTTCTTAACATCTTCACTATATCCATTGCAGATATTATCTTCAGTGGTTTTCCAATCCTTGCTCCGTAGAATGTAAACTCATTCTCTTCCGGTCTTTGAAAAATCAATTCTCTCTCATGGCACCTTTTAGTGACGTAGTTGCTACTTAACCAGTCCATCCCCAAGATCAAGTCAAAGTCAAGCATCTCTGAAGCATAAAGATCTGTCGCTAATATTTTTCCTCCCAACATGATTTTCATACTTCGTGCCATCGTATTAGTTCTTAGAGTTTCTTATGAGGGAATCCTAACATCAGGAGTTATGTTCTCTACTCCTACAGTCATTCTTGTTTTCTCACATTCGTTTATCCAAAATCTATTAACAACCAAAAGAAAAAGAAGTGAATAATAAAATGTTCCACTCAAGAAAAAGAAACAAACACTTCAAAACTTAACTATCCTATTCCTCATCACTGCTAATCTCTATAATTCCGGACTAGGATGTTCTTCAGGGTCCTCTTCGGGATCCTCGTCTTCCTCTTTTATTCCCTCATTCTCTTGAGGTACTTCCATATTCTATTGTGGGAGTGGTGACACGGGACCTTCATCATCTTCTATAATTGTTATGCCACGAAAAGATCGTTACATCTACGAATTAAGGTGGTCATGTAATCCTTAAAATTGATTTGACGCTAACCATTCTCCAAGACTGTCTCTCGATCTGCAAAGGCCTTTCCAACAATAGCCTTAACTTCATTGAGTGCCAAGTAAATGACACTAGAGGAAGCTTCATATTCAGGTATTGGTTGTCCCTGCGTAAAATCTGCCGCCACAACTCTCTTCAAGCTACAAAGTTCTCTACGATGCCTAGAGTGGGATTCCAAGTACGTTGAATCGAACTACGACAAGTGCATGCTTATAAACTTGAGGTATATTATTGTTATTCTCCATCTAACCTACACAAGTGAGGCCTAATAATCAAGCAACTAAGTCCCTTCTAATTTTGAGGTCACAAATAAGTAAAAAATTTCAATCAACTCATGCTCAAGTTAAATAATAATTTTCACAAAAGGATGCACAACTCTCACATAATGCCACATACAAATCTCCACCACATTTCATAATATTTGAGAGAGAATCTTCACTAATAAGTGCTCAGCAAAATATTTTTATCATATCAAAACAACGTAAATTACCTCGATCAGGAGCGCGTGCCGGGAATGGGTGTTGCCTTTGTCATAACATCATATAACAAATTATTCAAAATTTTAAAGTCTACAGAAACGTAGACCCGCTCTGATACCACTAAATGTAACACCCTAAATTCATAATTTAAAAATGCTATATTTTATTAAATAGCTAAAGCGGAAACATGTCAAAGTGATTTTTTTATATATAAAATATTTAAATAACATATATAAAATCTCTCAAATACAATTTGCCAAATAATAAGTCTAACAAACTCAAGTCTAAACTTTGCACGACAGAACTGACACCAACCAACGACCCAAAGCAAACTACGCAAGACTTAATAGCATGAGATAAATTGGAGTCCTAATAACTCAAATCCAACAACGATAATAAAGGAAAAGAAATTAATCAAAATCGCACAAGTCTTAGAAGGAACTAAAGCGACATAACACCACTAGGCACACCCACACCGCCACGCCACTCCACGATCACTGACCTGAAAACATTTTAGATAAAAGGGGGTGAGCACAAAAATATACTCAGTGGTGGGAAACAAGGAATATTATTATTTTTGTCCAAACGTGTATACATCGCAGGAAAATAAATAGTCAATCACATTTAGCATCACCGACAATTTCCACTTGCATACTCACCGCATGCAATCATATCTAGTGTCACCGGCATAGAAATCCTGCCTCACCGGCATAGAAAATATACGTAGCCAATGACTCACCGTCAAGGCTCAGCCTCACCGGCATAGGATATATACGTAGTCAATGACTCACCATCATGACTTAGCCTCACCGGCTTAAAATCCTACCTCACCGGCATATGATGTAGACGTAACCAATGACTCACCGTCACGACTTAGCCTTACCGGCTTAGAATCCTGCCTCACCGGCATAGGATGTACACGTAGCCAATGACTCACCATCAAGGCTCAGCCTCACCGGCTTAATATCCTGCCTCACCAGCATAGGATGTATATGTAACCAATGACTCACCGTCAAGGCTTTCCACTTGCATATTCACCGCATGCAATAAATATCGTATCACAAACAAAATCACGATATACACGTTGGACATAAAAGAATATTTCTCAAACCAATTTCACTTTCACAAAAATAAACATGCTTTATTTTACGTGTCAATATGAGATTCCAAAACATGTTTTAGCGAGTTAAGAGGTTTCACCCATCTTGTTTTGTCGAGCACGACAAATCAAAATCAACTCAATTCAGAAACGAGGGTCCTAGTTGCGCCGCACCTAATACAATATATACATTAAATTTTATAAGGGCCTAAGCTTTAAAAAAAAACTTTGATATACTACATAAATAAAATTAACAATTTAGAAGACTTGTGGCTATTTCAAAGATATTTTTCCAATTTACGTCAATATTCCCTTTTTGTAAGTCACCGTGAATAACTAGATTAAATAATTTATTAATCTAAATGAAAACAATTAATACTAAGTATCGTAGCCAACTTATTAAAATATTTATATATATGTTCTAATCAAATGGAAGACAACAAACCTATTTTGTATATTAATTACATAATTCAAACCATAACACTTAGTAAAATTGATCAATTAAACTGGTTCAAAATTAATTTAGTGAAAATGAAAACACGAAAATCTATTTTGATTATCCTATACATTAAATATTCTAAGTCCACAATACCAAAACATGATTGGCATTAGTAAAACGTTAGGAGAATAAGTTACCCAATTTCAAATGCTTAAAAATTGATATCCACTAAGTTTAACTAAGTTATGCATTAGTTGTGTGTGTGTGTTGGCCTAGTGGTAGAGTGGTTAATGCGAGGCCAAAGGTCTCGGTTCGAGTCCACCGTGACGCACCTTTATAATTTCGAGAATTGACCCAAAAAAAAAAAAAAAAAGTTATGCAAGAGTCAATCTCCTAGTTTAATTAAAGCGTGAAGTTCGAAGCAAAATAATATATATATATATATATATATATATATATATATATATATATATATAGGATTGAGTTCCGTAGTACTCGGTCCCCAGATAGTATATAGTACCCAATCTAGACCACACATTTTGAACACGTGGCGCACCACGGTCGACACGTGGGCTCATTTTCTTTTCTTTTCTTTTTAATTTTTGCAAGGGCAAAATAGGAAAAACAAATTAACCTTCTTCTTCTCTCCTCGACGGCAATGACGGCGCAGGAGGCAACGACGGTGGCACTGAGACAGGCAGGCAGCTGGCGGTGATGGCGGCAACATCGGCGAACAGCAACAACAAGATACGCAAACAACTACAAACAATAGATTTTGAAAGAAAGAAAAAAAAATTTGAGGAACAAAATTGATGGATTTTGAGAAAAAATAGAAGATGAATTTGATAGATAATTGAAGAATCGAGAAAGATGGTGGTTATGACGGTGGTTCACGATGAATTCGTCGATAGACGACGGAATTGTTAGAGAATGATGGATGAACAAAATATGAAACTGCATTAAACAAAATATAAAAATGCATTGAACAAAATATGAAACTGCATTAAACAAAACATAAAAATGCATGTTCTACCTAAATGTAAACATACAAATATTTAACTTAGCACGTTCATGCAATATTGATCAAAACATGTCCATGCATTTAACAAAACATGTTCATGCATTTAACAAAACGTAAAATGCAGTCAACCGGGTATGACGAGCAGCAGGGAGCGATGCGTGAGCACGCAAGACGTTAGGCGCGCCAGCCGCTAGGCACCGACTTCCAATTACATGCATTATTCTCTTCAATCAGATGCATTTTTGTTCATTTGAATGCATTATCCAGTTCAACTAAATGCATTGTTTGTTTTTCGCAATCAAATTACTAATCTACCCTTAATGTAGCGAAAATCAACGAAATTAAGCTTAAAAGTCCGAAAAATCTGAACCATAGGATTTATGAGATGAGTGGATGAGATTGAGTCTACATACTATCTCGGAGCTCACAGATTATTTGATCCTCCTCTCTCTTTGTATATATATATATATATATTGCATGAATTAATAAAGAGTGGTCGGAAGTCAGAATATGGTAAAGATTATTTGAAAATTTTATGTTAAATAAAGCCATGTGAATCTTGGTGGTGCTCTATCATCAAAAGTGACTTTTAACACTTTGCAATCCCTACTAATCATTAAAGTTAAACAAGTTCCAAAATCGACAAGGAAACAAGAATTAACAACAAGTTTTCGAGAAAACTCAAACGAGAAAATTGGTTTCATGTATAATAGAAAATTCATGGGTGTCTTGTGTTTAAAAAAAAATAAAAATAAATAAAACCAAAACTTACCAGAAAAGAAAGCTTTCGTTGATTATATCGTTGATTATACACTTGAGCAATTTCTTTTCTTTTCTTTTTGTATGTGTTTTTAAGTGTGTGTGCGTGTGTACATATGTATATATATAAAGTAAATAAGCTAACCCTAATAAGAATCATATTTCTATTGAAACTCTAGTTAATTAAATTTTAATTCTACATAAATATAAAATAGAACTTGGGCTCAACAAAATAATATTCTACAAAGTCCAATTTGAGAATAAATAATATAATTTGACAATTATATATATAAGCCCAAAACTTAATAATATAATTTGATAATTACATTAGCCCATAACATATTTTATTACTTAGCCCATATATTATTTTTTTTCTTTGTAAAATAATTTCTGAAATCCCTAAAATAAATTTCGAAGTTCGTTTTCTAGCTAGGGGAGCAACTACGGACTCCCTCAAGTCCAACGTAAAAATCGAGCATTTTAAATATCCACAAATCCAATGTAAATTATTTAAAAATTTAAGACAAATTAAATCAAGCAAAAAATGGGGCGTTACATCCACGCTGGACCTTGTCAACGTAAGAAATATAATTTAGTATGTCATTCACTTCTTTCGAGAAGCATCGCTAAGATTTAACGAACTCGATATTTGTTAAGTCTTAGCGTTTATGGGTTTTTGGATTTTCGTTATCGGTACGGCTCAGTTAACAATTATATTTCGTCTATTCGGTTCGTCTCGTCATGACGATAGATGACACTTTGTCGTTGCATTCTTCCCTTCCATCGATGTTTCTCCACGTCGTTTCATACAATTTATGAATCCTAAGTTCATAACTAATCTTCGTCATTTATTAACGCGTATCAACAATTTCGAGTTCCAATCCCTCATTCGTTACTAACATTTCCTCGTCATGTTTCTTGCTTCCCACGTCCCATATATTCTATCAGAGAAACTCATATCTATACTAAACAATCAATAAATATTTCTCTTAATTCAATCATCATCATATAACAAACGTTTTACAAATTAAAGTTAAATAATAATTCTCAAGCATCTACTTGACATAATCAAATCATTAATTAATTAGTATCTAATTTAATTAAGTAAATCCATACTTACGAGTTTAATTAAATGGATCACATTAAAAGTCCAAAACATCTCACTAATTAATCAAATTAATTTAATTTATCTTAAATATCCAAATTAGGATTTATTTCCAATCACACATTTTTAGCAATTTACTTAAGGTCCATCTCATTACATAAATAAATCACTTAAAAAGAATAATTCTCAACTTATCCATTAACATAATTAATTAATTATGTTATTCAATTTCTAAAAATTAGACTTTATTTAATTATTAAATTTGTTCCACCTTTCGATTTAATTACAAGAACTAAATTAGTCCAACTAGTAATTATCAATTCAATCTAATGAATTTAAATAACCCAATCTAAATAATTGATATTTAGATTATTATTTAATTAATTAGGAATTAATCACAAAATTTAATTACTAGAATTAAACCTCATATTTAATTAATATAGAATTTGTTCAATACTTAAATTAATTTAATGAATCATAGAAATAAATAAGTTAAGTCCATTATCAATTTAAATTCTTAGCCCAACATTTAAAATAAATCTAAGCTTATCTTTAATTTAACTAAAGCCCATATCAATTTAATTCAAGAGCCCATCTTTCATTTAATTAAAAGCCCATATTAATTTAATTCCAGAGGCCCACCTTTTTTTATTCTCGACCAATCTAACATTAGGCCCAATACCATTTTAATTTCGGCCAATATCATATAAAATTTTCAGCCCATACAATTAAACCTAAACTAAGCCCAAGGAAATAAACCTAAAACTAAGCCCAACGACATTTAATTAGCAGCCCACCAGAATAAAGAACCCAAGCCCAACACTTAATTTGTTTAGATAGCCCATCTTCTTATTTTTCGGCCCACACATCAGAAGGCCCAACAAAAAGAAATAAACTAAACTAACTACCTAACCCTAGCCGCCCCCTCTCCCATTCACTCACACCCCTCTCTCTTTTTCTCGGTTCTCACACACAACACACACACACGCGTACAATCGCCACCTCCATGTCCAGCCGGCCATGTCGTCGGTCAGTGTGGTGCGTCGCCGCCGCGACCACAGCCTCCTCTCTACTCTCTTCTCATCTCCACACTCACGCGCACGACACACACTCACATACACGCACACACTGCCACCGCTAGTTTTGATCAGCCATGTCACTGATCGGCGTGTTACACCGTCGCCACTGTGACCTCAGCCTCGTCTTCCCTCTTTCTCGATAAATCCATCGTCGCCGATTTCGGTGCTCTCACTCTTATTTCTCTGTCTCTCTCGCAAACACACAAGCACGCAAACACACACATACACAGCCGTCAATGTCCCCTTCGTCTCCGGCCAGCACGACGTCGGTGGCAAGTCGCGCTGTCGCTGTGACCCCGAGCTTTTCTCTTCCTATTCTCCATCTTCTCTGTTCTCTTTCTTCTTCTGCTGTCCCGTGGTCTCTCTGTTCCGGCGACATCGTCGTCGTCAAGGCCACATTCTGTCCTCTGTGCTTGATACTGCGCCGTGCACAATGAGCCCCGCCACCGTCAACCTCTGCTCTAGCCCGAAGGCTTCGCCGTCACCTCCGTTCTCACTCCTCGTCTGGAAGGCAAAGGTAGACTACCGTTGTCAACCTCTGCTCTGGCCCGATGGCCTAATCGAGCCTCGGCTCTTCTACCGCGCCGAGATGCTCTACTCCAGCCCAAAGGCTTATCCGTCATCTCTAGGCCGAAGTCCCCCGTCGCATCGGACATCAGTCGTACCTCGTCGTCAAGCTGCTATTGTTTCTTGATCAAATGTCGAGACCTAAATGGCTCGATCCAAGCACTACGAAGTAGGTTCAACTGTATGACTACCGTTCCTAAGTTCTTTTCATTCGATTTTCCTTATGTATCTAGTTCGTATAATTGTATATGTAAGTTCACAATTCTGTATATGAACGGTTGTTGATTCAAGAAGCACATCTGGAAATTTTGCTATTATTATGTCAACATTTTTTGTTTTTTATGATAAGGAATTTGTACTTAACATGCTTCTGGTATTTCTCATAGCAATTGAATGCATAAAAAAAATGTAGTTGGATGAATTTGAGTGATATAGAACCTGTATGAAGCAGGCATGCTTGTTGATATTTTTCTGATATTGGTTGAGAACAAAAAGGTGCTGAAAATGAAAGTTACAAGTAGTATGAGTTAGTTGTTTTGCTATTTTGTTGAATTTGAATGAGAGAAGACAGAGAAATGTTTACCTTAAGAGTTGGTTGAAGGAGGAAAGATTCTCATCATCATATTTTTTTGAAATGGAATGAGGAAATTATGTGAATGTTGAATGGTTTTACAAGGTACAAAACTATAGGGTTGCTAGAGTGTAGGATGTGAAAAGTGATGGTAAGGCTTGGAAAAGGTGGAGTAAAGTAGGGAAAGTTGAGGATTTTATGGATTTGAAATGATGTGAGGCGATGTGACAATTTATCCAGGATAAATTATAAAACAAACACTGTAATCAGATTCGTTTACAATATTCTCGTTCGAAATAAAATCGAAACGCTGACGATTATAAATTTTTAATAATCGTTCTAAACTCAAATCTCGATTTAGCTTAACAAAATAATAAATAAAGTTTTAATTTCACGGGGTATTACATTATTTTTGAAGAGGTTTATATAGAGATGTAACAGCCCACTATTCCTAAGGACGAATTAGCAGGGACAGTTACTTGGGATGAGAATTAAGAAGCGGGAAAAGAAAATCTGATATCGAATTGGGAGACATATGTAATACCCCGTCCTTCCTAAGCTTCAGGTTTGCATGTCACGTTTTTCGAGAAAGGGTCAAAGGTTGACTTTTTGTTTCAATGATGTGACCGTCACGAAACCTCAGGCGTTGCGAAGAGTGTCTTATGACGAATTCATATAGACACTAAGTATGCAGGTTTTCGATCACCCGAAGGTTTCGCACTCAGGGAAGTTATCGAAAATCGACTTTTCATGGATCTTTTAAAGCATATCTTGTTTAGAGTCGTTGTGCGGTATTTTATTTCGAGTCCACAGTACCAATTTTGCTAAATTTGAGTCCGTTTGCAAAAGATGCGTCGCTTTTGCGTTTTCGAAAAAGGATCATTACAAGAAATGTATCATGCATCCTACTTTTCCTATAAATAGAGGCTACTGCCTTCATTTTCAACGTTCATTTTCTTCGTCTCTCGTGTTTACGGAAGAGACGAGTAGCTCAGTCTGCACTGCGAAGCATTGGAGGAGTGGGGATCGGTAGGGAGGCTCGGCGGTCCATTATTGCTCTTGCCGACCACCACGACCGATCAGCCCCTCCCCGGCAGCCCCATTTTTCCATTTTTATCTTTTTCTTGTTTTGATTCCGCCTTGTAGTAGATAGCATAGCATATCGGGTTTCTAAAGGGACGGGACGCAAAAACGGCCGGAGGCCGGTGAAAATCTCGCCCTTGTTGCTCGATCGCTATAATTCCTACCAAATAAATGATAGTAAAGCGCAAGTATATATATCGTATCCACGGGATCTGCGACTCGAGAACAGGAGAGTAGTGTAATACGTAATCTTGATTATTATCCGACAACAAAATATCAAGAGAGAATATTATAAAACTAGACTCGAGAAAATAAATAAGGAATAAAACCGGATATGAAAGATCGATCCTGTGGATGTACTTAACCTAACCGATTCACACAATTAACCTATTAATCATTTACCAATTTAATCCACATTCGGATGAAGGATCACTAATGTAACTATAGTTTCCGTCGGACAACCTATAGTAGAGAGTTAGCCTAAACTCTATCTCCGTCGGGTCTCAAGAGAAGTAAGCTAATTACCAAAAGCACACAAAGATATAACCTCCTCACCACCTATCTCCGTCGGGTCTCAAGGCAAAACGTATTATAAACTCCGGATATCGATTATGCAATTAATTCCAGAGACATCAATCACATAACTAGCATGCATAGATATTGATCAGATACCAACACATGAGAATTAAAGCCACCATTCAGATCCTCGGCCACCATTACCAACTCCTCCAACTTCATTACTTTGGCCACCATCAACACTACCACAACCACTCTCTCAAGAATGACGGCTTATGGTGCAGCCGTTTCTCTGCAGAATACAATAGACTATATTCTCCATTCTTCTCATTTTAGTCTTCTTGAGCCCTCTCTGCACATCATACAACTCGCCTACGAGGAGTTGCTGCCCTTGCAAAAAAATCTGCAAAGATTGGACAAAACCAGCAAAAGCAAAAGCAGGAAGAAGGTGAATGCTTTGGATGGACGAATCAAAGAGATACTGTGGGAATTTGAAGACTTATTAGAATTCCTTCTCACAGATCAGATTCTTTCACAAATGCAAAGCCCTCCTCCAGAGCAAGTAGATGGAGATGGAGGAATGGAAGAGAGTATGGAATTCCAAAGCAGCTTATTGGAATCCCTTCCTCGCCAACAATCATCAATCAGTCTCACGCTCACAATCTAGAAGAGGTGGGAGTGGGGTGAGAGAGATGTATTTTTAATTTTCATTGATCTGCAGGCCCTACAAGATGATGTTCGTTCCTTGATCCACGCTCTCAAGTATACGCAGAGCGAATACATTTCTGAATT
This sequence comes from Salvia rosmarinus, assembly GCA_036937905.1. NCBI lineage: Eukaryota > Viridiplantae > Streptophyta > Magnoliopsida > Lamiales > Lamiaceae > Salvia > Salvia rosmarinus. Next base: position 768,373 of record CM072820.1, on the reverse strand, counting down.
ACTGAATATGCCTGAAGACGACGAGGCTATTTCCTCAATAATTGGTTTTCCTGAAATCGAGACAAAGATGATTGGATTATCGGATCAATTCCAAGAACTTAAAAGATCTCTTATGAATTCAAAGTTGAAGGTCAAATCACTTATTGGAATGGCAGGCGTTGGGAAGACAACTCTTGCTATGGAAATTTTTCAAGATCCAGAAATCATGAGCCATTTTGAGCAGCGTGGCGCGTGGGTCACAGTAGGCAGAAAACCTCAACCAGTCAGTCAACTTTTACGAGGCATTCAAGCTCAACTGTGTGGAGATGAAAAAGTAGGAGGCTCCTTGGAAGAGTTATTGGAGGGTAAAAGATGCCTCATTGTGCTCGATGATGTATGGGAGACAGAGGTATTCCTTTCCTTGATCGATTCCTTAACAAACATCAGAAATACAAGTACTCGAATCTTGGTTACCGCTCGACAGTCAGACACAGTTATTGGGTGCGACTTGTTAAGACTGGTGCGGTTTTTGAATGAAGAAGAAAGTACGAAACTATTATGCGAGAAGGTGTTTGGTGATAAAGAGATTTGCCCTCCTCAGCTTCTCAATGCCGCTACCAAAATTGCCAAGAGATGTGAAGGTCTTCCTCTCTTGATAGTCACTGTTGCTGACATTCTATCAAAATCCCGGAATACAGACCCAGATTTCTGGAATGATGTAGCTGAAGAAAGAAATTCAGTCTTTGAAGATGCATATAATCAAATATCTAAGGTACTTTACCCAAGTTACGACTACTTACCTCAACATCTCAAAATGTCTTTTCTGTTTATGGGGGTTTTCCCTCCAGATTATGAGGCCCCCTCATCCAAGATCATCACTATGCTGACCGCTGAGGGATGGTTTCATAACACAAACAGAATACAATATATGGAAGAGTCTGTTTGGAATTGCTTGTTAGAGCTTTGTTTAGATAAGAGTCTTGTTTTATACAACAAAAAGAGCATTTTTTGGTTTTTTCTGAGTCAATGCATGTTTAAAAATTGTCACCTTCATTGTGCGTGGAGGCATGTGTGTAGAGGGGAAGCTAGGAAGAACAAGTTTTATCATGTCTTAAAGAAACTTCATGATGCCGAAGAAGAAGAAGTTCTGAAAGGGCAGCGCGGCTTGTGTCTCCAAAATAACATTTTATTTGGCATCAAAGAATTTTGCAACTCCCTAAGATTGAACTGTGCATCTTCTACACGTTCTCTCTATTTTTTTGGTCCTTACCACCACTATCAAATCCCAATCGATGTTGGTTTCACGTTGCTTAGGGAACTAGATGCTCTTAAACAACGTTTCTATAGTTTCCCAGCAGAAATTCTCACACTAGTCCATATCCAAACTTTTCAACCTTGGAGTCTTGATTATCCATCCACATATCAACATTAGATGTTGTAGAGCTCCATCATATGCACCAATACAAATATGGGATATGCAAGAGTTAGAGCATATCGAGATGTTGGGAAGGAGCCTCCCAGCTCCAAATCGGTATGCTACTTTGGAAAGGCTCTCAACACTTGTAGGTGTGAATGATAGTATTGGCACTATCTTGGAAGTCTCTAGAAGAATTCCTAATATAAGGAAATTAGGAGTTCAGATTGAGTTGATGCCTTATGAGGACCATAACCATCTTTTGAGTTTCTTTTGTTGCATTTCAACACTTGAAAGTTTGAGGACACTTAAATGTAGTATCATAAATCCTGTGATTAAGTATGTCTATGCAACTACAAGTATATTGATGTTGCCACGTGGATTGAAAAAGTTACATTTGAGTGGCATGGGTTTTCCTTGGGAATACATGGATGTGATTGGCTCTTTGCCAGATCTTCAAGCGCTTAAATTGCGATCCTACGCCTTTCGGGGTCCAACTTGGGAAGTACAAAATGGAAGTTTTTCGAGGCTTCAATTTCTTCTAATTGAAGACACTAATTTGGTGCAATGGAAACCAAGACCTGGTAGCTTCGGTAGGCTTACCTACCTAAGCTTGAAACATTGCTACAAACTAAAAGAGATGTGCTGGCAGCGGAGGGGTGAATATGACCCTATAAAGATTGAATTAGTGGACTGCAATCCTTTAGCTTACACTTGTGCCAAGCAAATGGAAGTGAATCCATATACTGATCTTCACGTCATTGCCTCTTTTCTTTTGACAAGAAACCCATTACTTACGAGTTTTCGAGGTTAGTCCTGAATTTTAAGAAATTTAACTTATTTTGGATTCTGTTAAAGATCATAACCTGAGTGGATTATATATGGAACGAAAATGTTATATATTTAAAACATTACTTGCTTTAATATGTTATTCAAGGATAGTATGCCTTTTTGTGTTATGCATGAATTTGCTTTTTGGTATCACATGCAATCATTAGGTTTGAATTAATAATCATCATCATCATCTTGAAGTTTTCAAAGTCTTAGCGAAAAATTAATTCTAAATATTGATCATCTCTACAGTTAATTGTAAGAAAAATCATGCTTTATTTACATATTTCAAATTTTCACTACAACAACAAAAATAGATATTGAAACACTTATTTAGAGACATTTTTAATTAAGTGCCCCCAAATATGTTATTGGGGCAATTAATCAGGCATATTAAATTTAGAGGCACATTTGACAAAATTTGGAATCCTGATTCACCAAAACTGGTAGAAAGATTGAGATTGCTCCTTATGAGAGAATTGATTTTCTTATACTGGTAATTGGTTATTCCTTATTTCAGAGTGGACTTAATTCATTTGAATATATGCTATTGGTATAATAAGGCCCTGTATATCATGCATATGATGCTTAAGTAGTACTGGAACTGTGCACTTGGACTGATGTAGTACTGTTAGTCAGCATGATGATCATATTTTACGAACTTGCTTATATGAGTATTTCCTGGTTAGTTGACTTTATGTTTAATAAGGCTTGTAATTAGACTATCCATATACTGAACAATTAGTAAAATTAGGAGTTGTTGTACTTATTCATATCGATCACATCTTGCACTGTGCATGTCCCATCTTGCATGCAACTAATTCTATTAAAAAACTTGTCTATACTGGTGCTATTATGATGGTAATTTGTGTAGTAATCAAAGATTTTTATACAGTTGGTGAACTATTTGCTCACGTGAGAAAGAAACAGCCGTGGGCAGATCCAAAGGTTGTCAGTGTAATTATTTACACCTGTTAGAGTATTCCATAAATTAGCAAATCAACATTTCTATGTACCTTTTTTTCCCTCTAACCTGGGCAACTTCTGCCACCAGAAAATAATTGATGCCAAATTATATGCCTGGTTGACGATAGAACAGCCTTCAGACAATGAGAAGCCCGTAAAAAAAGAAAAAAAGAGAAACCTGTTAAAGCAGAAGTGAGTATTTTGAATATATGTACACTTCTAGTATGGAGTGAACTTTTGGTTCTTCTAAATAGCTGCATTTCTTACAATGCATTTTTTTGCTCTCTTGTCTTATTGCCAGTGTTATATAGCATTCAGCAGTTTAAAATTATAATTCGTTTGTTCGATATGATAGTAATTAAGTAAATTGTAGTATATAACACTGTTTCTTTTTCTTATCTTTGGTGTTCACTAGGAAAAAGCAGTTGTTGAAGAGACATCTCCAGAAACACCAACTGAAAAAGAAATCAGAATCAGAATTTTAAGGTAGTACAATCAGAATTCCTGATCTTCTTTCGTATGAGTTGTTTGGCTCATTTTTGGGTTATTCGAGGAGTGATGCTCATTCAGGCACATTGTTATCTGATATGGCTTCTCTACTTAGAATTTTCTTGGACTAAGCATGTGGTTGTACTTAGCCAGCCAAGGCTCAATGAGCGTTGTTTCTCAGAGTGCCAATGGAACAATGCATAACTGCATATCTATGGATCTTCTTCCATTGGAGAGATAGATGAAGATTGTCATCTGTGCTACAATGGCTGATGATCACCTACAAAATACAAGTACGGTACTTGCAGTTGGGAAAGTGCTTCACTTCTCAATCTGGTTAGTTTCAAAAAATTTCTCTATTTTTATCCTTTTCTAAAAAATCAAATATTCATTGGTTTGATTGTTATTCAGACCGTTTGAAGTTGTATATGTCACAAGATTTTCACCATTAGCTTCAACAATCAGTTGATATTGAAACTATTTTAGCTCACCCTTTTTTGGGGGTTCTAAATAGTAAATATCGAGTCAAACGATTATATATTTTCTTACCATTGTACTGATAAGACTTCACATTTTATTTTCATATGAGAAACAAGATTCTGGTAAACTCAATCAAAGGTATAAACTACAAAATTAATATCAAGCTATAAACAAAATATTTGAACTAAAAATTATACTTTGATTGCAGCCTTTTCTCCCCTGAAAATCAGACTTGGTGGAACTTTGCCAGAAAAACTCTGATACCAAACATCAAATGACACTAGTCTATGCACTGAATTCATTAGCAATAGCTCTGAGATGTTTGGATTCACTCGAGGCTGCTTGCCCTTATCGCAGTTGGACGAGCTCAACAACTTCTTCAGAATTGCAGGGTGGGTAGTTCATCAAATGCTGATGAATCTTGTAGAAGAAAGTTTTGCAACCACTTACCGTCTCTTTTCTTGCACTGCAAGCTAAGGTTATTTTTGGTCTGAATGCGCTGATTGGTCAAACTACTGGAGCCGGTGGCGTATATATGCAAGTGCTTGGTAACAATTCTCCATCATGGATGCATTCAGACAAAACTAACTAATATCGTATTTCTCATGTCGGGAAATTAATTAAGTGGCAATGCATTGGAGCAAGCATTTCAGTCGATCAATTTGGCTTGGAAACATGATTGGAATAAATCCTTTGAAGAGTGTTGTGATACAGGGATTCCTTTTTTGGCTAAAATATGGTCTGCACGCGCACACACACACGTTGTGTTTGAGTTGAGAATGTGCATTGAAGTCGTGAGGAATTATTTAGCTCAATGATTTTGGTAATTACTTGTTAACTGTGATAAACTATAGGAGGCTATACAAGGTTTTGCTCAAAAGATAGTGAGGTTTTTTGAGCCTCAAGAAGGGCATCTGATCGATCTTAATTTCGTTAGGGAAATAAATGCGAGGAGAATACAAGGGATTTACGTGGTTCGATCTTTGAATTAGATCTACGTCCACGGAGCAAGAGAGAGTATTCGTGTATTGAATGTGTAAGAAGCGATTACAAAGAGTGTGAATAGCCTATTTCGTCTAATCTAGCCTCTATTTATACACAAATATATTGACCTAGATCGTAAATCCGAGGTCTTCTCTAAATAGGATTCGAGATCTTGGATAGGATCTTAATCCTATCCCTTCTCGAATTAGGATTCTTTTAGATATGGCCGAGCCTTCTGCGTTCCCACTGGTTTTAGGAGTCTTCTTGGGCCGAACTTGTCCAGGCCGAGCTTGATGTCAGGCTTACTTGTATTGGGCCTGATGCTTGGGCCTGGTAGTTGGGCCGTATCCTATCACAACCCCCCCCAAAAAGACGCAGAAGCGATGTCGTGCTGAATTGGGGGTTGTTTATGACGAAGCGGGGCGTGAACGATCTGTTGACATTCTTTTCTGGGCCTGACTTTGTGTGTGTCAATGCTTCCGACGTCGTATATCGTATGCCGTGCTTGCAGAGGCGTCTGCCGAGGTCACGTGTGCTGTTTGTATCTCTTGCCGAGGTGTTCTGGCTTCACCTGACGAGGCGTTATGCCGAGGTCTTTTGACTGGCTTCGCCTGACGAGGCGTTAAATCGAGGTCTTCTTGCTGACTTCACCTGACGAGGCGTTATGTCGAGGTATTCTGACTGGCTTCACCTGACGAGGCGTTAAGTCGAGGTATTCTGACTGGCTTCACCTGATGAGGCGTTAAGCCGGGGTCTTCTGACTGACTTCACCTATCGAGGTGTTAAGTCGAGGTCTTCTGACTGACTTCACCTACCGAGGTGTTAAGTCGAGGTCTTCTAGCTGGCTTCACCTTACGAGGTGTTAAGCCGAGGTCTTCTGACTGACTTCACCTACCGAGGCTTTAAGTCGAGGTCTTCTGGCTGGCTTCACCTGACGAGGTGTTTTGCCGAGGTCTTCTGACTGATTTCATCTATCGAGGCGTTAAGTCGAGGTCTTCTGACTGACTTCACCTGACGAGGCGTTAAGCCGGGGTCTTCTGACTGACTTCACCTATCGAGGCGTTAAGTCGAGGTCTTCTGACTGACTTCACCTACCGAGGCGTTAAGTCGAGGTCTTCTGGCTGTCTTCACCCACGAGGCGTTGGCCGAGGTCTTGACCGACTTCACCTACCGAGGCGTTAAGTCGAGGTCTTCTGACTGACTTCACCTACCGAGGCGTTAAGTCGAGGTCTTCTGGCTGGCTTCACCTGACGAGGCGTTTTGCCGAGGTCTTCTGACTGACTTCATGGCGTTAAGTCGAGGTCTTGGTGGCTTCACCGACGGCGTTAAGCGGTCTTGGACGGTTTCACTTGATGAGGCGTTAAGAGGTCTTCTTGCGGCTTCACCTGACGAGGCGTTATGCCGAGGTCTTCTTGCTGGCTTCACCTGACGAGGCGTTATGTCGAGGTCTTCTTGCTGGCTTCACCTGACAAGGAGTTATGCCGAGGTCTTCTGACCGACTTCACGACGCAGGCGTTAAGCGAGGTCTTCGACCGCTTCACCGTCGAGGCGTTAAGCGAGGTCTTCCGACCGGCCTCACCGTCGGGCGTTAAGCGAGGTCTTGACCGCCTCACCTGCCGAGGCGTTAAGCCGAGGTCTTCGACCGCCTCACCGCCGAGGCGTTAAGCCGAGGTCTTCGACCGCCTCACCGACGAGGCGTTAAGCCGAGGTCTTCGACCGCTTCACCTGCCGGGCGTTAAGCCGAGGTCTTCGACCGCTTCACCGACGGGCGTTATGCGAGGTCTTGACCGACTTCACTGGCGAGGCGTTAAGTCGAGGTTGTACGCCACTTGGCCGCATGCAGTCGAATATGTAACCGTGTCGAGGTCGAGGTCGAGGCCGAGGCGAGGCGATGGCCGTGGTCGCCGTTGGAGGACCGGCGCGAGGCGAGGTCGGCCTCACGGAGGCCGAGGCGGCGAGGCCGAGGTCGGCGCCGCGGAGGCCGAGGCAATGTCGGCCTGCGGAAGGCCGAGGCGAAGATAGCTCGTCCTCGTATTAAACGAATGTAATTCATCCTCGTAGAGAGTATCCGTCTTCGATATAAACGAATGTATCCGTTCTCATACGAAGGTACTTCGTCCTCGTAGAGAGTTCCGTCTTCGGAATAAACGAAGGAATCCGTTCTCGTACGAAGGTATGGGTTCCTGTTTTTTGCCGAGGTCATCGGGAGGGGTGGTCCCCTTATTTCGTCTACGGTTCGGGAGGGGTGGTCCCCTTATTTCGTCTACATGGAGAGTACCGTCTTCGAAATAAACGAAGGTAATCTGTTCTCGTACGTAGGTATGGTTCCTGTTTTTTGTCGAGGTCATTGGGAGGGGTGGTCCCCTTATTTCGTCTACATAGAGAGTACCGTCTTCAAAATAAACGAAGGTAATCTGTTCTCGTACGTAGGTATGGTTCCTGTTTTTTGCCGAGGTCATCGGGAGGGGGGTCCCCTTACGCGCGTTTCAAGTTTATCTTCGTATTAAACGAAGGTAATCTGACCTCCGTCGAGGGAATTCGTCCTACTTAGAGGGTATAGTTCATCCTCCGAAGAGGGTATCGTTCGTCTTCCGAAGAGGGTATCGTTCATCCTCCGTAGAGGGTATCGTTCATCCTCCGTAGAGGGTATCGTTCGTCCTCCGAAGAGGGTATAGTTCGTCCTCAGAAGAGGGTATCGTTAGATCCTCGAAGAGGGTATAGTATGATGGGAAGAGGTAGCATGCATAAATGACAAATGAAATATGCAAGCACACGAAGCAAATAAATCAAAGATGAGGTCGCCTACTTGGAATTGTCGGGATTTGACATCTTTGGTTATAATACCGAGCTACTTGTTGCTCGCATCGAGCTTCTCTAATGTGGCGAGGTCTCTCTTCTCTTCGGTTTCTACGGGATTCGCCTCGGTTCCTCGATCATCGACTTCACGCTTTTCTTGTCCGCTTGCGCTTGGCGAACCGCTCCGCTATGCGCCACAGCTCCGACGCAGACGGGCACGTCGAGGTTCACTGCGGGCCGGAGGTTCTCCTTGGTTGTTGCTGCGATCTCGCCCGCTATGGTATCACGCCTCCTGCAGGGCCGGGTGCCCGTGCTCGTCGAGGCTTTGGACATACCCTTCGGGGGTTCCTTCTCTGATCGGGCTCTTCCCGAGCTGAGCTCGGCGTGTCCTATCGCCGTCAGCGTTGCTTTTGTTGCCGGCAGCGACTCTGGATGTATGACTTCTGGTGTACCTTGTCATGATTATTTTCCTGTAAACGGTGGTTGATCGAAAGCACAAAATTTCGGTTCCCATAGACGGCGCCAGTGATCGATCTTAATTTCGTTAGGGAAATAAATGCGAGGAGAACACAAGGGATTTACGTGGTTCGATCTTTAAATTTGATCTATGTCCACGGAGCAAGAAAGAGTATTCGTGTATTGAATGTGTAAGAAGCGATTACAAAGAGTGTGAATAGCCTATTTCGTCTAATCTAGCCTCTATTTATACACAAATATATTGACCTAGATCCTAAATCCGAGGTCTTCTCTAAGTAGGATTCGAGATCTTGGATAGGATCTTAATCCTATCCCTTCTCGAATTAGGATTCTTTTAGATATGGCCGAGCCTTCTGCGTTCCCACTAGTTTTAGGAGTCTTCTTGGGCCGAACTTGTCCAGGCCGAGCTTGATGTCAGGCTTACTTGTATTGGGCCTAATGCTTGGGCCTGATAGTTGGGCCGTATCCTATCAGCATCTAATCACACACTCAAAATAATTTGTCTTTTAAATTGTTCTCGTATTTCACTAGACAAAATCTTGAAATTTTCATACGATGAGATCAAAGTAGAAGAAATAGTTGAATCTGAACAATGTTTGTATACTTCTGTAGCGCTCGTATGCTATTTTGGAACATTGCGCTCAATTTTATTAAAGATTAATTCAATTTTACAATTATTAATTAGGTTTTATTATATGCAAGTGGAGTTTACAATTATTATTATAGGACTTAATTTTTTTAATTAATACTTGATTAGTAGAGTTGATTGTTCTCTAAATAGAACTAGATTTACCTTATGCACCATAATAAATATTGATTTGAATTAATAATAGAAAAATAAAATAAAATTACATCCACAATTATACAAGTAAAATTATAAAACATTATAAACTTTTAATATATATGTATATATAGATATATTTAAAAGTTAATATAAAATATATATAACCATATCACGAAAAATAGAAATGCACTAAATAATATTTTTTAAATAACATGAATAAAATATTACAATCGTGTTTAAATATATACATATATTTAGAAAGTTAATATAAAATATACATAACCATATCACGAAAAATAGAAATGTACTAAATAAGGTTTTTTAAATAACATGAATACAATATTACAACCATGTTTAAATATATACATATATATTATAAAAATGAGCAGAAGAATTGATAGTTTTGAAAACATAACTAAAATATTTTTGTTTAGCTTTCACTATATATATAATTTTGATAGATACAAATATAATAAATTAAATATTTGAGATAATAAAATATTAAACTTATATATACCTATTTATTCTAATTATTATAAATAAATATAATTTTCACACACACATATATATATGGGGTTGAGTTATAATAAAAATCAATTTTTTCGTAAAAACCTAAAAATCAATGCATCTTACGAATAAAGTTAATGCACTTTATGTAGGGGTGTAATCGAACTGAGCCGAGCCGAACACCATCGTGCTCAAGCTTGATTTGTTTAGTATCGAGTCGAGTCTCGAGTTTTATTTATCGAATATTTCGAGCTCACGAGCTTATTCGAGCTTTAATCGAACCCAAACAAGCTTTCTAAATTTAGATATATATTTAGAATATTGATTATTTTATTTTAAAAATAAATTATTTTATCCATAATAACATAATATATTTATTGATTTCTTAGAACAAATAAAAATAGTTAGAGATTTAACACAATAATTACTAATTATAGAAAGAAAATAATTATATCTAGTTAATAATTTTATATTTTCAAAGTAAATCAAGTTAACGAACTTGTTCACGAGCTAACGAGCGAATACTATCATGCTCAAGCTTGGTTTGTTTAACTAACGAGCTTCACTAAACGAACTCGAGCGAACTTTTATCGGTAGAATTCGAATAGCTCACGAATAGCTTGGCTTATTTGACCCTAATTTTATGTATAAAATTAATATACCCTTGAGTTCTGGTAAAAGATAATATTATTCATCAATATTTCATAGTGTAGTAACTTTATACATAAAGTGCATTAACTTTGTAATTAAAATGCATTGGTTTTTAGGTTTTTACGAAAAATAGGTTTTTATTTGAACTCCTCCCTATATATATGAGAGGTGGATAAAATATATATTTTTCTATATACTATTACATATTGGAGGCACCATATTCATCCACAATCCTATGTGGCATTACTAGATTTTTTTATTCTCAATTATCTAAATTATTCTAATCTATCCTTCAATGCTCCCATATTTTATTTATCATAAATTCCATAATACCATTTCTAAGTTTCCATATTAACAATACTAAACTTCCGCTCAAACCGATTTTGGAAGGAGCCTAAAAATCTTCAATCAACTTTCCATCCCTAAGATTAAATTTAAACAAGGAAACATTATACCATACATTTTCAACTATATATGCTGATATCAAAGATTTCTTTTTCATTCGCCATTGTATTTCCAGCTTACCGAGTTACGAATTCGATTCTCAAACTGGTTTTTACGATTTTCTTTGTCTATTATTATTGTTGTTGTTGTTGTTGTTGTTGTTGTTGTTGTTGTCTAAAAATCATATTTTATATATACTGATAAATTAGCTTCTAGATATTGTGTTTACCTTATAAATATTACTTAAAGAGTGTACATCCATTTACTTGATTTACCAATTATGTATAACCTTCAATATAATTTTGTTCAATGCTACAAGATCAATGGTTACCGTCATTGTAGATTGAAATATGTCCAAATTATGACAATTAACAATGTAGTCATGTATTTGGTAGAATGGAATATGAACATCAAGATAAAGTAATGGAGAAGTGTAGTGTTGTAACAGATTATGATTATTGAGCAATTAAGAAAAAAAAAATGGCTAATGGAGAGATCATTTTATGTTAATATTAGATTATATATTCATATTTGATATTCATGTTTAGATTTTACCATTTGTTTATATCAAATAGAATTTCTAGTACAATAAAGAGTTATATTTCATGTTTTCTAAGTTCCTCGTATATTATACTTAAAGAAAATTACGATTTAGTATGTGAACTATTGAATTTTTAATGAAAATCTTGAATTATACATAATTATAGTTAAATATCTAAACAGTAAAAGCATTAATAAAATTTAAATGTCCCAAATTTTTTAATAACACGAATAATTTCTGACATGATATGTAATCTTCTAGTAACCGAAAATTCAAATTTGGATGTTTTTAATTTTTTGATAGTTTAGATACTCAATTATAATTGTGACTAGTTTGGGATATTTTTTGTTAAAATATCAATAATTGGAGTATTTAACTGTAATCTTCTCTTATAATTAAGTAGATAGTTATATCATTGTTATAAAATTCAATTTATTGACTTAAATAAATCTATCCCAAATTATGATCATTTTTTCAATTCTATCTATCGTAATCTATCGACTTTAATTAATTATATACAAAACTATCGAAAATTATTCAAATATATTCCTAGACAACCTGAAGCTGAGTGTGGGATGATCAGATATTCAACATGGCATGACATGGAAAATGCAAGTATAAAAATAAATATTTCAATGCTCTTTTTCATACTTCTCTTCTTCTTCTAGAAGGAATATCAAGCATCTTCAATTCTCCATCTCCATCTGCAAACAAGGACATGGGCACAACCAAACTCTGGACTGAGTTGAGGTCTTTATAGAAATTTATTTTTTATTTTCTTTATTAAAAATTTAATAGAAACACAGTACTAGGGCTGGCAATTTTCGACACGACACGAACACGCACGAAATTAACGGGTTAGTGTTCAGCCTTATCGTGTCGACACGATAAGGACACGATAATTTCGTGTCGTGTTCGTGTCGGATCCGTGTCGTGTTCGTGTAACCCGATAATTTTCATGTTGTATTCGTGTTCGTGTCGGATCGCGTCGTTATCGTATAATTCAATAATATTTAATATTAATTTAATTATATTTTATATATTTTATTTCTTTTATTTATTTATTTTCTAATTTTGATTTAAATTTATTATTAAGGTAATCGTGTCGTGTTGTTATCGTGTCGTGTCAACACGAAAAAATCGTGTCATATTCGTGTTAGGTGTCGTGTCCGTGTCGGTACATTTCGTCGTGTTAGGTGTCGGATAGATCCTTAACGGGTCGTGTTCGTGTTTGTCCTTATCAGGTCGTGTCGTTATCGTATCGACCCGATAACGACCCGACACGCACGAATTGCCAGCCCTACACAGTACTTCTTCGCCGGAAATATTAATCTACTGCACTCTTGAACAACTCTTAGAGGGTGTTTGACTAAGCTTATAAGCTCTTTAAAACAGCTTATAAGCTGTTTAGGAGCTTATAAGCAAAGCATTTGGCAAGATAAGTTTCTAAACAGCTTATAAGCTGTGAAAATAAGCTTCAATAGCTTATAAGCTCTCCTAAAAATAAGTTGATCAACCCTAACTTATTTTTTCATAAAGTTATAAGCAACCATGAATTTACCAAAATAACCTTATTATAGTTCGTTATTTCCTACACATACACTATCAACTTCACATCTCGTCAATTTGATCTCTCTAACTATGATTTTCTCTCTCTAACTCACGATTCTTTCTCTATCTTATAAGATCAATTATCCAAACACTTTAACAACTTATAAGCACTTGAGACATTACCTCTTATAATCTCTTGGAACATCTTATAAGCTCTTGGAGCTTATAAACTCTCTAAAATAAGCTTAGCCAAACACCCCCTTAATGTTTGTGCAAAGAATGGGTTCTTCTTCTTGCTTATGCAGACAGTCAATATTACAGAACACTTCATATAAATCTCAATAAAATCAATCTTAGGAATAATTTTGTTAGATAAAAAATAAATAAATTTGACTAATATCATGTTCATGAGAATATATAGTTAATACCATGGGATATGGGAGAAATAGCTAATCACATGTTAATGGAAATAAACATTTCTTCAGGAATAGTGATTTCTACCAAAAAAACCTTAGGATTGGGAATGAACACAGGAATTACCATTCCATTCTCATTCATCCTTATTCCATTCCTGCATATAAGTCGTCACCTCAATGTTACAAAACACTTCATATAGATCTCAATAACATCAGTCTTAGGTGTTTTTCGACTTTGTAATTGTACACATTAGTCCCGTGCAAGATGTCTAGAAATGTCGAGATTAATTGATGCTTTATTAACAAACCTTAGCATTCGTCAACCTGCAACTCCAACGCACTTAAGGGCTAAAATTGTTGTTGTTGCCGACTTAAAGTAAAAATTACTATACATATTTATCATAAAATATAAAATAGATATAATATAATTATTTATATAATTAAAGTAAACATATAATAAGGATAAGCAAATTCAAATAAAACTGTATAGTTACAAGGATATCGATAGTAAATAAAGAACAATGCATATATAAAACTTCCACCAAATAAAAAAGAAAAAGAAAAAGAAACTTCATGGAAGATCAGCGATTGTAATGTAAAATGTAAATCATGGCCAGATAATAGAATACGGAGCTCCAATTAAATCATTGGTATAGCTGGCAAACACTTTTCCTATTAAAATTAATTTTACGTTTATCAAGACTATTGCCCTAAATTAATTGTACCCACAAAATATGTTTATAATAATGAACGTCTGAACGAGCAGCATGTGGCCTCGATGTTAAAACAACTATGCACATGCAATGTCATATATATATATATATATATATATATATATATATATATATATATGGTTGGGTTCCCGTAGTACCCGGTCTCCAAATACTATGTAATACTCAATCTAGATCACACATTTTGAACATGTGGACGCACCACAAGCTGACATGTGACAATCCCCTTTTCATTTATTTATCTTTTTAATTTTCGCAGGGGTATATTGGGCAAAAAAAAACTTAGTCTTCTTATTCTTCATCTTATTTTTCTTCTTCTTCTTCTTCTTCTTCTTCTTCTTCTTCTTCTTCTTCCTCCGGTTTTCTTCATCTTCTTCGAATTTTTTTACGGCGGCGGTGACGACGAGCAACGGTGGTTGCGGTGTGACAGCAGCGACGGTGGCAATGCGACATCAACGGTGTGAAGCATAAGACAACCGATTTTGAAAGATAAAAGAGAGGAAAAATAAGATTTTGAGAAGAAATTTGAGAGATTTGTGAAAAAATGAGATGTAGATTTTGAAGGATTGAGAGACATGATGGTTATTGCAGTAGTTTACGGCGAAGTTCGCCGATAATCGGAGAAAGAAGCGGCAAAACGACAGAGAATGATAATGAGGAATTTTGCAGTCGAAAATGAAGTATGCATGCTGCATAACGTAAAAATGCATACCACAAAACGTCAACATGCATTCTATAAAACGTAGACATGCATACTAAAAAATATAAGCCTATATATTTTCTAACAAAAATATGCATATTATAAAACAATAACATGCATGCGACTAAACACAAACATGCATTCCACGAAACACAAGCATGCATGCTTTAAAAAAGAAAATCATAAGTTTCTCATTCACGATATCTCTCTTTATATCTCCTCCAATATACACAAACACTTATCTTATTGATCATTTGTTTTCTTTATTATTAATCATATGTTTTCTTTTGAATTATGAAGTTAGAAGTAATAAATCTAAACTTGAGAATAAATTTTAGAGAAATCAATCTCATATGCATTTGTGTTCAATATTATGCGGTTTATGTTCAATCGTATTGAGTTTTCTTTATAACAATATGCATGTAGTTTACGGATAAACAAATCTCATGCACTTTTTGTTAACACGTATGCGCTTTATGTTCAAATAGATGCGGTTTGTGTTCAAACATATGCGTTTTGGTTTAAAACATGCATGATTTATTTTCGCAATCACATAACAAATCAAATTACTAATCTACCCTTACTTTTGCGAAAATCGGTGAAATTAAGCTTAAAGTCGAAAAATCTCAACCATAGGATCTATGAGATGAGTGGATGAGATTGAGTACTACATACTATCTCGGGGCTCGGTACTATTTGATCACTTATCTACATATAGATGAGTGATCAAATAATACCCGAGCCTGAGATAGTATGTAGACTCAATCTCATCCATTCATCTCATAAATCTATGGTGGAGGCCCCGGATTTTTAAGCTTATTTTCATTAATTTCACTACGATGAGGTAGATTAATAATTTGATTTGTTATATGATTTGAAAACAAAGCATGCATAGAGTTGAACTCAAATATGCATTTAAATCAACACAAAAATGTATTCACTTGAACACAAAAATGCATATGAGTTTCGAATTAAATACATGCTGAAAACACACTCCCAGCGCTCGCTTGCTCACACCCAGTGCCGGTTGGGCACGATGCAGTTTTATGTTCAAGTGAATGCAGTGTTATGTTATTTCATATGCATTTTTTGTGTTTTGTTGTGGCTCTTCCCAAATACAGCGTCCCTACCCAACGTTGGCGCGCACCTAACGCCCCTACCCAGCGTCAGAGCCCACCCAGCGTCCCTACCCAGCATCGGTGTGCACCCAGCGTCGGTTGTGTGTGATGCATTGTTATGTTATTTTAAATGCATTGTTATGTTATTTTGTATGCATTATCTGTATTTTGTTCTGCCTCTCCCCAAACTCAGCGCCCGCAGAGACCCCAACGCTCGCGGACTCCTCTACCCATGTAATATCCTGAAGTTTTAAAGCGTAATTACGATAATAAAAATCGTAAATTAGGGTTTCGACTCGATAATTAAAATAGTAAATTATCGAATATTGATTTCGACTATTTATGATATAATGAATTCTTATATCATATTCACTAATGATTAGTGAATCAAAGAATATAGTTTATATTATTCTTTCAAAAGAATTATTTTAACGTCGATTGAATATCGATAGTTAATATTACGTTATTACTCCCTCCGTCCCATCTAAAGTGTCCCTTTTCTTTTGGGCACGGGTATTTAGGAGAAAGATATAAAGTAGTTAAAGTGTTAAAAAGTGGGTAGGGTCCACACTTTTTGAAGGGTTAATTATTTCCTAAAATGGAATGAGACATTTGTAATGGGACAACCCAAAAAGGAAAGTAGGACATTTTAAATGGGACAGAGGGAGTATTTTTCTAAGTGACGAAACTTAGAATTAAATTTTCTTATTAATGAAATGAATTAATAAAGTGATTACGACTTTATTATGAACATTTTATAGAGGATTCGATTATTAACGTTTTGAGACGTTTCGAACGTCAACGTTTAGAGACGAATCGAAAACTTTGATGATTGAGGAATTATAATATTTAAATTCCTATGATTATTTTATGTAATAAGAGCATTATTATCATTAAAATAATGTTAGAGAATTAAGGAATAAATATTGAATAAGTAAGCAATTTTCGAAAACCCTAATTTCGAAAATTAGGGTTTGTGTCATGAAATAATTTTAATTATTTTTTCTATGATTTAATTGATCATCTAAGACTTATATTATGTCATATAGCTACTAATAGCAAGAGAATAAAATGTTTGGCACCTACTCTTTATAATTACCGAAATGTTGGTTATAATTGTAGAAATGAATAAAATTTCTATCTTTCTATCATGTTATGTAGTAAATGTGATAGTAAGATATTATTAGACATAAGACAAGATAATTAATGAAGTGAACAAGTGGGATGTGTGATGGCTTTGTGTATGACCGAAAATGTTGACATTGAGGTTGGAAGAAAAGTTGAAACTCTTTGATTTGGATTTGCTTGCATATGTTAATGTGTAGGATATTTGTATATTGGTATGAGAAAAAAATTAAAAGTCATCCTTTGTGAAGTGAAGTGACCGATGCATTTTAGTGTGTACAAAGGTGGAGGATTTTTTTAAAGTGTAAGTAATGTGTAATTATCATTAAAACAATTAAAGATCATCAGCAATCCATTGAAGGTGCCGTGAACTTTAGCAAGTGGGGAGGAATATTTTTTTTTCTTTTAATGTGTAATAATGAAATGTTGAAAATGATAATTAATTAACTCATTACATGATAGGATATATATATATATATATATATATATATATATATATATATATATATATATATATAGAGTGGATCAATGAGAACCACATCTTTTTGCGAACTCTACGAACCATGCATGAGGCGTCGAAGATGATGCACAAGACGGTATAAAATTGTGCATAACGAAAACTTTCTAACTTTATACCGTTTTGTGCATCATCTTCAAAGTCTTATGCATGGTTCTCAAGTTCTCAAAAAGATGAGTTCTCACCGGATCCATATATATATATATATATATATATATATGGATTGGATCGATGAAACTCATCTTTGAGACTTGAGAACCATGCATAAGACTTTGAAGATGATGCACAAAACAATATAAAGTTGTGCATAGCTAAAACTTTCTAAAATTATTTTGTTGTGCAACAATTTTAGAAAGTTTTCGTTATGCACAACGCTATCTTGTTTGTGCATTATCTTCAACGTCTTATGCATGGTTCTCAAGTTCTCAAAAGATGAGTTCTCACCTGATCCAACCCCTATATATATATATATATATCACCAAGTTGCGTGAGCTATTTGAAGCAAGTAGGAAAGATATTTTCTTTTATTTAAAGTATGATAGGAAAAATTAAAAACTTTGTCTTTAGCTAGTATGCAAGTGGACCGAAATTATGAGGAAGAATTTGGACATCATGTTGCGTAAATTATATCCATATATTATTTAATTAATTCCTCAACTTGTGAAATAAGTGAGAAAAGATCAAAACATTTTCATTCTCATCTTTCTCTCTCTAAAATACCATGAGCATAAGGAAAGAAAAAAAAAGAAGGGTTCTTCAAAATTTCTTCTCCAATCTTAGGTTAGAAAACGTTGCCATTGAAAATCGACGCCGATAAAGAGGTTAGGAATCATCTAATCTATTTAGTTATGCAAGAAAAATAAAATTTCATCAAGTTTTGTGATGGGTATATGTTTCGAATGTCTTGGAGAATTTTTGAAAATTTGTGTAAATATTTTAAATTTGTGCATTAATTATGCTTATATGATGATGGTGAGTTTAGAATTCAAGTTTGGTGGAAAGTCAAGGATGTTTAGAATTTCTCCTATTATGATCGAATTGTTCGATAACTATATGAGCATGATTTTGAATTTTGATAGTTGAGTATATATATGCTGTTGACTATTGTTTAAGTATATAAAGAAATTATTAAAAAAAATGGAAACTATTTGAGAAGATTTTTGGAAAAATACCGTGAGCATCATGTAGTGGTTTGTGATGTATGCTTGTTTTATGCTAAATGTAAAAGCATATTATGGATCTATGATAAATTTGAAGCATGTGATTAATTATTGGAATTTTAGAAAAATGTTTGTTATAATTGTTGTAATGGCCGAAAATTATAGAGTGTACAAAAATGATGTTCAATTTTTCTATAACTAATGTTGTTACATATTAATGATCCTATGTTAATATAGTATGTTATGTAATTTTATAAGAATTTTTGGAAAAGTTTTGTGAATTATTGTTATAAGGACCGAAAGCTATGTTATGAGACTAAGAGTATTCAATTCATTTTATCATGAATAATCATATATTATGTGCTTAGAATATATTTTAGACCTACTATGAATTTATGGGATTTTAAAACATAGAATAATATGTTTACTGATTTAAACGTTATGTTAAATGACGTAAGATGTGAAAAATAATATGTAATGTACAAGTTAGGTCATACTTTAGTTTAATAACCATCATGATTGTTGATTAACGTGAAAAATGAGACTTAGGGTTATATGATAAGAAATCGATTGAAAATCGATTTATATGGATATTTGTTAACATATATGTGAATAATTCGGAAAAAATGTTAAGAAAAGTCAAAAACGTTGACTTAAGACTAAACGTATGAAATACGTTAGTATGTGATCAATGTTATGGTATACGTTGAATAAATACACTAATACGTGTAAAACGTATTAAAATTTTAAGAATATCTCTTTTATGAGAAACGATTTCATAATTGAAATCATTTTATCGAAAGACGTTAGTATAAGTTCGATGTTTAACCTAAATGATTAAAATGAGGCCGTAGATCATATTTCATCTCTATCGAAGTACGGGAAGTTATTAGTTAAAATATGCGATGAAACGACGTACTAATTTAGTTAAAAGATGCGAAGTATTATTATAGAAAGTTATCAAAGTTTATTAGACTTTGACGTTCTTGAAAAACGTGACCGACGTACTAAATTATTTTTTACGTAGAGGTGAGACGCGGACGTGATCGATTGGCGTGGGAAGATATCGTTATGAGAAAATCTACAGTCCAGGTGGGCTTTTCTTATCCTCAAGGATAAAATGCTTTATTTATGATGCTTTCTTCGAAATGAAAAGTATTTATTTATGATGCTCTCTTTTGAGAAATGATGATGAAATGTTTATTTAATTACCTGCCCAAATGTTTATGTTTTTATGTATGTATCATATCCATGAATGAATGAATGATGATAATGTTGTTGGGTCGCTCCCAACTTATGAAAGGAAATCGATATCGGATCTTATGCCGGAGGGTAAATTCACGGCTGGGTTAACGTGTACACTTAATGGTGTTGGGGCCGTAAGGATAATGTGCGTCGATCACAAAGAACGTAGAAGGAGGCCTACTTCTACGGTGTTAATGATGATGTTATGATGAAAGGAGAGGGATATGGATCATACATACAAGGAAAATGCCTGCGCAGGCGATGATTTGATAAATGATGAAAATATTTTAGTAAGCACAAGGCCTTTCAAATAAAACCTTGCGTCTTACCATGATGGGGCAATGTAATTTAAAGATGATAAAAATGTTTTTGGCATGAGTCCACTGAGTGCATTCTTGTACTCAGCCCTACATATTTGTTTTAAATGTGCAGGTTGAGCTGATGATGCGATGGAGCAGTGTTGAGCAATAGGAATCTTTGTCGCTGAAAGTTAATACCTTGATTGTACATCGTCATATGTACATATCACATGTTTTCCGCAGCAAGAACTTAAGTTATGTATTGAAGTCCAAAAGTATTCTTTATACATGTATCACAGTTCAATGTTAAATGATCTTACTGTTTATTAATTCATGTTCAAAGTAATAGTCCCTGCTAATCATTACTTAGGATAAGTGGGCTGTTACAAAGTGGTATCAGAGCCGTTCGCTCTTTGAATCCAAAATCTCCTTTCAAAGTTAAGTCTAGATTGAGTCACTGGACTTCTAAAGGTCAGCTGACAATGCTCAACACTCCATCACATTAAGCTCAACCGGAAAGAGGTAAATGATTTCTCCTCAAAAGTTTTGGAATGAAAAGTTTCAAAGTAAGGATTGAAATGATGTTTAAAAGGAAATGAAAGTTATGAAAAAGGTTAAGAATGAAAGTTATGAAAGATGCTGAAAGTGATATGAGAAAGTTTTGACAAAGATATGTCAAAAATGAAATGTTTGAATTCATGGAATTCAATAAAGATTTATTGTTATTAATGTTTTAAAATGCTCGAAAAGGGACATTGATATGTCAAATATGATATGTTGAATTCTTGAAATTCAAAGAAATGCATGCGTACAAACGAGCTACGTTATGAATATTTGAAATTTTATTTCAAATCTCATAGTTGATTATGATGATGAGCATGCTATCCCAAAAAGAACGTAGACTTTTAAGACGCATGATCCCTTTTGCGAAAGAACATAGAAAGATGAATTATGAGAATTTTATTTCATCCTGAAAACAAAAGCGAGGATGGAAAAAAAGAACAAAAGCGAAAAGCGAAATCGAAATGAAATTTCGAATTGAAAGACGAGAAGAAAATCAAAGAGCATAAATGGACATGATGTCAAGATTATAAATGTCACCATGCGATAAGTGACATGAGTATAGTCTTTTTATTTGGATGTTCACGCGCGACGGAAGTCCAAATCAACTATGACTTTTTCGTTATAAACGAAATAGAAATATGATCAAAGAATCAATTGATGCAAGTATCGTGAATTTCTACAAAAGAAGAGACCACGATGTGGTAGAAAATTGTTGAAGAGACAAATTGAAAAATTGAGTTTAATGAGATGAGTAAAGTTCGGGATGTAGGGTAGTATGTCGATAAACCTTACAACCTATGATGACCTAATACGAGTTATATAAGGTTTCAAATTTTATTCATTACCCAGTTTCTGTCATCGAGTTTAACTCTACGACCTAGTTCGATTGAGAAATCACTTGAGTTTCTCACTTTTTCTGAAAGAAATTTATAACCCAAAATTTATAAAGTATTCTTGAAACCAAGCCCTGTGTGGTGAGAAAAAAATTTGTGACGGTCTCGCACACCCATATGACCAAAGAAATCTCAAGAGTAAATCGTTCGGTCTTGGACCCTAGATCCCAATTATTGATTCAAAGAACATATGGATTCAAACTGTAAAATTTGTCATCTTGAATTGTGAATCCGCACCTCTTGTAAGTTGTCATAATGAATTCTCTTCAATCTTTGAAACCAATAAGTATGAGATAGGTTGACTCATCTTGTCACCTAAGTTTCGAGTTAGTAAAGTGATAAACATCAGGTATGATTTAGTTTGACTTATTTTGATCACCTAAAGGTTTCAGATCAGTAAAGAGATAGACATCAAGAAGTTATGATGTAAATAAGATCTCGATGAGACGAGATATATTTTTCCCTATGATACACATGGATGTGATGACCCTTGATGAGCTTTTTCAAATACCGATAACAGTGAAGTTATACATTCATGAGGCCATTATGATAATAAAGTTATGAATGAGATACTCTTTAACATTGAATGCAATGAGATATAATTTTCCCTTATTATGTCATAACGAGAGAGATTACAACTTATCTTTAAGATAGTTGTTTGTCCTTAAAACCTCATTAGTAGGTTGGACATGTCTAAAGAATGAAGATGCATAATATTCTTTTCAAATGATATATATATATATATATATATATATATATATATATATATATATATATATATATATATATATATATATATATATATATATATATATATATATATAAAGAAATGATAGCATCTCGGATAACAAATCACTCGCTTTATACATCAATCAATAAGATTATGCTTGAGCATAATCGATTTCAAGTAATTGAGACTTGGTTAAACCAATGATAATAAGATTAAGGAATCATAATCATTGAGATGTGTGAACAGCTAGGATAGCCCTAGCATGTAAATCAAGTATGGAGAAAATATCTCCAATGTCGAGACATGGTAATGAGATGCTTGGAATTTAAGTTATGGTGTATAAATATACTACCCTACCAAGCTATATGATAATAATGATGATTCTAGTCCCGAAGTGAGAATCAAGTATAATGAAAGTAATATTACTTTCGGATACCATGCTCAAGAAAAAGGAACAAAAGACAAGAATAGCAGAAGAAATTACGACTTATACAATTATAAGATAGCCACAATATGATATATGCTTCAGAAACATTATGACTTCGATAAGTAAGGTAATTCCTTTGAAGTAAAGAAGCGGATTAAGAAATAGATTCATTATTTGAAATGAATCTTAGTACTCTAAGTTATGAAGACACAAAATGCTCGTCTTAGTAATTAACAAGCAAGACAGCTTCTATAGACTTTGCAAAGGGAATACATCCAAGAGAACAAATGAAAAGATTCACATGGAAGGATTTTAAGTAATCTAATTGGAAAGATTATCTCTCATACTTTTGTGACGATTAATAAAGTGGGATATTGAGTATCTCTGACATGGAAATGAAGCAATCATTGAATGTCGAGAAAATGGTAAAGATATTTGACGTCAAGACAAAAGTATAATACGTCCTTAATAGACAAAGGATTTCATCCTATACGAAAACATTTAATCAATCAATGAAGATAAAGGCAAATGACGTATATCCAATAAGGATATTACAAATGATGACGCTAAATGCCAGTATAAGGATTTCTCTTTAGAAGAGTTTAAAGTAAGGATATATAAGAGATATGTTCCTAAGATCGATAAAGTGAAAAAGGAAACTGAATCATTCATACTGGATTAGGAATGAATGATAGTGATAGATACATCACGATCTCTACAATAAGATTAGACTATCAAGGTAACAATACCAAGGGATAGGTTGATGTAGACCTAACCACAAAATGTAATTGATAAGCGTATAATTGTACTGACACCCAAGAAGGATATGATGAACAAGGTAATAAGAAGCCATAACAAGGAAACATGATGCCATAGGGGCAAGGACAAAGATAAATGAGATAAATGTTTACTTGAACAGACGGGAATACCGCAGGCTAAAGCCTGAAATCCACACCGAAAATCAGAGCAAACAAAGCAAGAAATGAAAATCTCTTTACCTATAAGGAGAATAATGGCCACCTCAGGTGTTGCTCAAACTTAGAATTGGACCTAGGATCACTAAAGGTTCTAACAAATAATTTGGATCATAACACCTATGTGGAACGTGGATATAATTCTAGAAATGGAAGCTTCGGAAACGGATGTCACTCACGTGATTAGTGACATGGGCATAGTCTCTTCAATTGAAATTTTACGCGACAGGATATTAGTATCCACTATTTCTTTCACGAATTAATTTAGAGCGATATACGAATGGAGATGTGAAATATTAAATGAGGAATAAGATAAATGTTTATGAGTCGTGTTGTAAGTTGTTTACAAGTTTATGGTTTAAAGTATTTAGTCTATTAAGAAATCCTTCTTGTTTAAATTTCCTTTATTGTCTTAGTTTAAGTCTAGCTTATCTAGAACTATATGTTTACAGATGGCAGGAAAATGGAGTATTACGGGTAAAAGGTTAACCACAAGGCCTACAAGCCTAGAGCTCACACGGGAGTATCGACTCTTTTATTATAAACTCGGCACAGATTTAAGATAGTTTTGGTGGAATTTTTGCACCTTTGGATGGATGCACGTAACCATGGAGTGACAGATGAGGATGGTATCCAACGACTTATTAAATCGTTTGCCACATGATCGCGAGGATTTTGCAAAAGAAGTATCAGAGAGTATATTCTCCGGTAGAAAATTCCAAAGTTGTGGCAGATGTACCAGGATTTGTCAATCGGCTCAAGTATACATATGACACGTATGGGACAGCACCTATGAGAACTTGTCTTGGTCCCAGGCAAGTTACACGTCATGATACAAAAGAATGGTTGTACCCTGATTTTCCAAACACCGCCCCACGTCCTATGCCGTTAATTATACCTGAAAGAGACAAGGATGGCCAAAGGATAGGATCTTACCAGCCTCGAGGATTAGGAGAATTACCGCTACCAACTCAACCTTACTTTGTGATAAAAACAACACAAACTTCTGGTATCGAAGAAGAAACATGGAGCAGTGTGACCCCTGGCTCTTTGAAAGAGATATATCGTCGGATATATGAGGCAAAAACGTACCTAGAGACAGACAAATTTCCAAGTGAGGAATACGATTCCGACAAAGGGCACTCGGAGACATAGAATCCTAGGGTAATATGAGACTTATATGTAGGTAGTGGGTCATGTTGAAAATGGTATGGTTAGAATGTATAAAATAAACGTAGTTTGGTAATATCTTTGTTAATATGTAGAAGTGGAGTCAAAATTTGGGTATAGATAGAACAAGACGCCATATAATCAGTCGGCTTGATAGACCGATCCTCATAAGTAATGTATGGAAAGTCCTCATTAAGGAATTTTGATGGTATATGTTACATGGTTTTGTAGAATGGTATCTGATGTACGAAAATGAATTGTTCCGAATAAGATATGGCTACTATGAGATTATAGTTATGCCATTCGGACTAACTAATGCACCAGCCTTGTTCATGGACCTCAAAAATCGAGTGTTCTACGCGTACTAAACAAATTGACTTAGCCTTGATAGATGACATCCTCATCCATACGAAAAACGAGAAAGAACATAAAGAACATCGGAGGACTGTCTTGCGTACATTTAGAACCGAACAAATTTTGCTAAGTTTAGTATTGTGAATTTCGGCTTAAAGATTTGATATTCCTCGGGCACATTGTGTCTTCAGTAGGAATCAAAGTGCGTAAGAATGAAAGTCGTCAATAACCTAAAAGGAGAGCATGGATCTCTTAGGTTAATTGACTACTATCGGAGATTCATTGAGAATTCTCTAAGATAGCAAGGCCGATAACACAGTTACCCCAAAAAGGAATCAAATTTACATGGACTAATAAATGTGATGCCATGTATTAAGGTGAGAAAGATAATAGCTTACGCATCACAATGACTGAGACCACATGAATAGAATTTCCCAACTCACGACTTGAAATAGCAGCAATAGTATAAGTACCAAAGTCTTGGAGACATCACTCATATGAAATAAGTAGAGAATTCTTCACAAATTACAAAAGTTTGGAATATTTCTTCGAGCAAAGAGACTTGAATATGAGATAGAAAAGATGGCTCGAATCAATAAAAGATTACAACTGTGGTATAAATTATCACCTACGGAAGGTTAATATAGTAGCTGATACCCTAAGTTGTAAAACTCGGTTAAAGTTATGATGTATCCCTACAAGAGAAGGGAAACTCATTAAAGAGTATAGTCGAGATGTCAAGACCAATCATGAGCCGTATTGCCACACTCATGATTACGTCAGATTTGAGAAAAATGGATGATAAAAATAATAAAGGAAAGATGGAAGATTTGAAAGAATACAAGCTAAGAAGAGGAATGAAGGGCAGAAGGATTTTAAAGAAGTGCCGGACAATGTCATATTGTCTAAGGAAGGGTTATACATTTCAAGAAATAATGAGCTTAGAAATGAAATCATAGGTGAAGCTCATGATAATCCTTACACCGCCCACCCAGGCAGTACTAAGATATATCAAGATTTATGAGAAAAGTTTTGATAATAAAGAATGAAACAAGATGTAACCACATCTGTCGAGCGTTGTTTCAGTTGCCAATAAGTAAAGGCATTACCTCGACGACCCTATGGGAAGTTACAATCTCTAGAAATACCCAAATGGAAATGAAATGATAAAGTATGAATTTTGTAACGGGTTATCATAGTAAAAAGAAGTAACACTGCTATATGGGTAGTAGTGGATTGACTTACCAAATATGCTATGCCCACTACCTGCCTATTCAGATTACTCATGGATCTGATAAGTTAGCTCAGTCGTACATAAAGAAAATTGTATGTTTACGTGGGATACCAAAAATCTATCACATCAGATAAAGATTTCAAATTACCCCTAGATTTTGAACTAGCTCACAAAAAGGAGTTAGACACAAGATTGAACCTTAACATAGATGTCCACTCACAGATAGATGGACGATCAAAAGGACAATACGAACGTATAAGGATACGATGAGAACATTAATGTTAAAGTGAGGTGCAAGTTGGAACATGTTGTACCACTTATTAAGTTCACCTACGACAATAGCTATCAAGCAACGATTGATATGGCCATATGAAGTATTGTATAAAAAGAAGTGTCGATCACCGCTTTATTGTGATAAAGTAGGCGAGAGAAAAGTTTAAGGGCCCTGTTTCAATCAAAAGTATACTCTTAATTGACTCGCAATCGTACGAGGTGTTATAATAGGGAAAGCTAACCCTAGTTGTCTCTCAAAGAAAACTTAACAGGGCAATTGTTTGTATCGCACACAGAAAGCGATTAAAATCCTAAACACTCTAATACCAACGAGGGTTTTGAGATATGCAAGAATTGAAATACGAGAAAATAAACAGCATCCTAAGCTAGGGGTTGTCAATCCCGAGCTAAACTAATAAAGCAATAAATCTAAACCAGGGGTTGTCAATCCCTAGTTGAATTATGAAAACGATAAATAAAAGCAGTAAATAAAAGCATATGCAATTCTATTGTTCATAGGGTTTGTCAATCTCTAATCTAAATCTAATTGCAAATAAACGAAAGCAGGAAATCATTACGTAATATAAATCAACGAACACGAAAACCCAATCCACTGTCACTATGAATTGAATTGACAAAAATCACAAAGCGAAAGACCATAAAATTAATCCGAAAGAACGGTAAATCTCAAAACATAAATTGATAAATAAATCATTCGATCAAAACTAGAAAGCAGAATTAAACTAAGATTTATACGTGTTGTGTCGCTCAAGAGCTTCACGAAGAATCATGGTGAAGAAGAGAAACCGCGCTGCACGTCCGAAAAAAAAGAACCCCTTCTAAAAACCTAACGCAAATATATATATTAAATGAAACTTCGGTAGGACTCGATGCGTCGCCGGACATAACAAGTTTCGGAGGACGTCCGCAATACGGACGGAGATGCGCGCGGACGCGGGCGATGAGATTCAGAACAGAGAGCCTCCTCGGCGCGGACGCGGATGAGCGCCGGACGGAGAGGCATTGGCGCGGCGTGTCTTTGGACGGTTGCATCGAGCCGGAGATGAAGCGGGCGTTGGGGGCGTGAGTGCGGCCGTGGCGCGCGCGCGCCGTGGTCGCGTTGTGAAGACCGCGGCCGTGGCCGCGTTATGAAGAATGGGTGCTGGGGGCGTGAGGTGCGGCCGTGGCCTCGTTGTGAAGACCGCGGCCGTGGCCGCGTTATGAAGAATGGGTGCTGGAGGCATGAGGTGTGGCCGTGGCCGCGTTGTGAAGACCGCGGCCGTGGCCGCGGCGTGGCCGTGGCCGTGGCCGCGTTATGAAGAATGAGGATCACCCAGCGCCGGTTGTGCTGAAGCAAACGTGCGTTTGGGCTGTGGAGCGCATGCCGAGGCGTTCCCAGCGCCGGACGCGTTCGCACGTCGCGCGCTGATTCGTTGTTCGCTCCGTTCTCTCTCGTTCGAACTCCGAATTACGAACCGTTTGTGCCTACGAACTCCTGTCGAAATGCTCTTCAATAATATATGATCCTTGGCAGATCCAATTCATCCTATTTTATACCGTTTTCCTACAAAACATCGAGACGAACGAAGTAAGTCCGAATCGATAAATATTAATCGAACCAACGGCATAAATAGGACAAACCATAGAAAATGACATGTAAAACAATATCAAGAATCAGCACAAATTCATACCAAACAACTCCCCCACACTTATCCATTTGCTTGTCCTCAAGCAAAGTCTATACAAATAAGGTTCGAAAGATAACTCATGCAACATCACCCTTAATCCAATCAATCAAACCTCTTTGCATTTCCCCCACACTTGGTGTTTACGAATTCAAAGATAATGTGAAATAAATCAAGAACGGCAATTGATTTCCAATATAATCTCTGCTCAGACCCAACTCTCCGTTAGGGGTGAACTAACTAATGTGGTCACCTTTAGCAACAAGTTTCTTTTAATAAGCACAAAGAATGTTTTAACAGATTTTGGAATAATATTCGAAGGTGCACTCGATGAACTCGAGTCTCTAACGTGGTTTCCATGTCCATTTCTCAAATTAGAGAAGAGGACATAATCCCATCCTCCATTTCAACAATCTCAACAAAATACTAGAGCTTTCATTCTCATCATTTTTTTCTTCTTTTCACAATTTTTTTTTATATATATAAACATGAAACAAGTATATAGACAACCACAATGTTAACACTACCCTAACATTAGCCGGACAAATCACATCAATTTCCCTATTCAATTTCTATCAATCACGGTCTCGTCGATTCACATTACACTCAAATCATATATCACCAAAAGTTTGAAAATTCAAAATCAATTTGATCAATACCACAGAGTTCGGTTGCACAAATCAAAATCCTAACTTACTCGCATAGACAAAGCTTAAGTCCAAACAATCAAAATAAGCACAAGAGCACGTCATTAAGCATACAAAAATATATATGAAACACACACGATGTTGAGTAAACATCCCCACATTTAAATCGAGCGCGTCCCCAGGTGCTCAAAACATCAAAAGCTCAAATGACCATAGAGGATGATACTTCACGATAATCGGCGAGATGTGCGCTATAGAGTTGGAGCATCACAGCTTCATCTCACCGCTGATGTAAATACGCAAACCCTTCTTCCCAATTTCGAGCAAAACTAACACAAAGACAACAGACAAATCAAAGAACAACGAAACAAGCAAAAAGAGAAAAAAAGAAAAAAAAAAAAAAACCGTGGGTAACTCCCAAGTACTCGATTTAATGTCGTGAGTACGGCGTAAACTGAACAACAACGGACTATCCATAGTCCTTCACCGCAGAATACCATCTCGGCGAGCATCGTTAGTAACCATATAAGAACGAGAGGACATTAAAGAAGACAAGTAATGCACAATTTAAGCTCAAGTCAGAACATCCTATTCTCCAAAATAAAATAAATAATTTCAATTCCCAAAGTACATGACTTTGGTGAATTAGATGTTGACAAATAATTGATGTTACCTCAACCTTTGTCCTCGATTTGTCCTCCTCTGGGACCCCGTACTCCAATTGTTGAGGCAGTGCAATCACTTCCAGAGTGGGATTTGGCATGATATCAACTTCGAGTGTCCACTCTTCCTCGTCGGCCATCCTGGTAACAACTTCCTCATGGCTCTGATCTTGCACCTCATCCTCATGTGTCCATTCTTCCACCATTTACACCTTCTCTTGCTGCAGCGACTCATCTGATGTCTCTTCCACCCAATTCTCAATAATTAGGTCACTTTCTAGAACAGTGACCTCCTGGACTTGATCGGATTGAGTTGGAAGTTCCCTTATTGCAAGTTGCTGTTGATACTCAACATACTTAGCAGCAATCGGTGCCATTTGTTCTCTAAGCGCTCAAGAGTTGCATCTCTATCATCGATGGCGAACTCTGATGGTCAGTGGTCGCCTGAGCCTCATAGGGTGAGCTTGGAGGCTCTCCTATTGCATCTTGTTGAAGCAACTCGTCTAGCTTCTCAGACATCATTTCTAATTTTGCTTGCAAGCGCTTGATTTTGGTGTCGTCAGCATCCGACCGCTGGTGGCGAGTCTGAATCACTTCCGCTTCCATTGCATCCAATGGATACCTCTGAGGTGGTGATGGGTGTGGTGGAGTAAAATACTTCTGCTGCGGGTCGTACCACTGTTGGTGTGGAGGCTGTGGCTGATGTGGATCACACCATCCATAATCATGTTGCGGTTCCCACCTTCCCGAGTCGGTGTGTAGGCGAGGCTTCTTGAGAATACGAGTCTTGAGGTGGAGGTGGTTGTTGTGGGTACACATCTTGAGGTGAAGGATGTGGTTGCTCCCATGAGGCATTGGAGGCTTGATCCTCGTAGTCTTGTGGAGGTGGTTGGTCCCAGTTGGGATCATAAGCGTGATCCTCATAGTGTGGTAGAGGTGGTTGATCCCGTATGGATTGTAGGGTGGTTGCTCACGGCAGCGGATATTCCTCGAATAGCGAATTGGGCTCCTTCTTCGCAAGAAGAATTTGCCCAATACGACGAACTTTCCTCCCCGGCTGTCGACCATACTCGTCGTTGGTAACCCCGCATTATGAGACACCAACAACAAAACAAAATTACACGCACGGGAGAAAAAACAAACAGAAGAAAAGAAACACGGAAAACACACAACACAAACAATACACCTAAAGTTTTCCCCGGCGACAGCGCCAAAATTTATTTCAATCAAAAGTATACTCTTAATTGATTCGCATGATAAATGCGAGGTGTTATAGTAGGGAAAGCTAACCATAGTCGTCTCTCAAAGAAAACTTAACAGGGCAATTGTTTGTATCGCACACAGAAAGCGATTAAAATCCTAAACACTCTAATACCAACGAGGGTTTTGAGATATGCAAGAATTAAAATACGAGAAAATAAACAGCATCCTAAGCTAGGGGTTGTCAATCCCGAGCTAAACTAATAAAACGATAAATCTAAACCAGGGGTTGTCAATCCTAGTTGAATTATGAAAGCGATAAATAAAAGTCGTAATAAAAGCATATGCAATTCTATTGTTCATAGGGTTTGTCAATCCCTAATCTAAATCTAATTGCAAATAAGCGAAAGCGAAATCATTACATAATATAAATCAACGAAACACGAAAACCCAATCCATCATCACTATGAATTGAATTGAC
This sequence comes from Salvia rosmarinus, assembly GCA_036937905.1. Lineage (NCBI taxonomy): Eukaryota > Viridiplantae > Streptophyta > Magnoliopsida > Lamiales > Lamiaceae > Salvia > Salvia rosmarinus. Next base: position 736,874 of record CM072820.1, on the reverse strand, counting down.
AAAAATCACAAAGCGAAGACCATAAAATTAATCCAAAAGAACTTGTAAATCTCAAAACATAAATTGATAAATAAATCATTCGATCAAAACTAGAAGCAGGAATTAAACTAAGATTTATACATGTTGTATCGCTGAAGAGCTTCGAAGAATCATGGTGAAGAAGAGAAACCGGTTGGCGTCCGAAAAACAAATATATATATTAAATGAAACTCGATGCGGACTCGATGCGTCGTCGGACGCAACAAGTTCTGGAGGGCGTCGCGGCAGCCGGACGGAGATGCGGCCGGACGGGCGGCGAGATTCAGAGCAGGAGAGCCTCCTCGGCGGGGGCGGATGAAGCGCCGGACGGAGAGGCATTGGCGCGGCGTCGCCGCTGGGCGGTTACATCGAGTTGGAGATGAAGCGGGCGGGGGCGTGAGGTGCGGGCGTGGCGGCGCGCCGTGGCCGTGTTATGAAGAATGGGTCTTTGGGGGCGTGAGGTGCGGCCGTGGCGCGTGGCCGTGGCCTCGTTGTGAAGACGGCGGCCGTGGCGCGTTATGAAATGGGTCTTGGGCGTGAGGTGCGGCCGTGGCGCGTTGTGAACGCGGCGTGGCGCGGCGTGGCCGTGGGCGTGGCGTGGCGGCGTTATGAACCGCGGCCGTGGCGCGGTGCGGCCGTCGCGCGTTATGCGAATAGGGATCACCAGCGCCGATTGTCTGAAGCAAGCGTGCGTTTGGGCTGTGGGCGCATGCGAGGCGTTCCGTGGCCGGGACGCCAGCGCGCGTCTTGCGTCTGCGATTCGTTTTAAGCTCGTCTCTCTCGTCCGAACTCCGATTACGAACCGTTTGTGCCTATGAACTCCTGTCGAAATGCTCTTCAATAATATATGATCCTTGGAAGATCCAATTCATCCTATTTTATACCGTTTTCCTACAAAACACTGAGACGAACGAAGTAAGTCCGAATCGATAAATATTAATCGAACCAACGGCATAAATAGGACAAACCATAGAAAATGACATGTAAAACAATATCAAGAATCAGCACAAATTCATACCAAACAGGCCCTACACTGTGAGTGGAATGATTAAGATGTCTGCCAAATTAGGCAAAGAATAAGAGAAGCTCAGGACAGACAAAAATCTTACTGACGACACGTAGATCGAAGCTGCATTTGAATGCGGAAATAAAGTTTCTTAAGACTTCTCCATCGAGGGAAATTATAAATTTTATAGGACCTTATGAGATCCTAGAAATGATAGGCCCAATAGCCTATAGATTGGTACTTCCACCAAGTTTGGGGAATGTACAAAATATTTTCCACGTGTTACAATTAAGAAGGTATGAATATGATCCAAAACACGTGATCCACCATGATGACGTTATTCTTAACCCGGATATGAATTATGAGAAAGAATCTACGCCTATTTTGATCGTAAGATTCAACAGTTAATAAACAAGTTTATACCATTAGTGAAAGTGATGTGGAGACACCATGAACAAGAGGAAGCCACATGGGAGCTTGAGGATGCCATGAAAGAACGATACCCCATACTTTCTGAGATATGCAAATTTCGGGATGAAATTTCTTTTAAGGGGGGATAGAATGTAATATCCCGAAGTTTTAAAGCGTAATTACGATAATAAAAATCGTAAATTAAGGTTTCGACTCGATAATTGAAATAGTAACTTATCGAATATTGATTTCGACTATTTATGATATAATGAATTCTTATATCATATTCACTAATGATTAGTGAATCAAGTAATATAGTTTATATTATTCTTTCGTAAGTATTATTTTAACGTCGATTGAATATCGATAGTTAATATTACGTTATTATTTTTCTAAGTGATGAAGCTTAGAATTAAATTTCCTTATTAATAAAATAAATTAATAAAGTGATTACAACTTTATTATGAACATTTTATAGAGGATTAGATTATTAACGTTTTGAGACATTTCGAACGTCAACGTTTAGAGACGAATCGAAAACTTAGTCTAATGATTGAGGAATTATAATATTTAAATTCCTATGATTATTTTATGTAATAAGAGCATTATTATCACTAAAATAATGCTAGAGAATTAAGGAATAAATATTGCATAAGTAAGCAATTTTCGAAAACCCTAATTTCGAAAATTAGGGTTTGTGTCATGGAATAATTTTAATTATTTTTCCTATGATTTAATTGATCATCTAAGACTTATATTATGTCATATAGCTACTAATAGCAAGAGAATAAAATGTTTGGCACCTACTCTATATAATTACCGAAATGTTGGTTATAATTGTAGAAATTAATAAAATTTCTATCTTTCTATCATGTTATGTAGTAAATGTGATAGTAGGATATTATTACACATAAGACAAGATAATTAATGAAGTGAACAAGTGGGATGTGTGATGGCTTTGTGTATGACCGAAAATGTTGACATTGAGGTTGGAAGAAAAGTTAAACTCTTTGATTTGGATTTCTTGCGTATGTTAATGTGAGGATATATGTATATTGGTATAAGACAAAAATTAAAAGTCATCCTTTGTAAAGTGAAGTGACCGATGCATTTTAGTGTGTACAAAGGTGGAGGATTTTTAAAAGTGTATATTGATTAGGCGTATTTTATACGCATATTTTGGATGTTTTGATGAGTTTAAATGCTTAATATCTACTTAATCATATTTTATGAAGCTAATTGCATATTTTGTGGATTTTGTAGGTGTTGATTTTATTTTGGAAGAAAAAAGTATGATTTTGGAAGGAATTTAAAGCCAAGGAAGTGAAAGAAGATTTATTATGAGATTTTATTATTATTATGGAAGCTTTTATTTTTAGATGGATTTTATTTTTATTAACTTTTTTTTTTGGCCTTGTTCGGCCCATAGTGATTAGGTTAGTTTTATATTATTAGTTAGTTGATTAGAATATATAACTTATTCCACGCCTCCAAACACTACACAAAAATCTCACGCCTCAACCTTGAATTACTATCCCAAGCCCATTTTATTTTTGACGAAGAAGACGTGAATAAGGGATTGAGGAATCAAACCATTTTTATCGTTCTTTATCATTCCAATCGTCGTTCTTCTTCTTTATTTTATTTTAATTATTGCTTTTATTCTATTATGAGTTCTAGCTAATCTCTTTTATTCAGCAACGATTAAGGAAGCCTAGCATGATTCCTATGTGAGATCTAATTTGTTATTTATCCTTTAATTCGTATGCAAGTATTTGTTGTTCTCTATTTTCTGTGATTTAATTGTTTCAATCCGCTAGGTAGTCGCGAATATTTAGTGAGTTGGAATTAATTAATAGCCAATTAAATCGGCCATACGTAATCGTGGTTTAGGTTTGATTAGTGGTAAATTGACCTTCAGGTCAAGGGAATAACAATCTTAATTCGGTAATCCTGCGTCAGAGTTTATCGGTTTTGAATCGGGTCTCTCTAGTTCTTAATGTTGTTGGCTCATTAAACCTATAGAGCGTCTCTTACGGTTGTCAGTCGATTAGAGAAATAGTTAGTGAAGCGTCTTCCTAATTATCGAGAAGCTAAGGAGAGATAAGATCGCGTCGAAGCGTCTTGGTGGTCATAACTGGTTTATTTGCATGAGTTAAAGTTATCTTTGCATCGATGAACAAAAGATCAAGCTAGGGTGGAATTAATTGGTTAGGAATATCTTCACGCATTTGTTACCAATTCTCAATATTATTCTCTTTAATCATAATTCAATTCCTCTTTCTATTTATTGTTTATTTAATTATTCCTAGTTTCTAGTAATCCCAATTTATTCGTGGTTACGTTGCAGGTCGAAAGTTTAGGAGAATTCTCGCCGATCCCTTGGGAGACGATTTTGCTTACTGCTGTCTGCGCAGTTTGGGCATACCGACTGTCTGTCAGTCGAATATTTTGCCTACTGCTGTCTGTACGGTTTGGGCATACCGACTGTCTGTCAGTCGATTATTTTTTGGGTGCGACGCACCAAATTTTGGCGCCGTTGTCGGGGATCGGTTTAAGGATTCTGTCTAATTTTCGGTTTGCCATTTTATTTATGTTATTTTCTTTTAGTTTATGCCTCGTTCTTCTCAAATGCGGTGAATTAATTTTTAATCCGAGATCGAGAAGACCGCGCGGAGATTGAAAAAAGAACCAAGGAGTTAAAGCGGTGCTAGATCAAATTCACTAGACTCGAAGTTGAACATATAGTTGAAGTTCCAATGGGTGACGAGAGGCACATTGTGAATCTAATCCGCCAAGAGCTCAACCGATAAAGGAATTAGGCGCCATAGGAGCAATCGCCCGTTGTGCATCGTTCGCCAACTATCAATGGGAATCTTGAAATACGACCTGGTTTCATTCAAGTGCTACCTAAGTTTGGGGATTTACACGAGAGAGTGCACACAAGCACCTTTGTCGAGTTTGATTTAGTTTGCGCGACTTTCGTCCTAATGGTTTTAAGAAGATAATTTGAAATTGCTAACTTTTTCTCACACATTGCGAGGCAAAGCTCGAGATTGGCTTTTGATCTTCCTCCTAGTTCGATTCGAACTTGGGATGATTGGAAGAGCAATTTTGAGGAAATTCTTCCCTGAATCAAGAGTCGCAAATTTGAGAATGGCTATCGGTAGCATTAAGCAAAAGAAAGCAGAGCTTGTCGACTATTGGGGGCGGTTTGACAATTGTGTCGTAAATGCCACGATCATGGATTTTACGAATATCAATTGCTTACTAACTACTTTTACCGTGGTATGTCCGCTCTTGATAGGAAGATTGTTGATCTTGCTTGGGGAAGTTTAACTAACAAAACATTGGAGGAAGCCACACAACTCATTCTTGATATGGTTTCAATGGACAACAATATAAAGATGAGGATGATGACCGTTCTGAGACCAGTTCACATGGCGAAAACTTCGGGAGTGAACAAGAAAATTGATGCTCTAACTTCCTTAGTTAGAGGCTTTGCCGTAGCTCAAACTCGAGAAGATGAAATGTGAGAATTGTCTTGAAAATATTCATTATATCGATTCTTGTCCTACTTTGCGGAAAATCACGAGCAAGCATGTATGGGATCGGAGATGAGCAACATATGAATGCACAAAGGTATAGGAGAAACGATCCTTTCTCCAACACATATAATCCGGGCTGGAGAAACCACCCAAATTTCAGGTGGAATCGGCAAGAGCACGGAATTTATCTTGAGAATACTGCACAAGCTGGTCAGTATGCCCATCCCGCCCGTGCAGAACCGAATATGAGTGATATTATGAAGAGTCTCGCCAGAGTAGTGAGATTGTCAAGAACTTGGTACAAAGTCAGCAGGCATTCCAGCAAAGAGACGCAAGCCGCGTTGGGAAGTATGGGAACACAGATCACTCAGCTGGCCACTCAAATGAATCGGTTACAAAATAACCAAGGAAAACTTCCATCTCAAACGGAGTTGAATCCCAAGGAGAGCGTGTCTGCTGTTATTCTAAGGGTGGAAAGATGTTAGTTGAACCGGAGCCTAAAAGAAAGATGAGGAAGCAAACATGAAGAAGTCGAGAAAACCCGAGGCCATGAGGAGCTCTGAGACTTCCACGTAGATCAACTCTCAAAGGTAAGTGGAGAACCTAAAGTTTCAAATTCTCAATCATTGATTACACCTCCATTTCCTTCGGGTTGTACGAAACAAGAAAGAGGAGGATGACAAAGACATTTTGGAAGTTTTCAAGAAGGTGAGATAAACTTGCCTCGATTGATGCAATTAAACAAGTTCCAGTGCATGCAAAATTCTTGAAGGAGCTTTGCTCTAAAAAATGAAGTTTGGGAATGATGCAAAATTAGAGTAAGTGAGAATGTGTCTATTGTTATTCAAAGAAAATTGCCGCAAAAGTGTAAGGATCTGGTATGTTTACTATTCCACGCATAATTGGCAATCGGAGGATCGAGAAAGTCGTGTTAGATCTAGGCGCATCAATAAATGTCATGCCATACTCTATGTATAAGGATTTAAATTTAGGGCCTTTGAAGCCAAAGTGGTGTTGTCATTCAATTAGCGAGATAGGTCTAATGCATATCCACGAAGGTGTTGTTGAGAATATTCTTGTGAAAGTAAATGATATGTATTTTCCTCTGATTTTATGTTGTTGACATGGATGATTACTCGCTTCTAAGAAGATCTTTGATTTTATTAGGAAGACCATTCATGAAAAGCGCTAGAGCAAAATTGATGTAGATAAGGGTCTTTTGAGCCTCGAATTTGATGGAGATATAGTCACTTTTAATGTATTTGAAGCTATGAAGCATGTTGAAGATCCTGAATCTGTTTTCATGATTGATATTATTGACCCTTTGGTTGATAACTTTGTTGAGAATTTCAGGGATGATGAACTAGAGCACGTTATTGTTAGTGCATTGAGTGAAGAAGATGGAAAAACAGAGGAGAATGATGCCATTAAAGAGATTATCAGGCTGATGTACTCTGCGGAAGAAGTTCCAATTAGGCACCTGTCGAGCAGGATGCCCATCCCGACCAGTACAAAACTGATTTTACCATTTGTTGAGAAACCACCCAAGCTGGAATTGAAAATGTTACCTCAACATTTGAAGTATGTGTTCTTGGGGGAGCACGACACACTGCCGGTCATAATAAGCAAAGACCTTCGTGAAGAACAAGAGGAGTTTGATTTGGAAATCAAGGATAAGAAGGGAGCCGAGAATTTAGTTGCTGATCATCTCAACAGACTGACGAATGATCCAGCTGGTATGCCCATACCGCACGATCCTCAGATAGACAACAGTTTGCAATTGAAGAGATGAAGATAGTCGAGTTTCAAGAGATGAACTTGGCTACTTCGTAGTCAACTCGATCGTACCACCATGGTGTCGGCCTTGGACCTTAAACAAAGGCGCTGCTTGGGAGCTTACCCAAGATTTCTTTCTCACCTTATCTTTATTTCGTGTTTGTTTTATTTTTCGGTTTGTTAAAAAAAAAAATTTAAAAAAATAAAATAAAAATCGAAAAAAAAGTTGATGATTTGGGTTTCTTTTGGCGGGTTTTGCAAGAATAGGGTGCATCCATTAATTGTTGGAAAAGGAAGACCATATCGCTACGGATCGCCGCTCGCACGGATGGAACAACGCCGACCACCCTCACCCACCACCTTCGGTGAGCATTGAGCACTTGAAGTCTCTTTTTGCTTTTGTTTTTTTTTCTTATCTTATTGAGGTTTTCACACATTGAGGACAATGTGTAGTTTAAGTGTGGGGGGATTTTTGGAGTCGTATGTCTATTCGTGATATCTTTTGTTGGGTATGGTTTTTTGTGCATGTTTTGGCCATTGTGAAAGAATAATATGAATGGAATAGATTAGAATATTGTGATGTGATTGCTTGGTTGATTTCCTTGATGAAAATAATTTTGTGAAAGCCCTTATGTGTCTAAGGATGAGAAAATGTGCTTAATTGATCAAATTTTTGAAAATCTACTCAAATATGTGAGGATTGAGCTTATGAGCAATATTATGAACTGCTCCTTATTTCTTTGTTGAGAGGTTATGTATTCTTGATATCTTGATGTCGGTTTGCCTTGTTGTCATAGTCGAACTTATGAAGTTGAATTCTTGCATGAACATGATTTAGGCATTTGTTTTGGATTGATAATTGTTAACCATCTCATATTTCCTAGAGAGCCCACTTGAGCTTTAACCTTTTCTTGATGAATGAAAGCCACAAAATAATGAACCATAGCCTTTTAGCCTTCTTTTGTCCCACCAACAATTTGCAAGTAGTTGAAGAAGATGAAGTGATGATAGTGATTTGTTGAATTCTAGCTATTTGGGAAAGTTGGTGTATTTTGTTTTATTGAAGGGTAGTTGGGTTTGTGAGATGATGAGATTAAGAGCATTGATGTGGTGTGGTTACATATTGATAAATGTGTTATTGTCAAATTTTGGTTACTTGTTGGTGCGCTTCTAAGTAAAAAAAGAGTGAAAAAAAAAAGAAAAAAAAGAGAAAGAAAAGAATTGGTATAGAATACTAAAAAGAAAAGAAGAAGAAAAGAAGGAGAAGGAATACTGGGGAGTAAAGTAGAATATTTGGGGTTTGTTTTGGGAGTACACATGTGATGAACTGCTTGCATTTTGTTGGATTTAATAGCCATTTTCAATACTTTTGTTTCTCCTACCTATGCACCCTAGCCCCATTACAACCTATGAAAGTCCTAATGATTTGTGCTTGAATTTCATTTCATTTTGTTAGAGATAGTGACATATTGGCAAACTTGTGATGGATAGAGTCAAGATGCTTTAGTGTGAATTTATCTTGTCCTTGATTTTTGAGCGATCTTGAGTGAATCTTGTGAGGCTGGATTGATTGCACTATTTTGACTTGGACGAATGGTGTATACATGAAGTTGTTGGAATCAAGGAATGGTTTGTGGTATGAAAGGTGGTTATATTTTGATCTTGACTATGATTGTTATTTTTTGATCAATGGCGATTGGTATTTTTCTTGAATCGAGTCCTACCTAGTTTGTTCTTTTATCTTTGTTTTGCTTATGCTCGAGGACGAGCATTATTCAAGTGGGGGATTTGATTAGGCGTATTTTATCGCATATTTTGGATGTTTTGATGAGTTTAAATGCTTAATATCTACTTAATCATATTTTATGAAGCTAATTGCATATTTTGTGGATTTTGTAGGTGTTGATTTTATTTTGGAAGAAAATAAGTATGATTTTGGAAGGAATTTATATCTTATTGAGGTTTTCACACATCGAGACAATGGTAGTTTAATGGGGGATTTTTGAGTCGATGCCTATCCATGATATCTTTCGATGGGTATGATTTTTTGTGCGTGTTTTGGCCATTGTGAAAGAATAACATGAATGGAATAGATTAGAATATTTGATGGGATTGCTTGTAGATTTCCTTGATGAAAATAATTTGTGAAAGCCCTTATGTGTCAAGGATGAAAAATGTGTAATTGATCAAATTTTGAAAACTACTCAAATATGTGAGGATTGAGCTTATGAGCGATATTATTACGCTCCTTATTTCTTTGTTGAGAGGTTATGTATTCGTATCTTGATGTCGGTTTGCCATGTTGTCATAGTCGAACTTATGAAGTTGAATTCTTGCATGAACATGATTTAGGCATTTGTTTTGGATTGATAATTGTTAACCATCTCATATTTCCCTAGAGCCCACTTGAGTTTAATCTTTTCTTGATGAATGAAAGCCACAAAATAATGTGTCACGCCCCATTCCAGGAAGGCACGGATGTCGGGATGATTTGGGGGGGTAAGTCGGGAAGAATGTAGGTACATATAATATAAGAAGATGTGACCATGAAATCAAGAGATCCTCTATAACTAGGACATATCCCGCAAAGTGCACAAACAATCCACCAATGTAATAATATCGATATCATAACTCGTAAAAACATGATCTTGGTTTATTATAAGTAATGCAAGAAAGGTAATAGCATTACATCCTCGTCAACTAGACCGTCAACCACGTAGCATGCTCATATCGAGACTACAAAGAGATAAATAACAAATCTTGTCCCAAACGAAAGCAAATAAGGGACAAGAATACATAATTATCAAAGACGATATAACACAACATTGGAAGCATAGCAAGAACCCGAACCAGCCCCCGCCGCCGCCTCGCAATCCCTCCTCCATCCGTGAAAAGATTTGAAAAAGAGTTTGAAGTAGTACTACGCACTCACCGGGGTTTTATCATAAATCAAAAGCTATGAGTTTGTTTAGAGCACTTAGCTTAGAAGGTTTTAAACGTAATCCACTTCTAAGTAAGCAAAATAGATTTTCATTTTCGATACCGATCCGTTATTATCTACTCCCATCATAGAACCATGAACCACGGCTCGAACGTATCCGCCAGCCCTCACACGACATTCATTCGCCCGAACATATCCGTCGCCCGACGTATCCAACGGTAATGTGGACTTCTTGGTCAAACTCGCCGTAACCATAACCACCTCATTACCATTTCCTGTGGACTTGGTCATCCTCGTAACCATAACCACGTGTTCGGGGTCTATCCCTTATGATCAATACTCAAGACTGGATCAACCCACCTGAATAGAGATCCTGCACAACCATGATAGAACCATATTCTGGATCGAGAACAATAATAATTTCACAAAACATTTTACGGCGTGATATGTTTTATTTTGAAATATCGAGTAAATAACTTCAAAATAAGCTATATAACCCAACTCGATCGAACGAAACGCATCGGAGATATCTACGGATCCGACGACTTCACCGATCGACCGGTAGGTACCGATAACAAGACGGAACAACTTTTGGGGTCACTCCCCACAAAGCAAAGCAACAACGTGATCAAACGACGCATCGTAGAAAATTAGGGTTTCGACTTTCAACCCACATTTGCACTCTCGGTTTTCAAATAAACCTCTATGTAAGGGAAATATATTCAGGCATAAAGACCAATAATAGGGTACTTTCAAAATATGCATGCATGCAAGTCGACTCAAATCTATAGAGTGAAGTTAAAATCGATGCTTATCCTCGAACTCGTGATAATCCATCAAAATCAAGCATGGAAATAAACATAAGCAATATGCATAACGCGAACATGGAATGACAAAGACGGCGTGAAAATGGATAACCCGGCATGTACTTCCTTTAGAAAACTCAAGCAACGGAAAACATCCCGAATGAAGCGAAAAGTAAAACTGGAATCGGTTTTTAGTATAATGCATAGCCGGAACTCAAAACCTAAAGGACCGAGCGTGTATGGCTCGTGGCCACCAAGTCGGTGGCACAAGCTCCGGCCGCTGAATGGGCCAGGCGGTCGGCGGTAACTGCTTGGGCCCTGCGTTTCTCGTCCCGTCCCTTTAGAATCCCGGTTCTATGCTATACGATCTACTAATAGGCGGAATCAAAACAAGAAAAGGACAAAATAGAAAACGGGTTGCCCGGGGTGGTTGATCGGCGGTGGCTCAGGCGCAATGCGCCACGAGCCTCCCAGCTCGATCCCACTCCTCCAGCTCAGCATGCACTAGCAGCTCGGCTCTTCAGAAACACAGAGACGAAGGAAATGAACGTTGAAAATGAAGGCCCTAGCCTCCTATTTATAGGAAAAGCGGTCACAGAAAGTCGCATGCTTTTTCGAAACGCAAAAAGCGACGCTAACTTTGCAAACGGACTCCAAATTTAGCAAACTTGGACCCATGGACACGAAATAAAATACGGACACAATAACTATAAACAAGATATGCTTTAAAAGACGATGAAAAGTCCGGTTTTCGATAACTTCCGTGCAACCTTCATGGTGGTCGAAAACTCGATACTTAGTGTCTATGAATTCATATAAGACACTCTTCCCGCCCGAGGTTTCGTGACGGCGATCACCAAAACAAAAAGTCAACCTTTTGACCTTTCTCGAAAAACGTCCATGCAAAATAGAAGCTTAAAAGAGGGTATTACATCCTCCCTCCTTAAAAATTTCATCCTCGAAATTTCAAACACGTGGAGAAAACAACTGTAGTCGAGCCCACGAACTGTCTTCCAACTCCCACGTAGCTTCCTCCTCTCGTGGTGATTCACAACACCTTTACTAACAATCGCTTGTTCCTCAATTCCTCGACTTCGCTCCAAGATAGCCACCGGCCTTCTTCATAACTCGATCCCGAGCAAGAACCACTGGTCATGCTTGATCACATGTTTTGGGTCGAACACGCATTTCTCCGTGAGAAATGTGAAACACGCACGAACATCTCCGCTAGGCGGCAAAGCTAACCTATAGGCAACGGGCCTATTCTCTCAAGAACTTGAAGGTCCAACGAACTCCGGTCGAACACCTCGCTTTCCCAAAACAACGACTCGCTGGGAAACCTATGGAAGAGCGATCTCCGATCATGATCGAAGATCCGACGACGCTTGTCCGCATAGGACTTTCGCCATCCCTGCGCTCTTGATCCTTCGCTGATCGATCGTTAACCTCGACCGCCGAACCATCTCGTCCTAACATCTTCCTCTCGCCCACTCGTCCGATAAAGGGGATCGACACTTCCTTCCAGATAACGCTCAGGGAGCTATTCCTATGGTGGCACGATAACTATTGTTATAGGCAAACCCACCAAAGGTAGTTCTCTTCCCATTTCCTCTCGTCGGCATCGCCCAGATCGCCTTCCAAAACCGAATCGTTCTTTCCGATCGACCGTCCGTTTGAGGATGGAATTCGATCTGAGATTACCTGGTCCCCATGGCTTCTGCAGACTCCTCCAAAACTTGGCGTGAACCTCGGTCACGATCCGACGATCGATACCGCACACCATGTAACCGCGATTTCTTTGACGAGTCGAAAGCAAGTTTATCTAACCCGACGCCATCCGAATCGGTAAGAAATGAGTGACTTCTCGTCTATCGACGACAACCCATATAGCGGTGTTTCCTCTCCGACCTTTGAAAACTCACCACAAAATCCATACGATATGATCCCATTTCCACTGGATTGGTAGCGGTTGCAATAACTCGACGGACGTGGTGTACATTTCACCATCGACAAGCCAAACATCGCTTCACAAAGCAGCTACATCCTTTTTCATCCCTTCCCACCAAAGTTCCTCTTAAGGTCTCAGACATTTTGGTGCTCTCTGGATGAGTCAGAGTATGGTGCCTCATGAGCTTCACTCATGATTTTATCTCTCAATTCCCTATGAGTGGCACACATAACCTTCCTCGAATAGTAGCGTTGTCTCTCGCCTGCTGAACCCTTGCTATCTTCGATCCTTGCTTTCAAACACATCTTCTGAATTCGCTCTCACCGCGACTCACGATGGCTTCTCTTAGGTCGTTCATGCAAGTCTGCGACGAATCCTTGCACGATTCCGCGGTGAATCACCAGGTGAGCTTTCGAAATCTCGAATAAGCTCTTTCTCGTGTAGAAGATATCCCAACCGCCTCGACTTCGATGAGGGCATCGCTACAACATTGGCTTTCCCGTGATAACGATAGACAAATCATAATCCTTTACCAACTCTAGCCATCTCCTTTGCCTCGTTCATTTCTTTTGTTCAAAGAAATACTGAGGCTCTTGTGATCCGTGAAGATCTCACACTTAACTCCATAGAGATAGTGCTCTAAATCTTCAACGCATGGACGATCCGCTAACTCCGGATCGCGAGTTGGGTAGCTCAACTCGTGCGGTTTCAACCGCGAGGCCGAAGCTATAACCTTCCGCTCGCATGAACACAACCCAAACCAAGCTTGATGCATCGGTGTAGACCACAAACCCATCGCTCTTCCGGCACGGCTAAACCTTGGCGGTTGTTAGCTTCTTCTTCAACTCCCGAAACTTGCTTCACAGCTTCGGACCATGAAAACTGATTCCTTTCCCCGACTGTCGCCATCGGCCTGCCAACTTCGAAACCCTTCGAGAGCGTCATCCCGCCAAGCCTAGAAAGCTGAACCTCATTGGCATTAGTCGAACCTTCGTTACTCGCTCAACCTTCACTAGGTCGACTTTGATTCCTCCGCTACACGATATGTCCAGGAACATCACTTCTTTGAGCCAAAACTCGACTGCTATACTTGGCATACAACCTCTCTACTGTAACGCCGTCCGAGCGGAGGTGTTCTCTATGCAACTCTGATTCTTGGAATAGATGAGAATATCATCGATAAAAACCAAGACAAACTATCCAGAGATCGATGGAAAACTCGGTTCATCGGATCCATGAAATCGCCGCGATTGGTCAAACCAAACGGCATCACGATGAACTCGAGTGCCCATACCGTCCCGAACGCGTTCGCAACGCTCCTTCTCGATCTTCCTGATGGTAGCCGACCTCAAATCGATCTTAGAGAAGACACTCCTCGAGCGTGGTCAAAAGATCGCGATCCGGAAGAGGATATCTCGTTTCGATGGTCGACTTATTGCTCGTAGTCAATGCACATCCGGATTGACCCTCCTTCTTCTTGACGACGACGCGCCCCACCGGCGACACGCTAGGTCGGATAAAACCTAGATCCAACGACCCGAATCGCGCTTCTTGCAATTTTTAGGTGCCATTCAGATGGTGCCTTTGAATCTGGCCCCGGTTCCAATCAATAGTGAATTCCACTTGCCTATCAGCGGTAAACTGCAAGTCCTCGGAAACACGTCCGGATATTCACACACCATCGCCTTCGATCGCCTTTGCTCATTCGTCGTGCCTGTCAGAACTTACCGAAAGTTTGATGCCTTCCCGATCATCCCATCGCCAGTCTGAGATCATGACGCAAACGCCCATCCTTATGCCGTGGAAACAAACTTCCATTCCTTGCTGTTGAAGCAACTTCTCTCGAGACAACGTGATAGTTGCCAGTGCTTTTCCAACCAATCCATGTAAAGATGACATCAAATCTTCCATTCCGATGACATGCAAATTGATCTAGACTTCGCTCACGTATTTCTACCTCCACGGTTCGCAAATCTCTTTCGCTTTAGTTATTCTCCGACGGATGCTAATTTTGGGTACTGTGGATTTCTGGGTACCAAACCCAACCTCTCACACGATTCTCGAAACGAAGAATGTGAGGCTCAGATCAAACAAAGCAAAACGGTATATCACTCATATGGATTATACCGCAAGATTTCCGGAGCTGAGCGCCGTCACGATTCAGACACTGCTTGCGCGTGCCTTGGTTTGTCGGCCTGGTGACCTCCCGCTGTTGTTTGTCCTGGCGAGCATGATTCTACCTTTTGAGCCGATGCGCTTTCATCGCGCGACTGCGCAGCCCTCCTAACTGACAATCTCGAGCGTAATGTCCGGATTTCACAACGATAGCACTCGGTGCTACCTGCTCGCACTACGAAATGATTCTCTGGCATTTCGGATCCAAGGTTTTTTCCCCGCCGCATGGGTTAGAAATTCCTTCCCAAGGTCGCTTTCTCTCAACGCCTTGATTCCTTGAATCACTGGACCGCCTGTCCTCGAACACCGATGCCTTTCCTCGATCTTCCCATTTATCTTACTCTTCCTCCGCCGATGGCTGTCCGGTGGCATCGTTTTGGGGCAACATTGACTCAATGTTTAATGCCGTTCGAGGATCGCGATACGCCGATCTCCCGACCGACGAGCGAATTCGATCTCGCCGGTCCTCTCCTCGAACTCGTCGCCCGGTAGCCTCAGTACAACTGTGCACGTAGATAACGTGATGCGATTGAACGAGCAATCGTACTCGGTGACCGCCCTTCTTCGACGAAGATTCCGTAACTCGCTTTTCGCCGTAAACGCCGCACGTAATTTCCATGAGTTCTCCTCGAAATCTTCCCACGATACCTTGCCCATGCCCCGTGTTAGAGTCCTCCTCACGATTCCCACCGAAATCAGCCTCATCGAATCGAAGATCGCGATTCATTTTTCTCGCTTTTCGCAACCGATGTATTCAAGATCCTTTGTGGATCGTATCCAGTTCCGTGCCGATCGGTTCCGAGACCGCGAACGTAGGGGATTCTCGCGAAAACTCGATCGCATGTCGAACCAAAGGTGGTTCTCGGGCTTCTTCCATTATTGTTCCTCGATTCCTTGTTCTGCATTCGCTCGCGTAAACATTAGAACGCCGATAGATAATCGGTATCATCGCATAACATATATCATCACCCATATCACATATCATCACATATACCACATATCACGCACGCATCACATATAATCATGCAACTCACTCTAACATATCATCGTTATGCATTTCACATAACATCATCATCACACATCACATAGATCATATATCATCACGGCATAGCACATATCACATATAAGCATCAAACATAAACATCCCGCATAGACAAGTTAGTATCAAGAATATTCAGGTCCATGAAGGATGCAAAATACAAGATCAAGGTATGTCACCAAAAGGTCGATGTGAGAAAAGAATCGATCTCATCTCAAAGATGCTTTGTCCATGCTTAGCATTCTGATCACTCGTACACACCGACTACCTAGATCCTCGCCCTCCATATCCATCCACTATTCTCTCTGCTCCAGCGCGTTCCATTCGCTCTCCTCATCCTCTCTTTCCTTCCAATCGTGGCAATTGGCCGCCGCTGTAAAAGGATCCCGCATGGAAGCAAGTCTCGTGGGTATGATCCCATCCAAGCGGCTCGATCCCGAGTGTCGTGAAATTTGTGCAGAGTCCCGCTCTCGGCGCTTGCCTTCCTCAATGTGCCCGACCATCGTAGTCATGGCCATCCGATTACCGGGTCCTCGAACCTTCACTATCCTCCCTGCTCATCGGGTCCTCTCTCTTCCTCGTAGTCTCTTCCCGGATGCCAACCCGACATGCTCGGGGCATGAAGATCCCGATCCCGGCTCTTCCTCGCCACGCCGGACGGACAATATCTCTCGCCCCGGAAGTTCACCGCCTCAAAGTCGCTCCGGGTCCTTCGGGTAAGGATCGCGATGGAGGTAGTGACCGTGTATCCTCGACCGTGATCGCTCGATTGATGGTTGTTCTCCCAACGGCTCGGGAACATCATCCCTATCATCGATCCGGATCGGTCCTCGGTGTCTCGCACCACATCCTCCTCGATGGTATACCGTCGGTCCGTCCACCTGCCTCCATACTCGAGCAATGAACTCAAGAAAGTCCAGGTAAGGTGCCTCGTGATAGGATCTCGCCCGAATAACACATGTCCGCTTTCCGCCTACGCCGCCATCCCGCCGGTAGTTTTCGCATCCGATAGTAGGCCTCAGATTCGACACTTTCCCACTATCTCGAACCTTTCTCCATAACCCAACAAATCTTCCTAAATACTCCCAACGGCTCATGAATATTCCGGACATTCCCCGAATTTACTGGATATGCTCATCCATTATGTGAGATCTTAACCAACGTTGTCCGGGCCATCGAATATCCATAAACCTACATGTTAGTTCACCATAAAACAACAACAAATATTCACGCTTTCTTTACCATCCCAAATATCCGGGCAATCATGTCTCATACATGTTCATTTCAACACATATCAATATCAATATCGAATTTATCATAATAATCACGTAAGCAAACACAGATTCACTTACAAGCACTGCTTATCAAAATAAACAAGATTTTCGATCAACAACATATGCTATGTAAACACAGACTTACATCAACCATACGTGATCACATTAATCACATCATATCATATAAACATTTTCACATCACAACACACAGCCTTTGTTCCATCAACAATCACTTTCACATCCACATCACCATCCAACCATACCTCATCCACATCACGCTTACATCACAGAAACTCTTACTGTGCCAAAACACATGAAACCAAGATCATATCAAGCTCACATAGCCACATAAAGCATCAAAGAATAAACACATACCTCATCCCCTTTAAAGGAGGTGGATGACGTGAGTCGAGGGTAGTCAGACCGAGCAATGCTTAGAAGAAAGTTCTAAACACTCAATTTCAAGAACGATAAGATATAAAGCAAACGAATCGCTTGATATCGAACAATATAGACACATACCCCAAAGCTAAAAACTACTCGATACCATCGGTATCGATAACAAAGCTAGATGTCAAAACCAAGAACGCTGTTCACACTACGCCGTCACGCCCCAATTCCTGGGGCACTGATGTCGTATGATTAGGGGAAGGAAAGAAGTGGATACATATAAATACACGAAGAAGATGTGACCATGAAATCAAGATCTCCTCTATAACTAGGACATATCCTCGGGGGGTGACAAACAATCCACCATCCGTAATAATATCGATATCATAACTCGAAAACGCTGCTACATCCTTTTTCATCCCTTCCCACCAAAAGTTCCTCTAGGTTCTCAGCATTTTGGTGCTTCCGGATGAGTCAGAGATGGTGCCTCATGAGCTTCACTCATGATTTTATCTCTCAATTCCCTATTGAGTGGCACACATAACCTTCTCGAATAGTAGGTGTCTCTCGCCCTGAACCCCTTGCTATCTTCGATCCTTGCTTTCAAACACATCTTCCAGAATGCCTCTCATCACGACTCACGATGGCTTTCTTAGGTCCGCTCTGACCGTAAGTTCCGAATCCTTGCACCGATTCCGCGGTGAATCACTTCAGTCGAGCTTTCGAAATCTCGAATAAGTCTCTTCTCGGTAAGAAGATATCCCAACTTCGCCTCGACTGCATCGAGGGCATCCTCTACAACATCGCTTTCCCGTGATAACCGATAGAGCAATCATAATCATTTACCAACTCTAGCCATCTCCTTTGCCTCATGTTCACTTTCTTTGTTCAAAGAAATACTGGCGCTTCGTGATCCGTGAAGATCTCACACTTAACTCCATAGTAGATAAGGTTCTAAATCTTCAACGCATGGACGCATCACGCTAACCTGCGATCGCGAGTGGGTAGCTCAACTCGTATGTTTTAACCGACGAGACGCGTAAGCTATAACCTTCCTGCTCGCATGAGAACACAACCTAAACCAAGCTTTGATGCATCGTGTAGACCACAAACCCATCGCTTCTTCCGCACGCTCAACACTGGAGCGGTTGTTAGCTTCTTCAATCTCGAAACTTGCTTCACAAGCTTCGGACCATGAAAACTTGATTCCTTTCCCGATAAGCAGGCCATCGGCCTGCCAACTTCGAAACCCTTCATGAAACGCCTATAATATCCCGCCAAGCCTAGAAAGCTCAACCTCATTGGCATTAGTCGAACCTTCCGCATTTACGCTCAACCTTCACGGGTCGACTTTGATTCCTCCCTCGCACCGATATGTCCAAGGAACATCACTTTGAGCCAAAACTCGACTTGCTATACTGCATACAACCCTCTACTCGTAACGCTTCCGAATCCGGACGGAGGTGTTCTCTATGCAACTCGATTCTGAATAGATGAGAATATCATCGATAAAACCAAGACTAAACTATCCAGACATCGATGGAAAACTCGTTCATCGATCCATGAAATCAGCCGCGATTGGTCAAACCAAACGGCATCACGATGAACTCAGTAGTGCCCATACCGTCCCGAACGCCGTCTTCGCAACGCCCTCCTTTTCGATCTTCACCGATGGTAGCCCGACCTCAAATCGATCTAGAGAAGACACCTCTCCTCGAAATGGGTCAAAAGATCGCCGATCCTGGAAGAGGATATCCGTTTCGATGGTCACTATTCATTCCTCAGAGTCAATGCACATCCGCATCGACCCATCCTTCTTCTTGACGATGTAATCAAGGCGCTCCCCACGGCGACACGCTAGGTCGGATAAAACCTAGATCCAACAGAATCGCGCTCGGTCTTGCAATTTTTAGGTGCCATTCAGATGGTGCCTTGATCGCGCCTCCCGGTTCCAAATCAATAGTGAATTCCACTTCTATCAAAGTAAACCGCAAGTCCTGAAACACGTCCCGATATTCACACACCATCGCTCCTTCGCAATCGCATACTGCTCATCGTGCCGTACAAACTTACCAAGAAAGTTTGACCCCTTCCCGATCATCCTCACGCCTCGCGTCGAGATCATCGCACGCAAACGCCCATCCTTATGCCGTGGAAACAAACTTCCATTCCTTCGTCGCTCGAAAAGCAACTTCTCTCGAGACAACGATAGTTGCCATGTGCTTTTCCAACCAATCCATGTTAAGATGACATCGAAATCTTCCATTCCGATGACATGCAAATTGATCGTGACCTTCGCCACATTTCTACCTCCCGGTTCGCAAACTCTTTCGCTTTAGTTATTCTCTCGACGGATGCTAATTGTGGTACTGTGATTTGGGTACCAAACCCAACCTCTCACACGCGATTCTCAAACGAAAGAATGGAGGCTCTGTGATCAAACAAAGCAAAACGGGTATATCACTATACGGATTATACCGCAAGATTTCCGGAGCTGAGCGTCACGATCAACGAATTGCCTTGTGCAGGTGGCCTTCGTTTGCCTAGTGACCTCCGCATGTTTGTCCTGCGAGCATGATTCTACCTTTATGAGCGATGCTCGCCATCGCGGCCGCACCGCCGCCCTCCTAACGACAATCTCGAGCGTAATGTCCGACTTCTACAACGATAGCACTGTGCTACCTGCACCGCTCACCGAAATGATTCCTTTGGCATTTCCGCACCAAGTTTTTTCCACCGCACGGGTTAGAAATTCCTTCCCAAGGTGCCTTTCTCGAACGCTGATTCCTCGAATCACATGACCGCCCGTTCCCTCGAACACCGATTGCCTTTCCTCGATCTTCCCATTTCTCTACCTTCCTCCGCCGATGGCTGTCCGGTGGCATCGTTTTCTTGGGCAACATCGACTCAATGTTTAATGCCCGGTTCGGATCGCGATACGCCGATCTCCCCGATCGACGAGCGAAATTCGATCTCGGCTGAGTCCTCTCTCGAACTGCCCGCCTGGCAATTTCAAGCAACCGCACGAGTATAACGTGATGACGATCACGAGCAATCGATTTTGACCGCCTTCTTCCTCGACGAAGATTCGTAACTCGCTTTGCTTCTCTCGTCAGAACGCTCGCACGTATATTTCCATGAGTTCTTCCTGAAATCTTCCCACGATACCTTGCCCATCGTCTCGTGTTAGAGTCCTCTCACGATTCCACGTAAATCATTCATCGGTTAGCCGAAGATCGCGCAATTCAGCTTTTCTCGCTTTTCGCAACCGATGTATTCAAGATCCTTTGTGATCGATCCGCCTTGCCGATCGGTTCGCCGAGACCGCGAACGGGGATTCTCGCCAAAAATCTCGATCGCATGCCGAACCAAAGGTGGTTCTGGGCTTCTTCCACATTATTGTTCCTCCGATTCCTTGTTCTCGCATCGATCGTCAAACATTAGAAACGCCGCATAGATAATCGGGTATCATCGCATAACATATATCATCACCCATATCACATATCATCACATATACCACATATCACGCACGATACATATAATCATGCAATCCTTAACATATCATCGTTATGCATTTCACATAACATCATCATCACACATCACATAGATCTATATCATCACGGCATAGCACATATCACATATAAGCATCAAACATAAACATCCTGCATAGAAATGTAGTATCAGAATATTCAGTCCATGAAGGATCACAAAATACAAGATCAAGGTATGTCACCAAAAGGTCGATGGAGCAAAAGAATCCGACCGGTCATCCAAAAGACGCCGCTTTGTCCATGCTTCTAGCAGACTCGCACACCGACACACCGACTACCTAGATCCATGTCCTCCATATCCATCCACTATTCCTCTCGCTCCAGCGTTCCATTCGCCTCCTCATCCTCTCTTTCCTTCCAATCGTGGCTCAATTGGCCGCCGCTGAAAGTGATCCCGCATGGAAGAAGCTCTCGGGTATGATCCCATCCAAGCAGGCTCGATCGCTCGAGTGTCGTGAAATTTGTGCACGAGTCCTCGCTCGCGCTGCCCTTCCTCAATGTGCCCGACCTCATCGAGTCATCGGCTATCCGATTACCGTCCTCGAACCTTCACTATCCTCCTCGCTCTCATCCGGGTCCTCTCTCTTCCTCGTAGTCTCCTTCCCGGATGCCAACTCGATACAGCCGTGGCATGAAGATCCCGATCTCGGCTTCTCGCCACGCCGGACGGACAATATCTCTCGCCCCGAAGTTCCCGCCTCAAAGTCGCTCCGGTCCTCGGAAGGTAAGGATCGTCACGAGGAGGAGGCGTGTATCTGTTGCACCGGTGATCGCTCGATTGATGGTTGTTCTCCCAACGGCTCTTCGGGAACATCATCCCTATCATCGATCCGGATCGGTCCTCGAGGTGTCTCGTCAACCACATCCTCCTCGATGGTATACTCGTGGTCTGTCCACCGCTCCATACTCGAGCATAACTCAAAGTCCAAGGTAAGGTGCCTCGTGATAGATCTCGCTCAATAACACATGTCCTGCTTTCCACGCCGCCATCCCGTGATTTTCGGCATCCGATAGTAGGCCTCGGATTCGACACTTTCCCACTATCTCGAACCTTTCTCCATAACCCAACAAATCTTCCTGCAAATACTCCCTAATGGCTCATGAATATTCCGACATTCCCCAATTTACTGGATATGCTCATCCATTATGTGAGATCTTAACCAACGTTGTCTCCATCAATATCCATAAACCTACATGTTAGTTCACCATAAACAACAACAAATATTCACGCTTCCTTTACCATCCCAAATATCCGGGCAATCATGTCTCATACATGTTCATTTCAACACATATCAATATCAATATCGATATTTATCATAATAATCACGTAAGCAAATACAGATTCACTTACAAGCACTCGCTTATCAAAATAAACAAGATTTTCGATCAACAACATATTGCTATGTAAACACATGACTTACATCAACCATACTGATCACATTAATCACATCATATCATATAAACGATTTTCACATCACACACACATGCCTTTTTGTTCCATCAATAATCACTTTCACATCCACATCACCATCCAACCATACCTCATCCACATCACGCTTACATCGCGAACTCTTACTGTGCCAAACACATGAAACCAAGATCATATCAAGCTCACATAGCCACATAAAGCATCAAGAAATAAACACATACCTCATCCCCTTTTAAAGAAGTGGACCGACAGTGAGCGAGGGTAGTCAGATTCCGATAAATGCTTAGAAGAACAAGTTCTAAACACTCAATTTCAAGAACGTAAAGATATAAAGCAAACGAATCGCTTGATATCGAAAATATAGACACATACCCCAAAGCCGTAAAACTACTCGATACCATGCCGGTATCGATAACAAAGCTAGATGTCAAAACCAAGAACGTTGCTCGATACTACGTCACACGCCCAATTCCGAGGGAAGGCACGATGTCGGGGTATGACAGTGTAAGAATGAAGGGACATATAACATACACGATAAGAAGATGTGACCATGAAATCGCAAGATCTCCTCTATAACTAGGACATATCCCAAGGGGGGTGCAAACAATCCACCAATGTAATAATATCGATATCATAACTCGTAAAAAACCGGCTACATCCTTTTTCATCCCTTCCCACCAAAAGTTCCTCTTAAGGTCTCAGACATTTGGTGCTTCGGATAGTCAGAGATGGTGCCTCATGAGCTTCACTCATGATTTTATCTCTCAATTCCCTATTGAGTGGCACACATAACCTTCCTCTAATAGTAGGCTGTCTCTCCGCTGAACCCCTTGCTATCTTCGATCCTTGCTTTCAAACACATCTTCTCCGAATTGCCTCCTCATCAGCAGACTCACGATGGCTTTCTTAGGTCCGGTTCACCGTCAAGTCGAGAATCTCGACCGATTCCGCGGTGAATCACTTCAGCCGAGCTTCTCGAAATCTCGAATAAGCTCTTTCTCGGTAAGAAGATATCCCAACTTCGCCTCGACTTGCGATCGAGGGCATCTCTACAACATCGCTTTCCCGGTGATAACCGACGAGAGCAATCATAATCATTTACCAAACCCTAGCCATCCCTCGCTTCATCATTTCTTTTGCAAAGAAATACTTGAGGCTCTGTGATCCGTGAAGATCTCACACTTAACTCCATAGAGATAGTGCTCTAAATCTTCAACGCACGGACGCATCACCGCTAACTCCCGATCGTGAGTTGGGTAGCTCAACTCGCGGTTTTAATCGACGAGACGCTGAAGCTATAACCTTCCTGCTCGCATGGAACACAACCCAAACCAAGCTTGATGCATCGTAGACCACAAACCCATCGTCCTTCCGCACGGCTAACATCGAGCGTTGTTAGCTTCTTCTTCAACTCTCGAAAACTTGCTTCACAAGCTTCGGACCATGAAAACTTGATTCCTTTCCTCTCGAGCGCATCGGCCTTGCAACTTCGAAACCCTTCGATGAAACGCCTATAATATCCTCGCGCCTAGAAAGCTTCAACCTCATTGGCATTAGTCGAACCTTCCGCATTTACCGCTTCAACCTTCACTGGGTCGACTTTGATTCCTCCCGCATAACGATAGTCCAAGGAACATCACTTTGAGCCAAAACTCGACTTGCTATACTTTGCATACAACTCTCTACTCGTAACGCTTCCGTAACGGACGGAGGTGTTCTCTATGCAACTCATTCTTGGAATAGATGAGAATATCATCGATAAAAACCAAGACGAAACTATCCGTGACATCGATGGAAAACTCGGTTCATCGATCCATGAAAATCAGCCGCGATTGTCAAACCAAACGGCATCACGATGAACTCAGAGTGCCCATACCTCGCCCCGTAACGCGGTCTTCGCAACGCCCTCCTTTCGATCTTCACCGATGGTAGTCGACCTCAAATCGATCTTAGAGAAGACACTCCCCGAGCGGTCAAAAGATCGCCGATCCGGAAGAGGATATCTGTTTGATGGTCCTTATTACTCTCGTAGTCAATGCACATCCGCATCGACCCATCCTTCTTCGACGAATGAACGGCGCCCCCACGGCGACACGCTAGGTCGGATAAAACCTAGATCCAACAGCCCGTGAATCCGCGCTTTCATTCTTGCATTTGGTGCCATTCTCGATGGTGCCTTTGACATCGCGCCGCCTCGGTTCCAAATCAATAGTGAATTCCACTTGCCTATCAGCGTAAACCTGGCAAGTCCTGAAACACGTCCGATATTCACACACCATCGCTCCTCAATCGCCTATGCCGTTATCGCGTCCGTCAAACTTACCAAGAAAGTTTGATGCCCCTTCCCGATCATCCCATCGCCGGTCGAGATCATGCACGCAAACGCCCATCCTTATGCCGTGGAAACAAACTTCCATTCCTTCGCTGCTCGAAAAGCAACTTCTCTCGAGACAACGATAGTTGCATGTGCTTTTCCAACCAATCCATGCTAAAGATGACATCGAAATCTTCCATTCGATGACATGCAAATTGATCGGACCTTCGCTCACGTATTTCTACCTCCCGGTTCTCGCAAATCTCTTTCGCTTTTAGTTATTCTCCGACGGGATGCTAATTTCTGGTACTGTGATTTGCGTACCAAACCCAACCCTCACACGCGATTCTCGAAACGAAAGAATGCGAGGCTCCAGATCAAACAAAGCAAAACGGGTATATCACTCATAGGATTATACCGCAAGATTTCGAGCTTGAGCCGCCGATTCAAGGCATACACCCGCTTCCGCGTGGCTCGTTTGTCTGCCTAGTGTGACCTCGCTCGTTGTTTGTCCTCGGAGCATGATTCTACCTTGCGGCGATCCGCCATCGGGCGGCCGCTCGCCTCCTAACGGACAATCTCGAGCGTAATGTCCAGACTTACAACGATAGCACTCGTGCTACTTGCCGCATCAAATGATTCCTTTGGCATTTCGAACCATGTCACGCCCATTCCGAGGAAGGCACATGTCGGGTATGATTAGGTGTAAGCGGTAAGTGACATATAATATCACGTATAAGAAGATGACCATGAAATCGGAAGATCTCCTCTATAACTAGACATATCCTCATGGGAGGTACAAACAATCCACCAATGTAATAATATCGATATCATAACCTGTAAAAGTTCCTCTTAAGGTCTCTCAGACATTTGGTGCTTCCTGTTTATTATAAGTAATGCAAGAAGATATCCCAACTTCGCCATTTTGACATTTTGGTGCTTCCTGTTTATTATAATAAAACATGATTCGTTTATTATAAGTAATGCAAGAAAGGCATAATAGCATTACATCCTCGTCAACTAGACCGTCAACCACGTAGCATGCTCATATCGAGACTCACAAAGAATAACATAACAAATCTTGCTCCCAAATAAAGCAAATAAGGGACAAGAATACATAATTATCGTAGTACGATATAACACAACATCGGAAGCATAGCATGAAGAACCGCAGCCCACCTCCTCGGCCGCTCGCCAATTCTCCTCCATCTCGTGAAAGATTTAAAGAGTTTGAGTAGTACTAGCGACCACCGGGTTTTATCATAAATCAAAAGAATCATGAGGTCGGTTTGAGCACTTACCTTAGAAGGTTTTAAACGAATCCACTCTAAGTAAGCAAAATAGATTTTCATTTCGAACCGATCCGTTATTACTGTTACTCCCATCATAGAACCATGAACCACGGCTCGAACGTATCCCGCCATGCCCATCACATGACATTCATTCGCCCGAACATATCCAATGGCCCATGCCCAACGATCCAGGCCTAACTCTGTGGACTTCGGGTCAAACTCCGTAACCATAACCACCTCATTACCATTTCCGTGGACTCTGGCCATCCCCGTAACCATAACCACGTGTTCTGGTTCATCCCTTATGATCAATACTCAAGATGGCGATCAACCCACCAATAGAGATCCGTGCACAACCATGATAGAACCATATCTCGATCGGAAAAGAATAATTTCACAAAACATTTTACTCGATATGTTTTATTTTGAAATATCGAGTAAATAACTCAAAATAAGCATATATAACCCAACCTCGAATGCATTAAAACGCAACCGGAGATATCTACGATCCGATGACTTCACCGATCGACGGTAGGTACCGTAACAAGACGAACAACTTTTGGGGTCACTTCCCACAAAGCAAAGCAACAACGTGATCCAAACGACGATCGTAGTAAAATTTGGTTTTCACTCTTTCGAACCCACATTCGCACTCTACGGGTTTTCAAATCAACTCGATGCGTAGGAAATATATTAGGCATCAAGACCAATAATAGGTACTTTCAAAATATGCATGCATGCAAGTCGACTCAAATCTTAGATAAGAAGTTTAAAATCGATGCTTATCCTCAAATCCGATAATCCATCCAAAATCAATGCATGGAAATGGAAACATACAATATGAACGATTTAACATGGAATGACAAACGACGTTGAAAATGGATAACCGGCATGTACTTCTTTAGAAAACTCAAGCAACGGAAAACATCCGACATGCGTAAACGCGAAAATGTAAAACTAATCGTACTTTAGTAGAATGCATAGCCCTAACTCAAAACCTAAAGGACCGTAGCGGGCAGGTGGCTCTGGCCACCAAATCCGCCACAAGCTCACGGGCTGAATCGGGCAAGGCGGTCGCCGTTAAATGGCCCCCGCTTTCTCGTCTCCGCCCTTTAGAATCCCGAGTTCTATGCTATACGATCTACTAATAGGCGGAATCAAAACAAGAAAAGGACAAACAGAAAACGGGCTGCCCGGAGGTGGTTGATCGGCGGTGGCGGCGGCAAGAATGGCGCCTGGCCGAGCCTCCCGCCGATCCTCACTCCTCCAGCTCGCAACGACTGAGTGCTCGGCCTTCGAAACACAGAGACGAGGAAATGAACGCTGAAAATGAGGCCCTAGCCTCCTATTTATAGGAAAGCGGGTCAGAGACGTCATAAGCCTTTTTCAAAATGCAAAATCGATAACTTTTGCAAACGGACTCCAAATTTAGCAAACTTGGTACCCATGGACACGAAATAAAATAACGGACACAATGATTATAAACAAGATATGCTTTAAAAGACCAATGAAAAGTTCGTTTCGATAACTTCCCGGCCAAACCTTCAGGGTGGTCGAAACCCGGATACTTAGTGTCTATGAATTCGATAAGACACTCTTCACAACGCTCGAGGTTTCGTGACGGTCGATCACCAAACAAAAGTCAACCTTTGACCTTTTCTAAAAACATGCCATGAAAATGTAGTTTAAAAAGACGGGTATTACAATGCCCCGATCATGGATTTTCAATATCAATTGCTTACTAACTACTTTTATCGTGGTATGTCTCGCTCTCGATAGGAAAAATTGTTGATGCTGTTTATGGGGAAGTTTAACCAACAAAACATTGGAGGAAGCCACACAACTTATCATTGATATGGTTTCCAATGGACAACAATACGGAAGATGAGGATGATGACCGCATGCACGGTTCACATGGCGTAAAAACTCAGAGTGAACGAGAAAATTGATGCTCTAACTTCCTTAGTTAGAGGCTTTGCCGTAGCTCAAACTCGAGAAGATGAAATGTGAGATTTGTCTGAAAATACCATTATATCGATGTTTGTCCTACTTTGCGTGAAAATCGACCGAGCAAGCATATGGGATCCAGAGATGAGCAACATATGAATGCACAAAGGTATAGGAGAAACGATCCTTTCTCCAACACATATAATCCAGGCTGGAGAAACCTCCCAAATTTCGTGATGGAATCGGAAGAGCCCGAACGATAAGCAGAAACCTGCACAAGCTGGTCAATATGCCCATCCCGCCCGTGCAGAACCGAATATGAGTGATATCATGAAGAGTCTCACCAGAGTAGTGAGATTGTCAAGAATTTGGTGCAAAGTCAGCAAGCATTCCAGAAAGAGACACAGCCGCGCTGGAAGTATGGGAACACAGATCACTCACCGCCACTAAATGAATCCTACATAAAATAACCAAGGCAAACTTCCATCTCAAACGGAGTCAATCCTGAATGAGAATGTGTCCATTGTTATTCTAAGGAGGAAAGATGTTAGTTGAACCGAGCCTAAAAGAAAGATGAGGAAGTAAAACATGAAGAAGCTAAGAAAACCCAAGGCCATGAGGAGCTACAGACTTCCACACAGATCAACTCTCAAAGGTAAGTTGAGAACCTAAAGTTTCAAATTTCAATCATTGATTACACCTCCATTTCTCCAGTTGGCAACGAAACAAGAAAGAGGAGGATGACAAAGATATTTTGAAGTTTTCAAGAAGGTAGAGATAAACTTGCCTCGATTGATGCAATTAAACAAGTTCCTGTGCACGAAATTTTTCAATGAGCTTTGCTCTAAAAAACGAAGTTCGGGAAAGATGCAAAATTAGAGTAAGTGAGAATGTGTCCATTGTTATTCAAAGAAAATTGCCGTAAAAGTGTAAGGATCCTAGTATGTTTACTATTCCATGCATAATCGCAATCGGAGGATCGAGAAAGTCATGTTAGATCTAGCGCATCAATAAATGTCATGCCATACTGTGTATAAGGACTTAAATTTAGGGCCTTTGAAACAAACCGTGTTGTTATTCAATTAGTAGATAGGTCTAATGCATATCCTCGAAGGTGTTGTTGCTAATATTCTTGTGAAAATAAATGATATGTATTTTCCTCGCAGATTTTTATGTTGTTGACATGGACGATTCTCGCTTCTAAGAAGATCTTTGATTTTATTAGAAGACTATTCATGAAAACTCCTGAGCAAAAATTGATGTAGATAAGGGTCTTTGAGCCTTGAATTTGATGGAGATATAGTCACTTTTAATGTATTCAAGCTATGAAGCATGTTGAAGATCCCGAATCTGCTTTTCATGATTGATGTTATCAACCTTCGTTGAGAACTTTGTTGAGAATTTCGAGGATGATGAGCTAGAGCACGCTCTTGTTAGTGCATTGAGTGAAGAAGATGGAAAATAGAGGAGAATGACGCCATTAAAGAGATTATCAGGCTGATGTACTCTTCGGAAGAAGTTCCAATTCGGCACTTGTCGAGCAGGATGCCCATCCCGACCAGTACAGAACAGATTTTTCCATCTGTTGAGAAATCACCCAAGCTGGAATTGAAAATGTTACCTCAGCATTTGAAGTATGCGTTCTTGGGGGAGCACGACACATTGCCGGTCACAATAAGCAAAGACCTTTGTGAAGAACAAGAGGAATTTGACTTGGAAATTAAGGATAAAAGGGAGCCGAGAATTTTGTTGCCGATCATCTCAACAGATCGCCGAATGACCCAACCTGTATGCCAATACCGCACGATCCTCCGTGATAGACAACAGTTTGCAATTGAAGAGATGAAGATAGTCGAAGTTTCAAGAGATGGACTTGGCTACTTCCGTAGTCAACTCCCGATCGCACTCACCATGGTGTCTCGCCTCGACCTTAAACAAAGGCGCATTGGGAGCTTACCCAAGATTTTTTTTCTCACCTTTATCTTTATTTCAAGTTTGTTTTTATTTTTTAGTTTGTTAAAAAAATAAAAAAATAAATTAAAAAAAAATCGAAAAAAAAGTTGCTGATTTGGGTTTCTTTTGGCAGGTTTTGCAAGAATAGGGGTGCATCCATTAATTGCTGGAAAAGGAAGACCATATCGCTCTGGATCGCCGCCTCACACAGATGGAACAACGCTTTGACCATCCCCACCCACCACCTTCGACTGAGCATTGAGCACTTCAGGGAAGTCTCTTTTTGCTTTTGTTTTTCTATTTCTTATCTTATTGAGGTTTTCACACATTGAGGACAATGTGTAGTTTAAGTGTGGGGGGATTTTTGGAGTCGATGCCTATCCATGATATCTTTCACTGGGTATGATTTTTTTGTGCGTGTTTTGGCCATTGTGAAAGAATAACATGAATGGAATAGATTAGAATATTGTGATGGGATTGTTTGTTTGATTTCCTTGATGAAAATAATTTTGAAAGCCCTTATGTGTTCAAGGATGAAAAATGTGCTTAATTGATCAAATTTTTGAAAACCTACTCAAATATGCGAGGATTGAGCTTATGAGCTATATTATTAGCGCTCCTTATTTCTTTGTTGAGAGGTTATGTATTCTTGATATCTTGATGTCCGGTTTGCCATGTTGTCATAGTCAAACTTATGAAGTCAATTTCGCATGAACATGATTTAGGCATTTGTTTTGATTGATAATTGTTAACCATCTCATATTTCCCTAGAGAGCCCACTTGAGCTTTAATCTTTCTTGATGAATGAAAGCCACAAAATAATGTGTCACGCCCCAATTCAGGAGGGAAGGCACGGATGTCGGGTATGATTTGGGGTGGGGTTAAGTCGGGAAGAATGGGGATACATATAACATACACGATAAGAAGATGTGACCATGAAATCAAAGATCTCCTCTATAACTAGGACATATCCGAAGGGAGGGTGCACAAACAATCCACCAATGTAATAATATCGATATCATAACTCGTAAAAACATGATCTTGGTTTATTATAAGTAATGCAAGAAAGTAATAGCATTACATCCCGTCAACTAGACCGGTCAACCACGTAGCATGCTCATATCGAGACTCACAAATAGAATAACATAACAAATCTTGTTCCCAAACGTAAAGCAAATAAGGGACAAGAATACATAATTATCAAGCACGATATAACACAACATCGCTGGAAGCATAGCATGAAGAACCCGCAGCCCACCCCTCCGCCTGGCCCAAATTCTCCTCCATCCGTGAAAAGATTTGAAAAGAGTTTGAAGTGAGTACTAACGCACTCACCGGGTTTTATCATAAATCAAAAGAATCATGAGGCGTGTTTAGAGCACTTAGCTTAGAAGGTTTTAAACGTAAATCCACTTCTAAGTAAGCAAAATAGATTTTTCATTTTCGATACCGATCCGTTATTACCATATTCCCATCATAGAACCATGAACCACGGCTCGGAACGTATCCCGCCACCCCATCACACGACATTCATTCGCCCGAACATATCCGGTCGCCCACGCCGAACGTATCCACCGGCTAACTTCGCGTGGACTTCAGGTCAAACTCGCCGTAACCATAACCACCTCATTACCATTTCGTGTGGACTTCCGGTTCATCCCTTCGTAACCATAACCACGTGTTCGGGTCTATCCCCTTATGATCAATACTCAAGACGGCGATCAACCCACCGAATAGAGATCCGCACAACCATGATAGAACCATATTCGATCGAGAACAAGAATAATTTCACAAAACATTTTACGGCGCATATGTTTTATTTTGAAATATCGAGTAAATAACTCAAAATAAGCATATATAACCTTAACTCGAATCGACGAAACGTCAATCGAGATATCTACGGATCCGACGACTTCACCGATCGCACCGGTAGGTACCGATAACAAGACGGAACAACTTTTGGGGTCACTCCCCACAAAGCAAAGCAACAACGTGATCAAACGACGATCGTAGCAAAATGGGGTTTTCGACTTTCAACCCACATTCGCACTCTCCGGTTTTCAAATAAACTCTATCACGTAAAGGAAATATATTCAGGCATAAAGACCAATAATAGGGTACTTTCAAAATATGCATGCATGCAAGTCGACTCAAATCTTAGCGTAAGAAGTTTCAAAAATCGATGCTTATCCTCAAATCCATGATAATCCATCCAAAATCAATGCATGGAAATGGAAACATAAGCAATATGCATAACGGCGAACATGGAATGACAAACGACGTTGAAAATGGATAACCCGGCATGTACTTCCTTTAGAAAACTCAAGCAACGGAAAACATCCCGACATGCGTAAACGCGAAAAGTAAAACGGAATCGGTATTTTAGTATAATGCATAGCCCGGAACTCAAAACCTAAAGGACCAGAGCTGTGCAGGTGGCTCGGTGGCCACCAAATCGGTGGCCACAAGCTCACGGCGTGAATGGGAAGGGCGGCGGTCGGCGGTTAAATTGGCGGCCTCGCCGCTTTTCTCGTCCGTCCCTTTAGAATCCCGAGTTCTATGCTATACGATCTACTAATAGGCGGAATCAAAACAAGAAAAGGACAAAATAGAAAACGGGTTGCCGGGGTGGTTGATCGGTGGTGGTGGCTCAAGCGGTGCAATGCAGCCACCGAGCCTCACGGCTCGATCCCCACTCCTCCAGCTGCAGTGCACTGAGCTGCTCGGCTCTTCAGAAACACTGAGAGACGAAGGAAATGAACGTTGAAAATGAAGGCCCTAGCCTCCTATTTATAGGAAAAGCGGGTCACAGCAACTGCCAGCGCATGCCTTTTTCGAAAACGCAAAAAGCGACGCAACTTTGCAAACGGACTCCAAATTTAGCAAACTTGGCACCCATGGACACGAAATAAAATACGGACACAATAACTATAAACAAGATATGCTTTAAAAGACCAATGAAAAGTCCGGTTTTCGATAACTTCCCAAGTGCCAAACCTTCATGGGTGGTCGAAAACTCGATACTTAGTGTCTATGAATTCATTATAAGACACTCTTCACAACGCCTGAGGTTTCGTGACGGTCGCATCACCAAAACAAAAAGTCAACCTTTTGACCTTTCTCGAAAAACGTGCCATGCAAAATAGAAGCTTAAAAAGACGGGGTATTACATCCCTCCCTCCTTTGAAAAATTTCATCCTCGAAATTTCAAACACGTGGAGAAAACAACTCGTCGGCAGTCTTGAGCCACGAACTTGTCTTCC
The DNA here is from genome assembly GCA_036937905.1 of Salvia rosmarinus. Lineage (NCBI taxonomy): Eukaryota > Viridiplantae > Streptophyta > Magnoliopsida > Lamiales > Lamiaceae > Salvia > Salvia rosmarinus. The sequence goes on along the minus strand of CM072820.1, from coordinate 703,793 downwards.
AACTCCCACGTAGCTTCCTCCTCTCCGTGGTGATTCCACAACACCTTTACTAACGGAATCGCTTGTTCCTCAATTCCTCGACTTCGCTCCAAGATAGCCACCGGCCTTCTTCATAACTCGGATCTGAGCAAGAACCACTTGGTCATGCTTGATCACATGTTTTGGGTCGAACACGCATTTCTCACCGAGAAATGTGAAACACGCCATGAACATCTCCGGCTAGGCGGCAAAGCTAACCTATAGGCAACGGGCCTATTCTCTCAAGAACTTCGAAGGTCCAACGAACCTCGGTCGAAACACCTCGCTTCCCAAAACAAACGACTCCTCTCGCTTGGGAAACGCCCATGAAGACGCGATCTCCGATCATGAATCAAGATCCAGACGACGCTTGTCCGCATAGGACTTCTCGCCTGTCCGCGCTTCCTTGATCCTTCGCTGATCCGATCGTTAACCTCGACCGCCCTGCTGAACCATCTCTCGTCCTAACATCTTCCTCTCGCCCACTTCGTCCCAATAAAGTGGCGATCGACACTTCCTTCCGTATAACGCCTCATAGGGAGCCATTCCTATGGTGGCACGATAACTATTGTTATAGGCAAACTCCACCAAAGGTAGTATCTCTTCCAATTTCCTCCTCTCGTTGGCCACGATCGCCGCAGATGCCTTCCAAAACCTCGAATCGTTCTTTCCGATCGACCGTCCGCTTGAGGATGGAATGTTTGATCGAGATTGACTTGGTCCCTATGGCTTCCTGAGACTCCTCCAAAACTTCGACGTGAACCTCGGTCACGATCCGACGAATCGATACCGCACACCATGTAACCGCATTTCTTTCGACGTAAAGTCGAGCAAGTTTATCTAACCCGCACGCCATCCGAATCGGTAAGAATGAGTCGACTTCGGTACCATCGACGACAACCCATATAGCGGTGTTTCCTCTCACGACCTTTGAAAACTCACCACAAAATCCATACCGATATGATCCCATTTCCACTGACGGGATTGGTAGCGGTTGCAACAATCTGACGGACGTTGGTGTACAACTTTCACTTATCGACAAGCCAAACATCGTTTCACAAACGCTGCTACATCCTTTTTCATCCCTTCCCACCAAAGTTCCTCTTAAGGTCTCAGACATTTTGGTGCTTCTCGGATGAGTCAGATATGGTGCCTCATGAGCTTCACTCATGATTTTATCTCTCAATTCCCTATTGAGTGGCACACATAACCTTCCTCGGAATAGTAGCGCGTTGTCTCTCGCTTCCGTGAACCCCTTGCTATCTTCGATCCTTGCTTTCAAACACATCTTCTCCAGGAATTCGTCTCCTCACTGCGCACTCACGATGGCTTCTCTTAGGTCCGGTTCAGCTGTCAAAGCTGCGACGAATCCTTGCACTGATTCCGGCGGGTGAATCACTTCCAGGCTGAGCTTCTCGAAATCTCGAATAAGCTCTTTCTCTTGTGTAAGAAGATATCCCAACTTCGCTCTCGACTTGCGACTGAGGGCATCTGCTACAACATTGGCTTTCCCCGGGTGATAACTGATAGACAAATCATAATCCTTTACCAACTCTAGCCATCTCCTTTGCCTCATGTTCAGCTCTTTTTGTTCAAAGAAATACTTGAGGCTCTTGTGATCCGTGAAGATCTCACACTTAACTCCATAGAGATAGTGCCTCTAAATCTTCAACGCATGGACGACCGCTGCTAACTCCAGATCGTGAGTTGGGTAGCTCAACTCGTGCGGTTTCAACTGACGAGACGCGTAAGCTATAACCTTCCCGTTCTGCATGAGAACACAACCTAAACCAAGCTTGGATGCATCGGTGTAGACCACAAACCCATCGTTCCCTTCCGGCACGGCTAACACTGGAGCGGTTGTTAGCTTCTTCTTCAACTCCTGAAAACTTGCTTCACAAGCTTCGGACCATGAAAACTTGATTCCTTTCCTGAGCTGTTGCGTCATCGGCCTTGCCAACTTCGAAAACCCTTTGACGAGGCGCCTATAATATCCCCGCCAAGCCTAGAAAGCTTCAACCTCATTGGCATTAGTGGAACCTTCCAGTTACTTATCGCTCAACCTTCACTAGGTCGACTTTGATTCCTCCCCGGCACACGATATGTCCAGCGAACATCACTTCTTTGAGCCAAAACTCGCACTGCTATACTTGGCATACAACCCTCTACTGTAACGCTTCCGAGCAGACGGAGGTGTTCTCTATGCAACTCTGCATTCTTGGAATAGATGAGAATATCATCGATAAAAACCAAGACGAAACTATCCAGACATCGATGGAAAACTCGGTTCATCGATCCATGAAAATCGGCGCGATTGGTCAAACCAAACGGCATCACGATGAACTCAGAAGTGCCCATACCTCGTCCCGAACGCGGTCTTCGCAACGTCCTCCTTTTCGATCTTCACCGATGGTAGCGACCTCAAATCGATCTTAGAGAAGACACTCGCTCCCTCGAGCTGGTCAAAAGATCGTCGATCCTGGAAGAGGATATCGTTTCGATGGTCACTTATTGACCTACGTAGTCAATGCACATCCGCATTGACCCATCCTTCTTCTTGACGAACGTAATCGGGCGGCCCCCGCGGCGACACGCTAGGTCGGATAAAACCTAGATCCAACAGACTCCCGAATCGCGCTTTCAGCTTCTTGCAATTTTTAGGTGCCGTTCGTATGGTGCCTTTGATATCAAGGCGGCTGCTCACGGTTCCAAATCAATAGTGAATTCCACTTGCCTATCAGCGGTAAACTCCGGCAAGTCCTCGGAAACACGTCCGGATATTCACACACCATCGCTCCTCTTGCAATCGCCTTGCGCTGTTCATCGTGCCTGTCAAACTTACCAAGAAAGTTTGATGACCTTCCCGATCATCCTTCATCGCCTTGGTCGAGATCATTGGCACGCAAACGCCCATCCTTATGCCGTGGAAACAAACTTCCATTCCTTCGGCTGTTCGAAAAGCAACTTCTCTCTCGAGACAACGTATAGTTGCCATGTGCTTTTCCAACCAATCCATGCCAAAGATGACATCGAAATCTTCCATTCCGATGACATGCAAATTGATCAGGACCTTCTGCTCACAGATTTCTACCTCCTGGTTCTGGCAAATCTCTTTTGCCTTTAGTTATTCTCTCGACGGATGCTAATTTCGTGGTACTACTGTGATTTCTTGGGTACCAAACCCAACCTCTCACACGCGATTCTCGAAACGAAGAATGTGAGGCTCTCAGATCAAACAAAGCAAAACGGTATATCACTCATATGGATTATACCGCAAGATTTCCGGAGCTTGAGCTGCTGCTCGCGATTCAGCGTACACCCTGCTTGCCGCGGTGGCCTTTGGTTTCTCGGCCTGGGGTGACCTCCTCGCCGTTGTTTGTCCTGGCGAGCATGATTCTACCTTTGCTGAGCCGATGCCGCTTCTTGGCGGCTGCACCGGCTGCCCTCCTAACGGACAATCTCGAGCGTAATGTCCAGATTTCTTACAACGATAGCACTCGGTGCTACCTTGCTCGCACTCGAAATGATTCCTTTGGCATTTACGGATCCAAGGTTTTTCCACTCCGCCGCATGGGTTAGAAATTCCTTCCCAAGGTTGCGCTCTCTCTCAATGCCTTGATTCCTTGGAATCCTTTGGACCGCCTGGTCCTCGAACACCGATTGCCTTTCCTCGATCTTCCCATTTCTCTTACCTCTTCCTCCGCCGATGGCTGTCCGGTGGCATCGTTTCTCTTGGGGCAACATTGACTCAATGTTTAATGCCGGTTCAGGGATGCGCGATACGCCGATCTCCCGGTCGACGAGCGAAATTCGATCTCGGTGAGTCCTCTCTGAACTCGTCGCCTCGGTAGCCTCAAGTACAACCAGTGCACGTAGCATAACGTGATGCACGATTGAACGAGCAATCGTACTCGGTGACCGCCCTTCTTCCTCGACGAAGATTCCGTAACTCGTTTGCCTTCTCGCCATAAGCGCTGCACGTACATTTCCATGAGTTCTTCCTCGAAATCTTCCCACGATACCTTGCCCATCTGCCCCGGTGTTAGAGTCCTCCTCACGATTCCCACCGTAAATCAGCCTCATCGACAGGCGAAGATCGCGCAATTCGACTTTCTCGCTTCTTCGCAACCGATGTATTCAAGATCCTTTTGGTGGATCGTATCCAGTTCTCGGCGCCGATCGGTTCGCGAGACCGTCGAACGTGGGGATTCTGCGAAAACTCTCGATCGCATGTCGGCCGAACCAAAGGTGGTTCTTGGGCTTCTTCCACATTATTGTTCCTCGATTCCTTGTTCCGGCATTACGCACCGACGTTTGAAACATTAGAAACGCTTTTGCATAGATAATCGGGTATCATCGCATAACATATATCATCACCCATATCACATATCATCACATATACCACATATCACGCACGATCACATATAATCATGCAATCCTGTCAACATATCATCGTTATGCATTTCACATAACATCATCATCACACATCACATAGATCATATATCATCATGGCATAGCTCATATCACATATAAGCATCAAACATAAACATCCTGTCATAGACAGCGTTAGTATCAGTAATATTCAGTGTCCATGAAGGACTGTCAAAATACAAGATCAAGGTATGTCAGTCAAAAAGGTCAGATGTGAGCAAAAGAATCTGACTCCGGTCACTGTCAAAAGATGCCGCTCTGTCCATGCTTCTAGCGATTCTGCGGATCGCCATCAGACACACCGACTACCTAGATCCTCGCCCTCCATATCCATCCACTATTCCCCTCTCGTTCCAGCGGTTCCATTCTGTCTCTCCTCATCCTCTCTTTCCCTTCCAATCAGGGCTTGAATTCGGGCTGCCGCTTCAGAAAAGCGATCCTGCATGGAAGCAAGCCTCTCGTGGGTATGATCCCATCCAAGCTGTGCTCTGATCGCCTGAGTGTCAGGTGAAATTTGTGCATGAGTCCCTGTCTCTGGCGCTTGCCCTTCCTCAATGTGCCCGACCTCATCAGAGTCATCGGCTATCTGGATTACCGGGTCCTCTGAACCTTCACTATCCTCCTCGTTCTCATCTGGGTCCTCCTCTTCTTCCTCAGAGTCTCCTTCCCTGGATGCCAACCTGATACAGTTCGGTGGCATGAAGATCCTGATCCTGGGCTTCTTCCCTGCCACTGTCGGACGGACAATATCTCTCGTCCTGGAAGTTCCTGCCTCAAAGTCGTTCCGGGTCCTTCGGAAGGTAAGGATCGTCGATGGAGGTGTAGTGTTGGTGTATCTGTTGCTGGTGATCGCTGATTGATGGTTGTTCTCCCAACGGCTCTTGGGAACATCATCCCTATCATCGATCTGGATCGGTCCTCGGTGTCTCGCAACCACATCCTCCTCGATGGTATACCTCGGTGGTCCGTCCACCGTCTCCATACTCGAGCAATGAACTCAAGAAAGTCGAGGTAAGGTGCCTCGTGATAGGATCTCGCCACGAATAACACATGTCCTTGCTTTCCTACGGCCGCCATCCCGCCGTCGGTAGCCTTTCGGTCATCCGATAGTAGGCCTCAGATATTCGACACTTTCCCACTATCTCGAACCTTTCTCCATAACCCAACAAATCTTCCCAGAAATACTCCCAATGGCTCATGAATATTCCGGGTACATTCCCTGAATTTACGGATATGCTCATCCATTATGTGAGATCTTAACCAACGTTGTCTGGGCCACTGAATATCCATAAACCTACATGTTAGTTCACCATAAAACAACAACAAATATTCACGTTTCCTTTACCATCCCAGTCATCTGGGCAATCATGTCTCATACACATGTTCATTTCAACACATATCAATATCAATATCGATATTTATCATAATAATCACGTAAGCAAATACAGGATTCACTTACAAGCACTCGTTTATCAAAATAAACAAGATTTTCGATCAACAACATATTGCTATGTAAACACATAGACTTACATCAACCATACGTGATCACATTAATCACATCATATCATATAAACGATTTTCACATCACGACCCACACGTGCCCTTTTGTTCCATCAACAATCACTTTCACATCCACATCACCATCCAACCATACCTCATCCACATCACGTTTACATCGCGTAAACTCTTACTGTGCCAAAACACATGAAACCAAGATCATATCAAGCTCACATAGCCACATAAAGCATCGAGAATAAACACATACCTCATCCCTTTTTAAAGGAGGTGGACCGACGGTGGTGAGGGTAGTCAGACTCGATAAGCGGTTTAGAAGAACAAGTTCTAAACACTCAATTTCAAGAACGTACAAGATATAAAGCAAACGAACTGCTTTGATATCGAACAATATAGACACATACCCCAAAGCGGAAAAAAACTACTCGATACCATCGTTGGTATCGATAACAAAGCTAGATGTCAAAACCAAGAACGTTGCTCACGATACCATGTTTCACGCCCCAATTCAGGAAGGCACGGATGTCGGGGTATGATTAGGGTGGGGGTTAAGAAAGCGGGGAAGAAGGGGATACATATAACATACACGATAAGAAGATGTGACCATGAAATCCAAAAGATCTCCTCTATAACTAGGACATATCACGAAGGGAGGGGGTGCACAAACAATCCACCAGCAGAATAATATCGATATCATAACCTCGGAAAACGCTGCTACATCCTTTTTCATCCCTTCCCACCAAAAGTTCCTCTTAAGGTCTCAGACATTTTGGTGCTTCCGGATGAGTCAGATATGGTGCCTCATGAGCTTCACTCATGATTTTATCTCTCAATTCCTATTGAGTGGCACACATAACCTTCCGGAATAGTAGCGTTGTCTCTTAGTGAACCCCTTGCTATCTTCGATCCTTGCTTTCAAACACATCTTCTCCAGAATCGTCTCTCTCACTGACTCACGATGGCTTCTCTTAGGTCCGGTTCAATTTGTTGCGATTGCGGCGAATCCTTGCACCGATTCCGCGGTGAATCACTTCAGGTGAGCTTCTCGAAATCTCGAATAAGCTCTTTCTCTTGTGTAAGAAGATATCCCAACTTCGCCTCGACTTGCATCGAGGGCATCTGCTACAACATTAGCTTTCCGGGTGATAAGCGATAGAGCAATCATAATCATTTACCAACTCTAGCCATCTCCTTTGCCTCATGTTCAATTTTTTTGTTCAAAGAAATACTTGAGGCTCTTGTGATCCGTGAAGATCTCACACTTAACTCCATAGAGATAGTGCCTCTAAATCTTCAACGCATGGACGCATCACGCTAACTCCGGATCGTGAGTTGGGTAGCTCAACTCGTGCGGTTTTAAGCGACGAGGCAGCTGTAAGCTATAACCTTCCGCTCGCATGAGAACACAACCTAAACCAAGCTTGGATGCATCGGTGTAGACCACAAACCCATCGTTCCCTTCCGGCACGGCTAACACTGGAGCGGTTGTTAGCTTCTTCTTCAACTCGAAAACTTGCTTCACAAGCTTCGGACCATGAAAACTTGATTCCTTTCACGAAGTACATTGCATCGGCCTTGCCAACTTCGAAACCCTTGATGAAACGTCTATAATATCCCGCCAAGCCTAGAAAGCTTGAACCTCATTGGCATTAGTCGAACCTTCCGCCATTTATCGCTTCAACCTTCACCGGGTCGACTTTGATTCCTCCTGCGGACACGATATGTCCAAGGAACATCACTTCTTTGAGCCAAAACTCGACTTGCTATACTGGCATACAACCTCTACTGCGTAACGCTTTTCGAGCACGGAGGTGTTCTCTATGCAACTCAAGATTCTTGGAATAGATGAGAATATCATCGATAAAACCAAGACGAAACTATCCAGACATCGATGGAAAACTCGGTTCATCGATCCATGAAAATCGCCGGCGCATTGGTCAAACCAAACGGCATCACGATGAACTCGTAGTGCCCATACCTCGCCCCGAACGCGGTCTTCGCAACGCCCTCCTTTCGATCTTCACCGATGGTAGCGACCTCAAATCGATCTTAGAAGACACTCGCTCCTCGAATGGTCAAAAGATCGCCGATCCGGAAGAGGATATACGTTCTTGATGGTCGACTTATTCGACTCTCGTAGTCAATGCACATCCGCATTGACCCATCCTTCTTCTTGACGAATGTAGGCTGGCGCCCCACGGCGACACGCTAGGTCGGATAAAACCTAGATCCAACAGACTCCGCAATGCGCGCTTCGGTTCTTGCAATTCTTTAGGTGCCATTCGTATGGTGCCTTTGATCTGGGCCGCTCACGGTTCCAAATCAATAGTGAATTCCACTTGCCTATCGGTGGTAAACCGCAAGTCCTCGGGAAACACGTCCGGATATTCACACACCATGGCTCCTCTTGCAATCGCCATACTATTCATCGTGCCTCGTCAAACTTACCAAGAAAGTTTGATGCCTTCCTTCCCGATCATCCCACGCCTTCGTCGTCGAGATCATCGCACGCAAACGCCCATCCTTATGCCGTGAAACAAACTTCCATTCCTTCGCCGGCTCAAAAGCAACTTCTCTCTCGAGACAACGTATAGTTGCTATGTGCTTTTCCAACCAATCCATGTTAAAGATGACATCGAAATCTTCCATTCCGATGACATGCAAATTGATCGTGACCTTCGCTCACGTATTTCTACCTCACGGTTACGGCAAATCTCTTTCGCTTTAGTTATTCCCTCGACGGGATGCTAATTTTCGTGGTACTACTGTGATTTCTTGGGTACCAAACCCAACCTCTCACACGCGATTCTCGAACGAAAGAATGTGAGGCTCTGTGATCAAACAAAGCAAAACGGGTATATCACTATATGGATTATACCGCAAGATTTCGGGAGCTTGGAGCTGCTGCGATTCAAGCGTACACCCTTGCTTGCTGCGGTGGCCTTTGGTTTCTTCGCCTAGGGTGACCTCCGCCCGTTGTTTGTCCTGGCGAGCATGATTCTACCTTTATGAGTGGATCCGCCTTCTTGGCGGTACGCTCGCCGCCCTCCTAACGGACAATCTCGAGCGTAATGTCCGGACTTACAACGATAGCACTCGGTGCTACCACCTGCTCGCACCGAAATGATTCCTTTGGCATTTCGGCACCAAGGTTTTTTCCACTCCACCGCATGGGTTAGAAATTCCTTCCCAAGGTTGCCTTTCTCTCTTGAACGCCTTGATTCCTGGAATCACATGACCGCCTGGTTCCTTGGAACACCGATTGCCTTTCCTCGATCTTCCCATTTCCTCTACCTCTTCCTCCGTCGATGGCTGTCCGGTGGCATCGTTCTCTCTTGGGGCAACATTGACTCAATGTTTAATGCCCGGTTCGAGGATCGCGCATACGCCGATCTCCCCGATCGACGAGCGAAATTCGATCTCGGTGAGTCCTCTCTGAACACATGCGCCTGGCGACTCGGTGCCAACCAGTGCGTGGTATAACGTGACGGGCGATTGAACGAGCAATCGTGCTCGGTGACCGTCCTTCTTCCTCGACGAAGATTCCGAACTCGCTTTGCCTTCTCTCGTCAGAACGCGCGCACGTACATTTCCATGAGTTCTTCCTGAAATCTTCCCACGATACCTTGCCCATCGTCACGGTGTTAGAGTCCTCCTCACGGATTCCCACCGTAAATCACCTCATCGGTTAGGCGAAGATCGCGCAATTCAGCTTTTTCTCGCTTCTTCGCAACCGATGTATTCAAGATCCTTTTGGTGGATCGTATCCGGTTCTCGGCGTCGATCGGTTCGCCGAGACCGTCGAGCGTGGGGATTCACTGCGAAAACTCTCGATCGCATGCCGCTGAACCAAAGGTGGTTCTTGGGCTTCTTCCACATTATTGTTCCTCTGATTCCTTGTTCTCGGCATTCTGTACCGACGTTTGAAACATTAGAAACGCTTTCGCATAGATAATCGGGTATCATCGCATAACATATATCATCACCCATATCACATATCATCACATATACCACATATCACGCACGATCACATATAATCATGCAATCCTGTCAACATATCATCGTTATGCATTTCACATAACATCATCATCACACATCACATAGATCATATATCATCATGGCATAGCACATATCACATATAAGCATCAAACATAAACATCTGTCATCATAGGCGCGTTAGTATCAAGAATATTGATGTCCATGAAGGACTGTCAAAATACAAGATCAAGGTATGTCAGTCAAAAAGGTCAGATGTGAGCAAAAGAATCTGACTCCGGTCACTGTCAAAAGATGCCGCTTTGTCCATGCTTCTAGCAGACTCTGCGACTGTCACTGTACACACCGACTACCTAGATCCATGTCCTCCATATCCATCCACTATTCCCCTCTCGTTCCAGCGGTTCCATTCTGTCTCTCCTCATCCTCTCTTTCCTTCCAATCGTGGCTTCAATTGGCCGCCGCTTGGAAAAGTGATCTGCATGGAAGCAAGCCTCTCGTGGGTATGATCCCATCCAAGCTGTGCTCTGATCGCCTGAGTGTCAGGTGAAATTTGTGCATGAGTCCCTGTCTCTGGCGCTTGCCCTTCCTCAATGTGCCCGACCTCGTGAGTCATCGGCTATCTCTGGATTACGGGTCCTCGAACCTTCACTATCCTCCTCGTTCTCATCTGGGTCCTCTTCCTCCGTAGTCTCCTTCCTCGGATGCCAACCTGATACAGTTCGGTGGCATGAAGATCCTGATCCTGGGCTTCTTCCCTGCCACTGTCGGACGGACAATATCTCTCGTCCTGGAAGTTCCTGCCTCAAAGTCGTTCCGGGTCCTTCGGAAGGTAAGGATCGTCGATGGAGGTGTAGTGACTGGTGTATCCTGTTGCACTGGTGATCGCCTGATTGATGGTTGTTCTCCCAACGGCTCTTCGGGAACATCATCCCTATCATCGATCTGGATCGGTCCTCGAGGGTGTCTCGCAACCACATCCTCCTCAGATGGTATACCTCGGTGGTCTGTCCACTGTCTCCATACTCGAGCAGCGAACTCAGTAAAGTCCAAGGTAAGGTGCCTCGTGATAGGATCTCGTCTGAACAACACATGTCCTTGCTTTCTCGCCCACGGCCGCCATCCCGTCGGTAGCATTTTCGGTCATCCGATAGTAGGCCTCGTATTCTGACACTTTCCCACTATCTCGAACCTTTCTCCATAACCCAACAAATCTTCCCAGAAATACTCCCAATGGCTCATGAATATTCCGGGTACATTCCCTGAATTTACGGATATGCTCATCCATTCTGTGAGATCTTAACCAACGTTATGCGGGCCATCAATATCCATAAACCTACATGTTAGTTCACCATAAAACAACAACAAATATTCACGCTTCCTTTACCATCCGGTATCCGGGCAATCATGTCTCATACACATGTTCATTTCAACACATATCAATATCAATATCGATATTTATCATAATAATCACGTAAGCAAATACAGGATTCACTTACAAGCACTCGTTTATCAAAATAAACAAGATTTTCGATCAACAACATATTGCTATGTAAACACATGACTTACATCAACCATACGTGATCACATTAATCACATCATATCATATAAGCGATTTTCACATCACACCACCACACAGCCCTTTTTGTTCCATCAATAATCACTTTCACATCCACATCACCATCCAACCATACCTCATCCACATCACGTTTACATCGCGTAAACTCTTACGTGCCAAAACACGTGAAACCAAGATCATATCAAGCTCACATAGCCACATAAAGCATCGGCAAATAAACACATACCTCATCCCTTTTTAAAGGAGGTGGGTGACGGTGGTGAGGGTAGTTGTGCACGATAAATGGTTTAGAAGAACAAGTTCTAAACACTCAATTTCAAGAACGTACAAGATATAAAGCAAACGCGGCGCTTTGATATCGAACAATATGACACATACCCCAAAGAAAAAACTACTCGATACCATCTTTGGTATCGGATAACAAAGCTAGATGTCAAAACCAAGAACGTTGCTCGATACCATGTGTCACGCCCAATTCCCGAGGAAGGCACGGATGTCGGGGTATGATTAGGGTGGGGTTAAGAAGCGGGGAAGAGGGGATACATATAACATACACGATAAGAAGATGTGACCATGAAATCGGGCAAGATCTCCTCTATAACTAGGACATATCACGAAGGGAGGGTGCACAAACAATCCACCAACGAATAATATCGATATCATAACCTCGAGCGGCTACATCCTTTTTCATCCCTTCCCACCAAAAGTTCCTCTTAAGGTCTCAGACATTTTGGTGCTTCGGATGAGTCAGATATGGTGCCTCATGAGCTTCACTCATGATTTTATCTCTCAATTCCCTATTGAGTGGCACACATAACCTTCCTCGGAATAGTAGCGTTGTCTCTCGCCTGCGTGAACCCCTTGCTATCTTCGATCCTTGCTTTCAAACACATCTTCTCCAGAATTCTCCTCATCACAAGACTCACGATGGCTTCTCTTAGGTCCGGTTCATTGTCAAAGCGCGACGAATCCTTGACCGATTCCGTGCGGTGAATCACTTCGGTGAGCTTCTCGAAATCTCGAATAAGCTCTTTCTCTTGTGTAAGAAGATATCCCAACTTCGCTCTCGACTTGCGACTGAGGGCATCTGCTACAACATTGGCTTTCCCCGGGTGATAACTGATAGAGCAATCATAATCATTTACCAACTCTAGCCATCTCCTTTGCCTCATGTTCAGCTCTTTTTGTTCAAAGAAATACTTGAGGCTCTTGTGATCCGTGAAGATCTCACACTTAACTCCATAGAGATAGTGCCTCTAAATCTTCAACGCATGGACGACCGCTGCTAACTCCGGATCGTGAGTTGGGTAGCTCAACTCGTGCGGTTTTAAGCGACGAGACGCGAAGCTATAACCTTCCGTTCGCATGAGAACACAACCTAAACCAAGCTTGGATGCATCGGTAGACCACAAACCCATCGTTCCTTCCCGCACGGCTAACATCGAGCGGTTGTTAGCTTCTTCTTCAACTCTCGAAAACTTGCTTCACAAGCTTCGGACCATGAAAACTTGATTCCTTTCACGAGCATTGCGTCATCGGCCTTGCCAACTTCGAAACCCTTCGATGAAACGCGTCTATAATATCACGCCAAGCCTAGAAAGCTTGAACCTCATTGGCATTAGTCGAACCTTCGATTATTTATCGCTTCAACCTTCTTTGGGTCGACTTTGATTCCTCCTGCATACGATATGTCCGAGGAACATCACTTCTTTGAGCCAAAACTCGCGACTTGCTATACTTGGCATACAACCTCTACTCGTAACGTTTCCGTAGCGGTGCGGAGGTGTTCTCTATGCAACTCGCATTCTTGGAATAGATGAGAATATCATCGATAAAACCAAGACGAAACTATCCGTGATCTTGATGGAAAACTTCGGTTCATCGATCCATGAAAATCGGCGCATTGGTCAAACCAAGCGGCATCACGATGAACTCGTAGTGCCCATACTCGCCCCGAACGCGGTCTTCGCAACGTCCTCCTTTTCGATCTTGGTGATGGTAGCGACCTCAAATCGATCTTAGAAGACACTCGCTCCCTCGAGTGGTCAAAAGATCGTCGATCCTTGGAAGAGGATATCTGTTCTTGATGGTCACTTATTGACTCTCGTAGTCAATGCACATCCGCATTGACCCATCCTTCTTCTTGACGAGTAACTGGCGGCGCCCCACGGCGACACGCTAGGTCGGATAAAACCTAGATCAACAGACTCCCTGCAGCTGCGCTTTCGGTTCTTGCAATTCTTTAGGTGCCATTACGTATGGTGCCTTTGATCTGCGCCGCTCACGGTTCCAAATCAATAGTGAATTCCACTTGCCTATCGGTGATAAACTGGCAAGTCCTCGGAAACACGTCGGATATTCACACACCATCGCTCCTCTTGCAATTGCTTCGCCATGCTGTTCATCGTGCCTGTCAAACTTACCAAGAAAGTTTGACTTCCTTCCCGATCATCCCATACGCCTTGGTCTTTGAGATCATTGGCACGCAAACGCCCATCCTTATGCCGTGGAAACAAACTTCCATTCCTTCGTACGTTCGAAAAGCAACTTCTCTCTCGAGACAACGTATAGTTGCCATGTGCTTTTCCAACCAATCCATGCTAAAGATGACATCGAAATCTTCCATTCCGATGACATGCAAATTGATCAGGACCTTCTGCTCACAGATTTCTACCTCCTGGTTCTGGCAAATCTCTTTTGCCTTTAGTTATTCCCCTGACGGGATGCTAATTTTCGGTGGTACTGTGATTTCTTGGGTACCAAACCCAACCTCTCACGCGATTCTCGAAAGCGAAAGAATGTGAGGCTCTCAGATCAAACAAAGCAAAACGGGTATATCACTCATATGGATTATACTGCAAGATTTCCGGGAGCTTGAGCACTGCTGCCGATTCAAGGCATACACCCTTGCTTGCTGCGGTGGCTTTGGTTTCTTGGCCTGGGTGACCTCCTGCCGTTGTTTGTCCTTGGCGGAGCATGATTCTACCTTTGCGAGCTGGATCTTTGCCTTTCTGGCGGCCGCTGCTTTAGCCCTCCTAACGGACAATCTCGAGCGTAATGTCGGGACTTCTTACAACGATAGCACTCGGTGCTACCTGCGCACTCCGAAATGATTCCTTTGGCATTTCGATACCATCTTGTCACGCCCAATTCCCGAGGAAGGCACGGATGTCGGGTATGATTAGGGTGGGGGTTAAGAAAGCGGGAAGAAGGGGATACATATAAATACACGATAAGAAGATGTGACCATGAAATCGGGCAAGATCTCCTCTATAACTAGGACATATCACGAAGGGAGGGTGCACAAACAATCCACCAATGTGAATAATATCGATATCATAACCTCGTAAAAGTTCTCTTAAGGTCTCTGTACATTTTGGTGCTTCCGGTTTATTATAAGTAATGCGAAGATATCCCAACTTCGCTCATTTTGACATTTTGGTGCTTCCCGGTTTATTATAATAAAACATGATCTTGGTTTATTATAAGTAATGCAAGAAAGCGAATAGCATTACATCCTCGTCAACTAGACCGGTCAACCACGTAGCATGCTCATATCGAGACTCACGTGAATAACATAACAAATCTTGTTCCCAAACGAGAAAGCAAATAAGGGACAAGAATACATAATTATCGAGTGCGTATATAACACAACATCGCGGAAGCATAGCATGAAGAACCATGCAGCCCACCCCTCGCCGCCTGGCCCAAATCCGGCCTCCTCCATCCGTGAAAAGATTTGAAAAAGAGTTTGGGGTAGTACTAGCGCACTCATTTGGGTTTTATCATAAATCAAAAGAATCATGAGGTCGTGTTTAGAGCACTTACCTTAGAAGGTTTTAAAGCGTAAATCCACTTCTAAGTAAGCAAAATAGATTTTTCATTTTCGATACGATCCGTTATTCTTGTTACTCCCATCATAGAACCATGAACCACGGCTCGGGCGTATCCCGCCATGACCCATCACATGACATTCATTCGGCTGGAACATATCCGATCGGCCCATGCCGGGCGTATCCAAATGGCTAACTCGGTGTGGACTTCAGGGTCAAATCCCGTCGAACCATAACCACCTCATTACCATTTCGTGTGGACTTCGGGGTCTATCCCCTTCGAACCATAACCACGTGTTCGGGTCTATCCTTATGATCAATACTCAAGATGGTGATCAACCCACCGAATAGAGATCCGTGCACAACCATGATAGAACCATATCTTGGATCGAGAACGATAATAATTTCACAAAACATTTTACTGGCGTACATGTTTTATTTTGAAATATCGAGTAAATAACTCAAAATAAGCATATATAACCCAACTGATGCATTTAAAACGTCAACCGGAGATATCTACGGATCCGATGACTTCACCGATCGCCTTTGGTAGGTACACAGTAACAAGACGGAACAACTTTTGGGGTCACTTCCACAAAGCAAAGCAACAACGTGATCAAACGACGATCGTAGTAAAATTAGGGTTTCGACTTTCGAACCCACATTTGGCACTCTACGGGTTTTCAAATCAACTCGATGCGAAGGAAATATATTGAGGCATCAAGACCAATAATAGGTACTTTCAAAATATGCATGCATGCAAGTTGACTCAAATCTTAGCGTGAAGGCTTCAAAAATCGATGCTTATCCTCAAATCAGGATAATCCATCCAAAATCAATGCATGGAAATGGAAACATAAGCAATATGAACATTTAACATGGAATGACAAGCGGCGTTGAAAATGGATAACCGGGCATGTCTTGGCTTTAGAAAACTCAAGAAAACGGAAAACATCCGATGCATAAACGCGAAAATGTAAAACGGAATCGGTACTTTAGTAGAATGCATAGCCCGAACTCAAAACCTAAAGGACCCAGAGCGAAAGGTGGCTCGGTGGCCACCAAATCGGCGGCCACAAGCTCACGGCGGCGTGAATGGGCGGCGGTCGTGACAAATTGGCCGACCTCCCGTTTCTCGTCCGTCCCTTTAGAATCCCGAGTTCTATGCTATCGATCTACTAATAGGCGGAATCAAAACAAGAAAAGGACAAAAACAGAAAACGGGCTGCGGGAGGTGGTTGATCGGCGGTGGTGGCTCGGCGAAGCAAGATGGCGCGCCTGGCCGAGCCGCCCGGCTCGATCCTCACTCCTCCAGTGCGCTCGCAACGACACAGGCTGCTCGGCTCTTCCGTAAACACGAGAGACGAAGGAAATGAGCGTTGAAAATGAAGGCCTAGCCTCCTATTTATAGGAAGCGGTACCGCATTTCTTCTTCATAATGACCTTTTTCGAAAAATGCAGCGATTTAACTTTGCAAACGGACTCAAATTTAGCAAACTTGGTACCCATGGACACGAAATAAAATACGGACACAATGATTATAAACAAGATATGCTTTTAAAAGACCGATGAAAAGTTCGGTTTTCGATAACTTCCCGGTGCCAAACCTTCATGGGTGGTCGAAAACCTGCATACTTAGTGTCTATGAATTAGTCATAAGACACTCTTCACAACGCTCGAGGTTTCGTGACGGTCGCATCACCGAAACAAAAAGTCAACCTTTGACCTTTTCTCGAAAAACATGCCATGCAAAACAGAAGCTTAAAAAGACGGGGTATTACATAATGAACCATAGCCTTTTTAGCATTCTTTTGTCCCACCAACAATTTGCAAGTAGTTGAGGAAGATGAAGTGATAGTGATTGGTTGAATTCTAGCTATTTAGGAAAGTTGGTGTATTTTGTGTTCTGTTGAAGGGTAGTTGGATTTGTGAAATGATGAGATTAAGAGAACTGATGTGGGTGTAGTTACATATTGATAAATGTGCTGCTACCTTTTGATTTTGTTTCTTGCTAAGAAAAAGAAAAAAAGAAAAAAAAGTGAAGAAAAGAAAAAGAAAAAAAAAAAAAAAAGAAGTCAATAAGGGAGAAGGAATTCTGGGGAGTTAAGTAGAATATTTGGGGTTTGTTTTGGGAGTACACATGTGGTGAACTGCTTGCATTTTGTTGGATTTAATAGTCATTTTCAATACTTTTGTTTCTCCTACCTATGCACCCTAGCCCCATTACAACCTATGAAAGTCCTAATGATTTGTGTTTGAATTTCATTTCATTTTGGTAGAGATAGTGACATATTGGCAAACTTGTGATGGATAGAGTCAAGATACTTTAGTGTGAATTTATCTTGTCCTTGATTTTTGAGCGATCTTGAGTGAATCTTGTGAGGCTGGATTGTTTGCACTATTTTGACTTGGACGAAGGGTGTATACACGAAGTTGTTGTAATCAAGGAATGGTTTGTGGTATGAAAGGTGGTTATATTTTGATCTTAACTATGATTGTTGTTTCTTGATCAATGGTCAAGTGTTGTTTTTCTTGAATCGAGTCCCTACCTAGTTTGTTCTTTTATCTTTTGTTTTGTCTATGCTCGAGGGCGAGCAATATTCAAGTGTGAGGGGATTTGATTAGGTGTATTTTATACGTATATTTTGGATGTTTTGATGAGTTTAAATGCTTAATATCTACTTAATCATATTTTATGAAGCTAATTGCATATTTTGTGGATTTTGTAGGTGTTCATATTATTTTGGAAGAAAAAGCAGGATTTTGGAAGGAATTTAAAGCCAAGGAAGTGAAAGAAGATTTATTATGAGATATTATTATTATTATGGAGGCTTTTAAGTTTAGATGAGTTTTATATTATATTTGAAGTTTTTCTTTTTAGCCTTGTTCGGCCCGTCTAGTTTTTAGGTTAGGTATATTTATATATTAAATTAGTGTTTAGAACTTACAACTATTCCCACGCCTCCAAACACTACACAATTTATCTCACGCCTCCAACCTTGAGGCAGAAGCTGATTGTCGTGAATTTGGGAATAAGGAAGCAATCAAACCATTTTTTCACTTTTTCTCATTCCAGTCGCCGTTTTCTTCTTCTTCATTTATTTAATCTATTGCTTTTATTCTATTATGAGTTCTAGCTAATCTCTTTTATTCTGGCAACGATTAAGGAAGCCCTAGCATGATTCCTATGTGAGATCTAATCTATTATTTATCCTTTAATTCGTATGCAAGTATTTGTTGTTCTCTATTTTCTCTGTGATTTAATTGTTTCAATCCGCTAGGTAGTCGCGAATATTTAGTGAGTTAGAATTAATTAATAGCCAATTAAATCGGTCATACGTAATCGTGGTTTAGGTTTGATTAGTGGTAAATTTACCTTCAGAGTTTATCGGTTTTTAATCGGGTCTCTCTAGTTCTTAATGTTGTCGATTCATTAAATCTATAGAGTGTCTCTTACGGTTGTCAGTCGATTAGAGAAATAGTTAGTGAAGCGTTTTCCTAATTATCGAGAAGCTAAGGAGAGATAAGATCGAGTCAGAAGCGTCTTCGGTGGTCATAACTGGTTTATTTGCATGAGTTAAAGTTATCGTTGCATCGATGAACAAAAGATCAAGCTAGGGTAGAATTAATTGATTGCCGGAATATCTTCACGCATTTGTTACCTTTCTCAATATTTATTCTCTTTAATCATAATTCAATTCTTCTTTCTATTTATTGTTTATTTAATTTTTCTAGTTTTTAGTAATCCCAATTTATTCGTGGTTACGTGGCGGTCGAAAGTTTAGAGAATTCTCGCCGGTCCTTGGGACACGATTTTGCTTCTTCTGCTGTCTGCAAGCAGTTTGGACATACCGATATGCGTTAGTCGATTATTTTGCTTACTGCTGTCTGGGCGGTTTGGGCATACCGACTGTCTGTCAGTCGATTATTTTTGGTGAAAAGCGACGCACCAAATTTTGAATATGTAAGTGGACCGAAATTATGAGGAAGAATTTGGACATCATGTTGCGTAAATTATATCCATATATTATTTAATTAATTCCTCAACTTGTGTAATAAGTGAGAAAAGATCAAAACATTTTCATTCTCATCTTCATCTTTCTCTCTCTAAAATACCGTGAGCATAAGGAAAGAAAAAAAAAAGAAGGGTTTTTCAAAATTTCTTCTCCAATCTTAGGTTAGAAAACGTTGCCGTTGAAAATCGAAGCCGATAAAGAGGTTAGGAATCATCTAATCTATTTAGTTATGCAAGAAAAATAAAATTTCATCAAGTTTTGTGATGGGTATATGTTTCGAATGTCTTGGAGAATTTTTGAAAATTTGTTTAAATATTTTAAATTTGTGCATTAATTATGCTTATATAATGATGTTGAGTTTAGAATTCAAGTTTGGTGGAAAGTCAAGGATGTTTAGAATTTCTCCTATTATGATCGAATTGTTCGATAACTATATGAGCATGATTTTGAATTTTGATAGTTGAATTGAGTATATATATGCTGTTGACTATTGTTTAAGTATATAAAGAAATTATTAAAAAAAATGGAAACTATTTGAGAAGATTTTTGGAAAAATACCGAGAGCATCATGTAGTGGGTTTGTGATGTATGCTTGTTTTATGCTAAATGTAAAAGCATATTATGGATCTATGATAAATTTGAAGGATGTGATTAATTATTGGAATTTTAGAAAAATATTTGTTATAATTGTTGTAATGGCCGAAAACTATAGAGTGTACAAAAATGATGTTCAATTTTTCTATAGCTAATGTTGTTACATATTAATGATCCTATATTAATATAGTATGTTATGTAATTTTATAAGAATTTTTGGAAAAGTTTTGTGAATTATTGTTATAAGGACCGAAAGCTATGTTATGAGATTAAGAGTATTGAATTCATTTTATCATGAATAATCATATATTATGTGCTTAGAATATATTTTAGACCTACTATGAATTTATGGGATTTTAGAAACATAGAATAATATGTTTACGATGAAACGTTATGTTAAATGACGTAAGATGTGAAAAATAATATGTAATGTACAAGTTAGGTCATACTTTAGTTTAATATCGATCATGATTGTTGATTAACGTGAAAAATCGAGACTTAGGGTTATATGATAAGAAATCGATTGAAAATCGATTTCTATGGATATTTGTTAACATATATGTGAATAATTCGAAAAATATGTTAAGAAAAGTAAAAAACGTTGACTTAAGACTAAACGTATGAAATACGTTAGTATGTGATCAATGTTATGGTATCGTTGAATAAATACACTAATACGTGTAAAGCGTATTAAAATTTTAAGAATATCTCTTTTGTGAAACGATTTCATAATTGAAATCATTTTATCGAAAGACGTTAGTATAAGTTCAAGTTTAACCTAAATGATTAAAATGAGGCCGTAGATCATATTTCATCTCTATCAATGCACGGAAGTTCTTAGTTAAGATATGCGATGAAACGACGTACTAATTTAGTTAAAAGATGCAGTATTATTATAGAAAGTTATCAAAGTTTATTAGACTTTGGCGTTCTTGAAAAACATGACCGACGTACTAAATTAGTTTTACGTAAAGGTGAGGCAGCGGACGTGATCGATTGGCGAGGAAGATATCGTTATGAGAAAATATACAGTCCAGATGGGCTTTTCTTATCCTCAAGGATAAAATGCTTTATTTATGATGCTTTCTTCGAAATGAAAAGTATTTATTTATGATGCTCTCTTTTGAGAAATGATGATGAAATGTTTATTTAATTACCTGCCCAAATGTTTATGTTTTTATGTATGTATCATATCCATGAATGAATGAATGATGATAATGTTGTTGGGTCGCTCTCAACTTATGAAAGGAAATCGATATCGGATCCTATGCCGGAAGATAAATTCCTGGCTAGGGTTAACGTGTACACTTAATGGTGACTGGGGGCCGTAAGGACAATGCGCGGCCGGTCACAGCGACGTAGAAGGAGGCATACTTCTACGGCATTAATGATGATGTTATGATAAAAGGAAAGGAATATGGATCATACATACAAGGAAAATGCTTGCGCAAGCGATGATTTGATAAATGATGAAAATGTTTTAGTAAGCACAAGGCCTTTCAAATAAAACCCTGTGTCTTACCATGATGAAGCGATGTAATTTAAAGATGATAAAATATTTTTTGCATGAGTCCACTGAGTGCATTCTTGTACTCAATACTGCATATTTGTTTTAAATGTGCAGGTTGAGCCGGTGATGCGATGGAGCAGTGTTGAGCAATAAGAATCTTTGTCACTGAAAGTTAATGCCTTGATTGTACATCGTCATATGTACATATCACATGTTTTCCGCTGCAAGAACTTAAGGTATGTATTGAAGTCCAAAATATTCTTTATACATGTATCACGATTCGATGTTAAATGGTCTTCTTGTTTATTAATTCATGTTCAAAGTAATAGTCCCTGCTAATCTTTACTTAGGATTAGTGGGCTGTTACAACCCAGCATCGACGGGCACCCAGCGCCCGCTGGGTGCCTTCCCATTTTGCGCCTGAGCGAAAAATGGGTTGCCTCGTGTCAAATTTTGGTGCGTCCACGTATTCAAAATGTGTGGTCTAGATTGAGTACTACATATTATCTGGGGACCGGGTACTACGGGAACCCAACCATATATATATATATATATATAGGGAGTGGATCAAATGAGAACCACATCTTTTTTGTGAACTCTGCAAACCATGCATAAGACGTTGAAGATGATGCACAAAACAGTATAAAGTTGTGCATAACGAAAACTTTCTAAAATTATTTTGTTGTGCAACAATTTTAGAAAGTTTTCGTTATGCACAACTTTATCTTGTTTATCATTATCTTCAACGTCTTATCATGGTTCTCAAGTTCTCAAAAAATATGAGTTCTCACCGAATCCAACTCTCTCTCTCTCTCTCTATATATATATATATATATATATATATATATATATAAACTTTCTCAACGGATTCATCAACTTTCATAACAAATAAATCGGTTCTTAGTTTTTAGGATAAAAGTGGTTCTTATTTGAACCTAACTCTATATATATATATATATAGGGAGTGGATCAAATGAGAACTTCAACTTTTTTGAGAACTAAGAATTAATGTGATCCATTCATTTTTATAATCTAACGGTCAAGATTAATTATAAATAATTTATTATCCTCATATTTTAATGATAATCGTTTAGCCCTAAAATTAAGGGATTTTATATATTTATTTTCGTAACTGTTCTTATATGCACAATCACTACTATTACATACACAACAATATGAATAAATGAACATAACAATGAATTGGAATGTGATAGTATGTACAAGAACTACGATTAAATTAACAACATGAATTATACAAACAATGAAAAATAGAAATGTGAAAGATCCAAACAACGAAAATTTAAGAATTTGACTATTTTTATTATTAAATAATTATGAGTCTTCTGATCTTATTCAATCTAATGATTGTTATTGGTTCTTAGTTCTTATCTAAGAGGTAGTTCCCTCTATAACCAACCTATATATATATATATGATATTATACAACTGTTAAAATTAAATATACATTGGGGTATAATAGATAATCTATATTTTATAAACTATACACTTTTTCTATAGTATAGATTTATTACCAAAATAATATATAGAATTAGGTTAACAAATCAAGAAACACATAATAAACACTAATCTTATGTGTATGGGTGACTGAGCATATTGATATAGATGCAGCTAGTGTTATTTTCATGGAATCATTAGTAATGGAATTTATCCAAATACTATCTTGGTTAGAAGATTATTTAGCAGTATTGGAGTTGTTGAATGAGTTAATAGGGATGTCAGTTTAGCCTAAAATTTATGGGTTCGTTTGAATAGATCAATAAATTGATAGAGTTAGGGCTTTAAAAATTTTAACCTGACAAAATGTCAATCCAAATGACCCAAACCAAATAATTACTGAAATCTTGTTACTTCATTGAGGGGGAGTTTCAAGAGTTCCAAGTTTCATAAGTTCACGTTGTTAATGCTCTGATGTTTAACTCGTTAAGTGAATTTTATTGCTGCTTGTTTATCTCTTGGTGATGCAACTCGTTTTGTCTACATAAATGACAGGGGAGGATTGTAAGTGTATTGATTATACACTTCAAGTTTATCATTATGTAATCCCTTATATACATGGAGTTTCCGGTGGTATGAGTTCTTTCGTGAGTGCCATGAAGACTTACGTAAACTATTTATGGTAATTTTCTTATATGATGTGCACAAGATGGAAAGTATTTTCAATAGATTATACACGACATTCTCAAGTCATTTGGAGATCATTCTTGATATATCCTCTACATATTATTTCATTGTTAATAGCTTGGTGGTTACTATGTTTCCCAAACAAGAAAAATCTTTCTAACAGGGCAAGATTGAAGAGATCTAGGGCTTTCAAGTCAGCCCTGCATCTACGAAACATGTGAAGCCTTCAGAGCTATCGCCTTTGATTATTTTGTCTAAGTTATTTGAAAGCTTAATGGACTAGACATTAAGTTGGGCCTAATTAATTAATTGTTAGACATTGATTAATTAAACCAAAAGCCTACAAACTAGGTAGTGGGTGGTTTTGTTTTGTAATGGTAGTTAATCTTTGAGATTAACGTGAGACCAGAACACAGAAAACACTTTTGAGAAAAACGTACTGCAAACTCAATAGGAGATTCTTGGCGTCTCTCGTTGATTTTGTATATCGAGGAATTGTTCTTGCGCCTGATTAAAGACACGTGGATACCATAGTTGTGGAAACGCTCTCGAATGATTCCTTGGAAGCTTTACTACTACCTGGAAGCGTAATCAACACGTAAGTCTTCGATCTTCGTGTTCTAGGGCTCATCGCATGCTTTAATTATAAATCTAGATCAGTTCTTGATGTTATTATTTCGGTACGCATTAGATGTTGTCAAGAACGAATCCTAACAGTGGTATCAGAGCCCGGGGCTCGATCTATAATTAATTAATTCTTGTTCTAATTTAATTGTGGATTTATCGAAATTTTGAATTTTGATTTTGATTTCTTGTTATTTTCGTTTGTTTTTTTAATTTTGATAAATCTGTTTTATTAAAAAAAAAAGGAAATTGAAAATCTGGAATTTGTGTTTCTGGAAATTGTCTTCGCCGGAAAATGCTCTTCACCGCCGCACTGCTGCGTCGGGAAACACAGAGGACACGGCGACGACGACGCGCGCGCGGCGCGTTCGTCGCCGTCGTGTCCCTCCGCACGCAACAGCGTGCGTCTCAGAACGCACGGTGTTGATTTTCACGTTTCTGACGGTGGTCGACGATGCGGCGCGTAGCGCGCAATCATCGCCGCCGCGATCGTAATGTTGAAAGCTTTAAAAGGTCACGACGGGCAAAGGAGGAAGAAGAAAAGCGCGCGGCTGCGTCCGTTGTGGCTGCGAGCACCGAGTTACTGCGTTGGGCAGCAGCGTGTCCGACGCTGGCTTCGCGTCTTGAGTCGCGTCGCCATATTTGGGATATCCGCCAACGCCGGGCGTGGCGAGCATCGTCGTCGGGAATCGCAGTGTTGGCGAAACACGGCAAGGCGGAAGGCAAAGGGCGGCGGCACAAATGTGTTGCGAAACCTAGCGGCCTCAGCCGGTGGGGGCCTTCTCCATTTTTTCGAAGGTGGGCGCGGTGACCGTGCTTCTGGGCCGCATGCTTGGAGGTTTCTGGGCGCGTTTATTGGGCTCTTTTGGGCCGAATTGTGGCAGTCCACTTTGGGCTGTCACATTGTGTTTTGAAAAAAAAACGTTTTTCTTTTATTAATTTAGAATTAATAAAATTTTAATTTCAATTACACAAATTAATTTATTAATTGGATTAATAAATTTTGTTTAATGTTATTAATTTCAAAATAATAACATT
Source organism: Salvia rosmarinus (assembly GCA_036937905.1). Taxonomy (NCBI): domain Eukaryota; kingdom Viridiplantae; phylum Streptophyta; class Magnoliopsida; order Lamiales; family Lamiaceae; genus Salvia; species Salvia rosmarinus. The sequence goes on along the minus strand of CM072820.1, from coordinate 678,498 downwards.
AATTTCGATTTTGTATTAATTTAGAATTAATACAATCTACTAATGTACATGGATTTAATTTATTAATTTAGAATTAATAAATTTAATCATAATTTTCAAATTAACTTATTAATTAGATTAATAAATTTAAATTTTATTATTATTTTGAAATAATAATATAAGGTTTGATTTTATATTAATTTAGAATTAATATAATTTACTTATGTACATGGATAAATTTTATTAATTTAGAATTAATAAAACTAATCACTATTTTGGACATTAATTTATTAATTAGATTAATAAATTATAACTTTATTATTATTTTGAAATAATAGTATAAAGTTTGATTTTATATTAATTTAGAATTAATATAATTTACTAGTGTTCATAAATTAGAAAATTGATTTATTAATTAGATTAATAAATCTTATTAGATTATTATTTTAGAAATAATAATGCTAAATAAATATTTATATTAATTTGGAATTAATATAAATGTCTAAATCCACTTTTAATTAGAGAATTAAATTATTAATTGGATTAATTAATTTATTCGTTGAGCCCTATTTGTTGTTTTTCTGTGATAAGCATGCTATTTGATTTTATGCTTATTTTTTTAACTATAGTAGTTAGAGACCGCTTTTATATTTGGGTGGTGGCGCCAATACTTGTAGTCCGTGTAACCATGTTTGGGTGGCGGCTACCAATATATGTGGTCCGCGTTTCATGCTGGGTGGCGGCACCCAAGAATTGTTTTGAATTTAATATTGGATATTAAATATACAATTAGTATCACATGTTTTATCCCCACTAAAATAAAAGTCGATTTTGAAACAAAGCGTATCGTCCATCATAATTGTGTGAGGATCCTAGCCTCTTTCGTCAAGAGTTTTACACCAAAGTGTTTATTCCCAAATCGACAAAGCAAAGGCTCATTCATTGATGCATGGTTGGCATCGTGTGATGGGGTTGACTTGCTTAATTATTTTGAAACGACCAAAGCGATCAAAATAATTAGTGGATGCATATTAATTAGATTAATAAACCAAGAATTGCAAATTTATTTGTTGCGATCGGTTTGAAGCCCGACCAAGTATTATTATTATAGTCATCAAAGCAGAGGCTATGATAATATAAGACTTAATTGCTACAAATCGATGTTGCGATCGGCTGAGACCACCGAGTGATATTATTTACAGTCATCAGCCAAAGCAGAGGCTGTAATAATATTGACTTGGATCTTGGACTACTAAGATTTATATTTGTTATAAATCCGTATTTTGCATTTGGGGGTGCAATATATGTAAAAATTAGTGGGAGCTAATCAATACAATAAACCCTTGTTTGATTAGTGATACGATTGTGATCTGTGTTTACTTTGTTCTAATTTTATTCTAATTTTTGTAAATTTTTCGTTCAGTTACGATGTCGACTATGTTGTATAAGTGTTTGATGGAAACAAATTTGTTGACTGGGTCAAACTATACGGATTGGCTACGTTGCTTGCGTTTGGTATTAAGGACGGATAAGATTGAGTATGTCTTGGACAAACCAATCAATATCATCCCCGATGAGTGTTCTCCTGAGTATGCCTCGTTTGACTGGGTTGCTCATAAGAAGCACGTTGAGGATGCTATGTCGGCTCAGAGCATTATGTTGACTTCTATGAGTTTAGAACTCCAAAGGCAACATGAATGCATGCTACCCTATGAAATGATTCAGCACTTGGAGAGTTTGTTTGCCTCAGAGGCACAAGCCTTGGAGTATGAGATACTCCGAGATCTCTCCAAGAGCACGCTTCATGAGAAGGGGCTTTGGAAGAGAGACCGCCCAAAATTTAAGGCACAAGGTGCAATGGGTGATAGCTCGGGTATATTTTTCGTTGAGATAAATATGTTTATAAATAATTCACATCTTGGGTATTAGATACTGGCTGTGGCTCACACATTTGTAATAATGTGGAGGGGCTTAGTGACAGCAGGAAGGTGAATCTTGGGGATGTTGACCTACGCGTGGGAAATGGAGCAAGAGTTGCTGCCGAACGCGTGGGGACTTATAGATTGGATCTTCCTTCGGGTTATAGACTAGATTTACATGATTGTTATTTCGTTCCAGCTATTTCAAAGAATATTATTTCCATTCATATGTTGGACATAGAAGGGTTTTCCTTCCATTTTGGAAACAGTCGTTGTACTTTTTCGCTTAATGGAGTGTTTTATGGAAATGCCTTTTTCGAATGGTTTATATATGCTTGAATGTGAGCGAGATATTCTCAATGTGCAAAACAAACGACCTAAGCTAAGTGTCTGAATAATACTACTTATCTTTGGCATTGTAGACTTGGTCATATCAATGAGAAAAGATAGCAAGGCGAGAAAATTGGATTATCTCACACCATTTGATTTTGAATCATATGGTACTTGTGAATCTTGTCTCAAAGGAAAGATGACTAAGAAACCATTTTACGGGAAAGGGTTACGAGCCAAAGAATTGCTAGAGTTAATCCACTCGGATGTGTGGACCATTTCCAACTCAAGCAAAGGTGGATATTCGTTCATAACTTTCATCGATGATTTTTCAAGATATGGATATGTGTATCGATGAAACACAAATCGAGGCTCTTGATAAATTTAAGGAGTTTAAGTTAGAAGTCGAGAAACAACTTGGTAAAAGTATTAAGAATCTTGATCGGATCGAGGAGGAATACTTAAGCACAGAGTTTCTTGATTACTTGAAATCACATGGAATCCGGTCGATCGACACCTCCAGAACACCACAAATGAATGATGTATCGAGAGAAGAAATCGAACTTTATTAGATATGGTTCGATCCATGATGAGTTTCGCTAGTCTCCTTTATTCCTTTGGGGCTATGCCTACTAAGCGCCGTTTATATTTTGAATAGGGTTCCATCTAAATCAGTCGAGAAAACACCATATGAGTTATGGTGTGGTAAAATAGCAAGTCTTAAACATATGCGGACCTGGGGTTGTCCTGCTTTTGTTAGAAAGATGCAGACTGATAAGTTGGAATCAAAAAGTGAGAAATGTTATTTTGTGGGATATCCAAAGGAAACAAAAGGATATGAATTCTACTCACCTGGAGATCACAAGGTGATCATTTCTAGGAATGTGACGTTTCTTGAAGACTCCTATGTTTCCAAGGAACAAGGTCACAACGAGGTAGATCTTGAAGAAATTCGAGAACCACAAAACAACACAGAGGACGAAAGATTGTTCAATGGTGTGAACAAGAATTCAGTGGGAGTATTTGACGATCTATTGGGAGGGGAAATGGCTCTTAGAGGGTCACCTCACGACAATGAGACTCATCAAATACAAGATGACATAACAGTTGTGCCATCTGATGGCACAATAGTTGTGCCACCTCCACCTCAAGAAAATCATGATGAAATTCTTGAGAATATCCAAAATATTGATCAGATCAACACAGAGGAACCTACTCACGTTCGAATGAGCGGCATGAACTCGCAAACAACCCAACTCAATAGGCCACGAGAGGACTCGTCGTGCATCCCAAAGACTGAATCTAATGGTTGAGAACCAAGATGATGAAGTCGAATCGGATGATGATGAAACTAAGACCTATAATGAAGCGGTGTCTGGCACATATTCAAAGATGTGGCTAGATGCCTTAATATCTGAAATGGACTCGATGTATTTCAATCTAGTATGGGAACTAGTTGATGACTTACCAGATGGGGTTTACCCCATAGACTGCAAATGGATCTTCAAAAGAAGAGAGATGCAAATGGTAAGATACAAACCTACAAGGCTAGGTTGGTGGCAAAGGGTTATAGTCAACGTGAAGGCATTGACTATGATGAGACCTTTTCACCAGTTGCAAAAATCAAGTCCATTAGGATATTACTTGCAATAGCTGCATACTACAATTTTGACATTTGGCAAATGGATATCAAAATCGCGTTTCTCAATGGAGAACTAGAAGGTGATGTCTACATGACTCAGCCTGAAGGTTTTGTGTCCAAAGAGAGGCCGAATGCAGTATGTAGGCTAAAGAAGTCCATTTATGGACTTAAGCAAACATCGAGGAGTTGGAACATTTGTTTTGTGAGCTATCAAATTGTTTGGTTTTGTCGAAGCAAAGAGGATCCTTGCGTTTATAGTAAGCGCGAGAATGGAAATGTTGTCTACCTTGTAATATATGTCGATAACATTCTGATTATGGGGAGCGACCTATCCATGATGCAATCCGTGAAAGACTGGCTGTCTAAATCCTTTATGATGAAGGATCTTGGTGGCCTCCTACATCCTTGGGATCAAGATTTATCGGGATAGACCTAATAGATTGTTGGGGCTGTCACAATCCACTTACATAGACAAATTGCTACGGCGTTTCTCAATGGAAAATTCTAAGAAATGATTTCTTCCTATGGGACATGGCATCAAGTTGTATAAGAAGGATTGTCCTTCTAATGACAAAGAAGTTGCTTGCATGAAAAGGATCTCATATGCTTCGGCTATAGGATCAATCATGTATGCCATGATATGCACTAGGCCAGATGTGGCCTATGCGCTTAGCATGACAGGCAGATTTCAGCAAAATCCCGGTGAGGAACATTGGAAAACTATTAAGACTATTCTTAAGTACCTTAGAAGGACTAAAGAATACTTATTAGTCCATGGTGGGCAGCCAGAGCTATTAGTGACTGGGTACACTGATACTAGTTTCCAAACAGAAACAAACATATTTCAAGACGATATCATCTGATTAGAGAAATAATAGAAATGAACAATGTAAAATTAGAAAGAGTACCCACTGACGATATCTTAGCTGACCCTTTTACCAAGCTGTTGTGAGAGCTTGTGTGTTAGACATGTGGGATGTTGGTTTTGATTCAGTGGGAGTTTAAAGTTTGTATGTTTTAGAAACTCCTTTGTTGAGACATACTTACTTTTGATCACAATCGAAGATAATGTTTTATATATGGGTTTTGTACATTTAATGGAATAATTATTTTGATGTTTGTCGTTATTCTCTTATTTGTTCCTTGAATTATCATTGTCATTTTCTTTGTGAGACATCAATGATATAGTATAATTCTAAAATAGCCTAACCAATGATCATCAAGAATGGGATATTGATGATATGTTATAGGTTAGCATGTAGTGCGCATCACATTCTTAGAGAATGTAGTGGTTCTCACAACTACGAGATATTTGATATCCGTGATGGACACATGAATACTTTGAGAGTATTGGTATACCCAACTATTAAATCGTTTGTTTGATGTCTACGATTTCTTAGTGTGTGGAGTATGTAATAGTCCTTAGACTTGAGGTCATTATACATTTTGTTTGTTGAGTGTTGTACTTTGACCAAGGCAACGCTTGCGAGTGGCAAGACACGGCTTGGATAAGGTGCATCATGAGACAAATGAAAATGATAGTTGAGCCAAGAATGTGATTCATTCCTCGATTAGATTTTCGAGTGAGCACTTATTTTCTCTATATTATTAGACCATAAAGTCATTGGCCAATGCAAGAGATATATTCAATTAAAGTAATTGAATATGATCATATGGGTCTTATAATAAAGATGAGAAAATGATTGAGCTATTGGAATGACACGTAGCAAAATCTTAGGCTCAATCGAGTGTGTCATGAATGAAATGATATTACATAAACTTCATGTAAAGGTTTGTTCTTGTTTTCCACGTGGCGTCATCATATATCGAGTTCGCCGCATTTGCTGGCAGGTCAAGAGTTTTGTGAGACTTTGATTAGATCATCGTCGGTAATGGGGGCCTATTGGGTCACACTATCAAGTGTATTGTTAATCAGTTCAATGGTATATGCATAGTGCACGGTATGTTGTCTAATGCTAGTCCAAGTGGGAGATTGAAAGCTTAATGGACTAGACATTAAGTTGGGCCTAATTAATTAATTGTTAGACATTGATTAATTAAACCAAAAGCCCACAAACTAGGTAGTGGGTGGTTTTGTTTTATAATGGTAGTTAATCTTTGAGATTAACGCGAGACCAGAACACAGAAAACACTTTTGAGAAAAACGTACTGCAAACTCAATAGGAGATTCTTGGCATCTCTCGTTGATTTTGTATATCGAGGAATTGTTCCTGCGCCTGATTAAAGACACGTGGATACCATAGTTGTGGAAACGCTCTCGAATGATTCATTGGAAGCTTTACTACTACCTGGAAGCGTAATAAACACGTAAGTTTTCGATCTTCGTATTCTATGGCTCATCGCATGCTTTAATTATAGATCTAGATCAGTTCTTGATGTTATTATTCCGCTGCGCATTAGATGTTGTCAAAAACGAATCCTAACATTATTCACACTCACAATATCTCCAATAGGTTGTGAATGAGTTTTGTTTACTGCTTTACTTAGTCTTGAGCTTATCTTGTAACCAATTATTCATATACACTTGTATTCGAGATTGATACTCTTATAATATGGATTGAGTGGTGAGCGGACCGTATTCATATCCAAATTGGTGCGTGGTGCATGCACAACTAAAATTGTTGTTGTTGCCGCTTTAAATTAAAATTATTATACATATTTATCATAAAATATAATATAGATATAATATAATTATTATGTCATTAAAGTAAACATATAATGAATATAGCAAATTCAAATAAATCTTTTTAATTATAGGGATATCAATAGTAAATAAAGAACAATGCATATATAAAACTTCCCCCAAGTAAAAAAGAAAAAGAAACTCCATGGAAGATCAGCGATTGTAATGTAAAATGTAAATCATGGCCGGTTAATGGAATACGGAGCTCCAATTAAATCATGGGTATAGCTGGCAAACACTTTTCAACTAGCTATTAAAAATTAATTTTACGTTTCTCAAGATTATTGCCCTAAATATTTTACGTTTCTCAAGACTATTGCCCTAAATTAATACTCTCTCTGTCCCATTTAAAATGTCTCATTTTCATTTTTGGATTGTTCCATTATAAATGTCTCATTCCATTTTAGGAAATAATTATTCCTTTAAAAAGTGTGGACCCTACCCACTTTTTAATATTTTATCTACTTTATACCTATCTCCTAAATAACCGTGTTCAAAAGAAAATGGCCATTTTAAACGGGATGGAGGGAGTAATTTTTTACGTTTCCCATGCTGGCGGATGGAATAAAGTAGGAGGAGTTGGTAACGGGAAACTGGTGAAAAAAAAAAGGTCGGGTTGGCTATAAAATTTAGAATTAACCAAGTGTATTAATTAGGTAAGTGACAATAGTAATATTAAATCTCATTAACAAGGTCACATCTGCTGTAAGAATTAATTTATTGTTATATAATGATTCAAAAAATTGGAATATGGCATGTGCATACTTGTAACATCACTACAACAAAAAGCAGCTATTGAGACACTTATTTAGAGACATATTTTTTTAAATGCCTCCAAAATTTATTATGAGGCACTTAATTGAATATTTTAAAATTCTGTAAACCTTATTAGACAATTTTGCTAAAAAATTGGCGGAACAAAGTTGCACCCATTTATTTTCTCCAAAAATAAAATAAAAAAATAAATAAAATTCTTTTAAACACAAGGAAAAACCTAGACGTCATTCTCATCTTTATTTTCTCTCAGCCACTCCATCTTCGCCGTTCAGATGAAGAACTACAATTTGTTCGTCTCCGGATTTGCGTTGGCCATGGAGAACATGTCGGTACCGGTGTGTTTCTTCACGAAGTTCTCGTCGGCCACTGAGCACCGTTTGCGTTGGTTAAGATCATGTTCCTCGGCCTCGATAATGCCGGCAAAACCACTCTCCTTCACATGCTCAAGGATGAGGTATTCTTCCTTCCTCTTTTTTCTGATTGAATTTTTTATTTCTTCTATTTTTTTAGGTTTTTTGGTTTGATTATGGATCCTGATGATGGAATTGTGGTTTGATTCAGAGATTAGTGCAGCATCAGCCGACCGACGCAATATTCGACGTCGGAGGAGCTCAGTATCGAAAAAATTAAGTTCAAAGCTTTCGATTTAGGAGGTTATCTGATCGCTCTGTTTTGCTGATTGTGCTTTTGAATGTGTTGGTGTGATATTTGTTGTGCTTAATTCTCTGGAAATAGTTGATTGTGGGGCTTGCCATCTTCTTCGGATCAATGATTGAACGGTATCGTTTTAAAAAAAAATTCTAGAAATCACTCCTTAAGTTTCAGCTGTATTTCTGGAATTCTTCAAGTCATATTTGGATTTAGATATACTTATTATTTTCATGGTTTGAAGGATTCAACCTCTTGCAATAGATGCAGCGTGACATGTTTTGCTAGAAATTTGGGCTTTGTAATGTTAATTAAGTTCTCTACTTTCTGTTACCTGAAATGTCTCTGCTTATACCTGAAATGTCTTTGCTTAGCTTGCTAATGGAGGTGATTATCCCTGATTAAAGATGCTTCTGGCATTTGAAGTGCTGTGGTGAATACATGTCTGTTGCTCATTCCCCTATGATCACAGTAATAAGCAAATTTTTTGGAAACACATTATATGCCAATATAACAGTTAAAACTCTTTAATGTAGTAATATTTTTATGGGTTATTTGTCAGCTACTTGTACAAATTCGACACAAACCATTGGAGTGCAGTATATAAACACAAAGTTGGGAATGATTACAAATTAAAAGCTGGTTATGATGCTGAGGTACACCATGGTTGGGCGTCACTCTGGGTAAGTTTCTCATCTATATAATTCAAGAGTTCCTAAGTTCAAGCGACTTTGATGTTCTCGTCCTTCCATCGTCTATCACGCTTATGCCTCACATCATCACATGTATTGGTTTCATTTAAAAGAAACATAAACCAAATGAAGTTTGGATTGGAATGTGCTTAATGTAACTAAAATGTGCTTAGTGAGCAAAGCTAAGGCACCAAAAGTCTCTCCTCAGTGAGGTCTTTGGTTCGATTCCCACCTACGTATGGGTTGTCTTTTCAATTTATTTGGATTTGGTCTAGTCTGTACTTTGTAATTATTTAGAATTCTTTGTAACTTTTGCCAATTCATGATATGATATGTAGATTGTATCTCCCTCTCCAAAAAAAGAAGTCTGTGTGAGTTTGATTCTAGGATGAAGCAAAGCGGTGATGTAAGTTGTGTTTTGAGCAAGACAAACTAAATATCGTGTCTGTTAACGAATGAATAGGTTGGAGATGGCAATGGGCGCAGGCTACTCCACATTTAATTATCCACAAACCATGACTCCAAGCCCTGCACCATTCCTACAAACCATCTTTTGGTAATGGTCATTCTCTGGAATGGAAAGAAAATATGGAGAATGGTGTGGCCTCTTATAATGGAACACAAGACAAGGTATGTGTTTCAGGGTTTTAAATTTGTCAATAAGAGCATGTATCTCCTTGTTGGCTTTGCCATGAAATCAGGTTTGTTTTGCATCTAGATAGCATGTTTAGATGATGCTAGTGTTTCAAGAAATCGAAGGGTGTATGCTCATGCTCATGATTTCAGTATCAACTCTATCTCTGTTAATAGGTAAACCTTTTATAAAATAGTGGTTCTATTGTTATCTAAGTGGAGTGTATAATCCCTCATGTTTCCCAAATCGAAATAAAGAAAACAATGTTGAGTAGGACGCAAGCAATATTAATATTCAGATTTTATTGTTTCCATATTTATTGGCCAAATATTGTTTCTTCCCTCTGATAATTAGATTTGAATAACTGGTTTGCAGTGATTGGGAGACATTTCTTTCTGGAGATGACCTAAGAATAAATTTGTGGAATCTAGAAGTCAGCAATCAGTGTTTTAATATCATTGACATGTAGCCCGTAAACATGGAAGATCTCATAGGTAATTTTGTCACCCACACATTGGGCGAATCGCTTTCTGGACATCAATTATGGTATTCTGATATTTTACACTTTTCTGTTCTAACATGTTGCTGAATCTTTGCTCTGCGGTGTAGGTGGCTCGTTGAGAGGTCAGGGATGGAAGTATGGTTCTGGAATTTTAGACGCAGTCTTCCCCATTTTGAACCCAATCGTGCAAGAGATACTCAACTTCGTGCATAAAGAAGAGGATGTTAGCAGAATCTGGAATTCTTTAGACACTCTGTTTTCTACTAACACTGCTTGGGATGACTTGATCAGCATTACAGTTCGACTTCGTTTGAACAAAAAAAATGGGATCCAATCATAGTGGTATATACTCTAATATCATTTCAGCCTTATGTGTTTGCCATTTTATTTGATACGGGCAATGGAAAGTTGGCATAACTTTTATCATGTTATTGTCATATCTTGAGAGACTAGTGAATATAAAGCATTCTGGCACGTTATTCTAATATCATAATTTTATTTTTTTTTTGGGGGTTTTCTGAAATCGGAAGCATCTGTTGTTATCAGATGTGTGAATGGATGTCACAACGGAGCACGTTGAAGCCTGATGTTATCTGCTACAATCTGCTCATAGAGGCTTATGGTCATGTCTAATTTCTAACTTGCATAAGTGTCTCGTAATGTTACTTTATTGACATATGAGATTTTATGCGACACATTATGTGCATCAAATTTAAAATGAATGTTGATGCTACACATTTTGTGTCTCTAAATTTATGTTTTATAGACACAAATAAGTGCCCTTATAGATTTATCAACATAAATTTTAAATTATTTAGGGCATCTATATGTGCCTCGAAAAATCAATCTTGGGACATATTAAAGTGATTGGAAAATTATTAATTTAGAGGCACTTAAAAAGTGTCCAGAACTCTTTTGGGACACGATACTTGAAGGCATATATGATAAGTGCCCCAAAATGGTATGTATTGGGGCACTTTTCGTGTCCGAAATCACTTTTTGTTGTAGTGCATCGAGGCCACAAGTTGAACTCTATTTTATTATTATGGCTCGATTGTTTCGGTGATAATGTTATATATAATATATTTATTAAACTCTAATAACTAGTTTGGATTAAAATATAAGATTCCTCAAAAACAAAGACTTAGGTATGTTTTATATAAATTTGTGTAATTGTGTATAATTACCTCTCAGGTGGGGTACATATGGCAAAAAGTAATTATAATATTTATTAATTTCTTATTAGACTAAATTAAGCTTAATCACATAACTTAAAATTTAAATTATAAGGATATTTTTATATAATTTTAATACATACTACCAAATATAATATTGATAAATGATGTGACAAAATATATCCCGCTTAAACATACCACATTTTATGTCATGTTGTATAACAAACGAGCTCTTACTGTACAAGTATGTTCTCATTCAAATTTTTAAAGTAATTTTATTCATAATAACATAATAGATATACTAAAATTTATTATATTTTATAAAAATAATGTTAATTAGAAACTTAGTATTACGATAACTAATTATTGTTTAGAAATACAAATTATATCAGGTTAAAAATTATGTATTTAAGTTAAATCACTTAACGAGCTAGCTCGTTTGAGAGCGTAATACCATCAAACTCCTGCTTGACTCGTCTATCTAATGAACATGAATGAGCTTTTATCTAGTGAGATCCAAGTAATTCGACTAATTTATAGCCATTTCCATAACAAATAAATTACACGAGTACTCGACTATTTTTTACACAAGTTGCATAGCTATTGCCAATGCTTTTGGAGAAAGAGTTCCGGTTAGTATGGTGTTTCATTCTGAGCCAGTACTTGGCGAAGAAATTCAAATTAATATTACTGTAGTCACTTACCTAATGAATACACTTGTTTAATATTTTTCCACCAGTTTCAGCTCTACCAACTCCTCCAACTTTACTACTTTGGCCACTATCAACACTACCACAACCACTCTCTCAAGAATGACGGCTTATGGTGCAGCCGTTTCTCTGCAGAATACAATTGACTATATTGGCCATTCTTCTCATTTTAGTCTTGTTGAGCCCTCTCTGCACATCATACAACTCGCCTACGAGGAGTTGCTGCCCTTGCAAAAAATTCTGCAAAAATTGGACGACACCAGCAAAAGCAGAAGCAGGAAGAAGGTGAATGCTTTGGATGGACGAATCAAAGAGATACTGTGGGAATTTGAAGACTTATTAGAATTCCTTCTCACATATCAGATTCTTTCACAATTGCAAAGCCCTCCTCCAGAGCAAGTAGATGGAGATGGAGGAATGGAAGGGAGAGTATGGGAAGTCCAAAGAAGCTTATTGGAATCCCTTCCCTCGCCAACAATCATCAATCAGTCTCACGCTTCACAATCTAGAAGAGGTGGGAGTGGGGGTGAGAGAGATGTATTTTTATTTTTCATTGATCTGCGGCCCCTACAAGATGATGTTCATTCCTTGATCCACGCTCTCAAGTGTACGCAGAGGGAATACATTTCTGAATTACTGAATATGCCTGAAGACGACGAGGCTATTTCCACAATAATTGGTTTTCCTGGAACCGAGTCAAAGATTATTGGATTATCGGATCAATTCCAACAACTTAAAATAGAACTTATGGATGCAGAGTATAAGGTCAACGCACTTGTTGGAATGGCAGGCGTTGGGAAGACAACTCTTGCTATGCAAATTTTTCAAGATCCAGATATCATGAGCCATTTTGAGCAGCGTCGCGCGTGGGTCACAGTAGGCAGAAAACCTCAACCAGTCGGTCAACTTTTACGAGGCATTCAAGCTCAACTGTGTGGAGATGAAAAAGTAGGAGGCTCCTTGGAAGAGTTATTGGAGGGTAAAAGATGCCTCATTGTGCTCGATGATGTATGGGAGAGAGAGGTATTCGATTCCTTGATCGATTCCGTAACAAACATCGGAAATAAAAGTACTCTAATCTTGGTTACCGCTCGAGAGTTAGACACAATTTTTGGGTACGGCGAGAGCACAGAGGTGGTGCGGTTTTTGAATGAAGAAGAAAGTAAGGAACTATTATGCGAGAAGGTGTTTGGTGATAAAGAGATTTGCCCTCCTCAGCTTCTCAAAGCCGCTACCAAAATTGCCAAGAAATGTGAAGGTCTTCCTCTCTTGATAGTCACTGTTGCTGACATTCTATCAAATTCCCAGAATACAGACCCAGATTTCTGGAATGATGTAGCTGAAGAAAGAAATTCAGTCTTTGAGGATGCACATAATCAAATATCTAAGGTACTTTACCCAAGTTACGACTACTTACGTCAATATCTCAAAATGTCTTTTCTGTTTATGGGAGTTTTCCCTCCAGATTATGAGATCCCCTCATCCAAGATCATCAACATGCTGACCGTTGAGGGATGGTTTCATAACACAGACAGAATACAATATATGGAAGACTCTGTTTGGGAATGCTTGGACGAGCTTTGTTTTGATAAGAGCATTGTTTTATACAACAGAAAGAGCATTTTTTGGTTCACATATTTTTATACAAACATATATAAAAATTGTCACCTTCATTGTGCGTGGAGGCATGTGTGTAGAGGGGAAGCTAGGAAGAACAAGTTTTATCATGTGTTAAAGAAGCTTCATGATGTCAAGAAGAAGAAGTTCTAAAAGGTCAGTGGCTTGTGTCTCCAAAATAACATTTTATTTGGCATCAAAGAATTTTGCAACTCCACGAGATTGAACTGTGCATCTTCTACACGTTCTCTCTATTTTATGGTCCTTACCACCAGTATCAAATCCCAATAGATGTTGGTTTCACGTTGCTTAGGAACTAGATGCTCTTAAACAACGTTTCTATAGTTTCCCAACAGAAATTCTCACACTCGTCCACCTAAAGTACCTTGCTCTAACTTGTAACGGAGAAATCCCTACAACCATATCCAAACTTTTCAACCTTAGAGTCTTGATTATCCATCCACATATCAACATTAGATGTTGTAGAGCTCCATCATATGTACCAATACAAATATGGGATATGCAAGAGTTAGAGCATATCGAGATATTGGGAAGGAGCCTCCGAGCTCCAACTCGGTATGCTACTTTGGAAAGGCTCTCAACACTTGTAGGTGTGAATGCTAGTATTGGCACTATCTTGGAAGTCTCTAGAAGAATTCCTAATATAAGGAAATTAGGAGTTCAGATTGAGTTGATGCCTAACGAGGACCATAACGATTTTTTGAGTTTCTTTTGTTGCATTTCAACACTTGAAAGTTTGAAGACACTTAAATGTAGTATCATAAATCCTGTGATCAAGTATGTCTATGCAACTAGGAGTACATTGATGTTGCCACGTGGATTGAAAAAGTTACATTTGAGTGGCATGGGTTTTCCTTGGGAATACATGGATGCGATTGGCTCTTTGCCAGATCTTCAAGTGCTTAAATTGCGATCCTACGCCTTTCGGGGTCCAACTTGGGAAGCACAAAAGGGAAGTTTTTCGAGTCTAGAATTTCTTCTAATTGAAGACACTGATTTGGTGCAATGCAAACCAAGATCTGATAGCTTCGATATGCTTAGCTACCTAAGCTTGAAACATTGCTACAAACTAAAAAAGATGTACTGGCCGACTTTTATGAAGAGAAGGAGGGATGAATATGCATTTATAAATATTGAATTAGTGGACTGCAAAAATCTTTCAGTGCAACTGCATCCACGGACTAATTTTTTCATCACTGTCTCTTCTTCTGATGACAAGAAACCCATTACTTTCAAGTTTTCGAGGTTAGTCCTGAATTTTAAGATATGTAACTTATTTTGGATTCTGTTAAAGATCATAACCTGAGTGGATTATGTATGGAACGAAAATGTTATATATTCAAAACGTTACTTGCTTTAATATGTGATTCAAGGATAGTATCCCTTTTTGTGTTATGCATGAATTAGCTTTCTTTTGGTATCACATGCAATCATTAGGTTTGAATTAATAATAATAATCATCATCATCATCTTGAAGTTTTCAAAGTTATGGCAGTCTAGTCTTAGCGAAAAATTAATCCTAAATATTGATCATCTCTACAGTTATTGTAAAAAAAATCATGCTTTATTTATATATTTTCAAATTTTGCAATGTATAATTCTCTTTCAAATTCATTATTGCAGACTCCGTGATGAGTGGAGGAGAGGATGGTGAAGGTATTTATGTATGTGAATGATGTGGAGGAAGAGAGTAATAGCTCTGTAAGAAATAGGTCATCTTATTTGTATAAACTTTATGATTTTGGGTTGAAATGGCTAGTTATTCCATTAGATAACTACTTGTGTAAACAAGTTTCTTTGTCTAATTGAATTGCAGTATGTTGCCATAAAATGTGTCACATGTACACACACAACAGAGAGAGTTGTAGAGTTTCTTGTATACTATGTATGATAATTTGTCAGAAATTTTGATAAGGGTGGCTACTCGTTTCTTGTTTGAAGAAGATGGTGGTATGCTTATTAATAGTTTCTTGTTTCATTGGGCCTTTTCTTGTTTTTTGGCAATATCAGCTAAATAAATTATTTTTGCTACTTAAAAGTGAACCAAATTGTTTGTTGTTTATTTCTGTTGGGCTTCATGGTTCTCTGCAGCAATAATTAAGCTAAAGACATGATTCTTACTAGTTGAATGTGAACAAAAGTGATGTGATCGAATTTTGATTTGCAGGTGAACTCTTTAAGCTTTGAATCTGCTGCTACAAAGTGATACGCACATGTAAATCTAAGTAAGAGTTTCCCCAATGATTTCTTGGTATTTTGGTTTTGATTTTTAATATATGGATGATCAGTACTCTTTTGATATTTTTGGGTTCTAGTTGTAATAGATTAACAATCAGTAATCTGATGTTTGGGTTTTGTAAAGGTTGAATGTTTGTTGAATCATACCAAAAACCATTTGTGTAAGAAATATGCGAAAGCCTCATAAAGTGGGACAATAAGTGATCTTGTTAGTATAAAATTCTATGAATTATTTTGGCTTGTAATAGCTTGTTATTCCATTATATAACTACTTGCAAGTCATAATCTATACTCCCTCTGTTCTTTTTTAAGTGCCCCATTAGTATTTTTGTTTTTTTTTTGTTTTTTAATATGTGTCAGTTTAGAATTTGAGAGTAAAGTCATATTTCATATTTACCCTTATTTGATACTATTGAAATTTGACAATAGTTGCGTGAATGCATTTATCATAATAATTAATAAGATTACAAAGGTAAATTTATCTATTTTCTTGATATGAGTAATTTGACGGATAAGAATACTTATAAAAATACAGATGGAGTACCTTATTTTACAAAACTTAATTTGCCTATTATATCCCTATTATATTTTTATTTTAAGAGCATTAATGTTATATTTATAACAAACTTAATAATTACTTTTAATGTTATAGTTATATAAGTGGTATAGTTCTATATACCTCTTGCTCCTCCAAAGATATAAACGACACATCTTGTTGAATATTGAAGTATATTGATTCAAAATTGACAATTTATTCTTTTCTAGATTCAGTTTTTGTTAGTTATTGTGTTATCTTTGATTTTTAGTACCTCTTGTTAGTATTTCTAGGATTTCTAATTTTTTGTTTAAATTTTGTTTTCATTATTTTTGCCATGTAAAGAGGACTATAAATATCTCTTCGTAATAGCGAATAAATGCATCAGCTTTTGGAGTTGTTCTCACATATATTGCATTAGTTCTCTTCTTTGTTTGTTCTCTGTTTTCTGTTCTCAACACCATCTAAGATCATTCATCTTATCCTATGGTTCATAGGCTTAATCAATATCTTTTTATTGGTAAATGAATCAATTTCCTTTTGATAACATATTCTGAGTATGTATTTGGAATCGTAGCCATTGATATGAAAATCAATAATGCGTGAATTGAAGTTTTTTCATCGGATTAAGTAATTAAATTCAGGTAGAGATTATTTTTGACGAGGTTTAAATAGAGATTTCTCAGAATATATTGAAGATTTAATTATATTTTTCAATGACTATTTAATTTGATTCTATTTGATTAATGATATTCACTTTTCCTTGAAGAAAAATTTATTGTAGCACTCTTCCATAAAATGACTGTGCTATTATATAGTGGGATAATAGTTTGTAAATACTCGAACTTTTGGCCGACATGGCAATTTGGTGAAGATGAGACACTCTTCCCATCTCTCTTCCACCTCACCATACCCCGACAACAGCTACGGCCACCAGTCCATCGTACTACACCGCCACAAATGCGGCGAGGCCGCTACACACCTTCGACCACTTGTTCCTTTGATCTTCCACATTTGGATACTCAAGAATACGCGGCCACCGCCTTCCCTTTCTTGTCAGCGCAGAAGGGATGCAAATCTTACTCTTTATTTTCCCATCATTTTGCACCTTGCATTGATGAGGCCATTTCTTCATCTCATTCTTGTTTTCTTGAGGTCGATTCTTGTCGATTTTGCACTTCGAGATGAGCGAAGCATCAATGAGATGAAGAGATTGTTGGAAATGGTTAGCTCTCCTTCTTTTCTTGGGCTTGTTCTATGCTTTGTTTTCATGAAGTGGTCATGGGCTAGGCCGTTCAGTTGGGGCTTTGTTTGCTTTTGATTAATTTTCTCTGCCCTACTTTGTGTTGATGAGGTCTAGCGCAGCCATCGTGGCTTGACAAAACATGAGATTTGGCTTCCAGATTTCTCGCTAGAGATGATGCGTTTGGCAACGGAATCTTCTTTTCTTCTCTATTTAATTGGTCGGAATTCTTCATTCTGAAGATATATAAGAAAAAGTTCCAGACTTGGCTACGGTTCTTCATCTCTTCTCTCTCTTCTTGTTGGTGCACCTGTTCCTCTCTTCTCCATACCAATTAGAGCATAAGTGTGTGTTCTTGTTGGTGCTGTTTGAACCTTGGGACGAATTGGCTTGTTAGACTTGCACTCGGTTGTCGCCGGAAACTCGTCTTCAGGTATATGTTCGCACGAGCTTTGTATGCAGTTGTTCAACACAAAGATCAGGTATATATTGGCATGAGAAAATGAATAATCAAGGAATGTACAAAAGTTGTCGGCTTCATTCTTCATGGTGTAGAGGAAGAACAAGGCTTGTTGATGGCTTAGCTGCTTGTGTCTCGGAAATAACATTTTATTTGGAATCAAAGAATTCTGCCACTCAGTGAGATCGAACAGTGCATCCTTTACTCGTTCTCTCCTTTTTCTGGGTCCTTACCACCAATATCCAAGATAACTATGGTAATCACGCATACAACATAATTAATTTAAGTTTTGATGTTATAAAATATTTTTGTTTTACTTTGCTGCCTTTTTTTTTCTTTGTTATTCTATATATATATGCTCACACCCTAAATTTATCTATCAATTTTCAGGTGGGGGAGGAGCCATAAATATAGTTTGGATGGAGCTAAAGTTGAAAATAAAAAAAGATTATAAGGGTGTTAATACATAAAAATTCTAAAAAGTATCAAAACCATAGTGTTAAAATTTTTTTGCTAGGGGTGCTTGAGCTCACCCCAGATCCCCACCTAGATCCACCCCTGTGTTTATAATTTCAATCATTGTATTATTGGATTGTCACCTGAATTTAAGAATGTGACTTACTTTTTATTCAGTTCATGATTATAAGTTGAGTGGATTAAGAAGGTGTTTGGCTAAGCTTATTTTAAAGAGCTTATAAGATATTTCAAGAGCTTATAAGACATAATGTCTCAAGAGCTTATAAGTTGTCAAGGTGTTTGGATAATTGAGCTTATAAGCTAGAGAAAAAATCGTGAGTTAGAGAGAGAAAATTGACGAGAAATGAAGTCGATAGTGTATATGTAGAAAATAACGAACCATAGTAAGATTATTTTGGTAAATTCATTGTTACTTATATGTTTACGAATAAATAAGTTGGGACTGAGCTACTTATTTTTAGGAAAGCTTATAAGCTATTGGATATTATTTTAATAGCTTATAAGATGTTTAGGAGCTTATTTTGTCAAACACTGTGCATGAACTTATAAGCTCCTAAACAGCTTATTAGTTGTTTTGAAGAGCTTAAACACCCTCTATGTATGGAATGAAAACATTAATAATCACTTTTGTTTATGGGTATACTTATATTTTGGTAGGAATTCTTCCATCGAATAGAGACTGTTGTGTGAAATTTAACGCATCAAAGGATTCTCCAAGAAGTTGAATTTCTCACTCATTGATGTGTTGAAATATCCAACCCATGTGAAAGTCGACATTATTGCTGTTGTGAAGAAATTGGTAGTCATAGTTGTTGGACGCTCGCCTTCATTCTCGACAATGCGGTAAATGAAAGATTTGTTAGTCTCTCCCTATAAAATTTCCTTCTACAATTGCGGCTATAGGATGACTATACGGGAAGAAATTTGCAGCTAAATTCCTCTACAAAATTGATATGAATTCTGCCAAATGAAAATGTGGAAGGTTTGTGCAAGAGTAGTGCAACAAACGAGGCAAAACAAGATAGAATCCGGTGAGTGCATTTCGAGAGAAGAAAAGTGAGGTTAAAATCGTAAGATTTTGATCTCTCTAACGTATTAGATATGAAGTATCTCTCATTTTCTTATGATAAATTTGTAACCAAAGAGAATGCATCCTTATCATACAAAAAGTAGGTAAAAGAAAAGATCAAAAAAATTATCACATTTTAGTTGTCTCTATTTTGTTTTATGTCATGTTCCCTAGGTTGGAAATTAAAGTTTATCTCATCAATTCTTTCATAATAATATTATCACATTAATCCCTCCATGATAGTATTATTCAAAATTAGAGTGAAAATAAGAGAAGAGACATGTCCTAGGAAAAATTTCATCCTAATCGGATAAAATTCTGTTACATAAACATGTAAAAAGGATGGAAAAGAGTGAAAATGTTTGTTTTCTATCCTTTTCCATCAGAGAGAAAACATGAGAAAAACAAACAATCGGAAGGAAAATAGAAACAATAAAGCTATGCGGCCACATTATAACTGGTCACAGAGGGATACTTTAATAATTACCAATATAATTAGCTAACAAAATAATAATATTAAATTAATGTGTTAATCATTTTTACATAAATATCATTTTTCCATCTATTCTGAAAAGCGATTAAATTTATTAGTTTTAAATTTGAATTTTGACGATAGATGGATAAAGTAGAACCAAAACACAATATGGGTAAAAATGTAATTCCATAAGTATGGTTTTAATGTAAAACCAATTTTTTAAATAAATCAAATTTTAAGTAAACTTATTTTTTTATTTGGGTCGGATTATGGCTGGCCATAATGTGGTCAAATAGCATCAATCAAATAGAAATGAGTGAAAATACAATGGACATCACTCCAACAATACACATACTTCAATTCTCACAACAGAATTTACACAACCTCTGCTCATGCACTCGAAATTACAACTGAATCTTGTGTATGTGTGTGTGAGAAAGAGAGAGAAAGCATTCAAGGAGTAAGATAGATAGTGAAATGAGTGATGGTTTCGACGCCATCAGTGGTATGCTGATCCACATGCGGCAGAGTTTCAATGGCGGCAAACCCTTTAGCATTCTCATATTTGCCGGTCCCACCAACAATCGCGATGTGAGAGATCGGCGTCGCCGTCCGGTGCACCCCGAAGAAGCTCACCGTGTCGAAGATCTCTCCGTCGTGGAACACCGCCGTCAGCACCAGCGTGTGCCTGCTGCCGAGCTGCCCCGCCGTCACGAAGGGCTGGCTGCCGCCCCCGGCAACAACATTTTTGCCGTTGTTTTGGACGACGGTGTTGGACGGAGAACCGTTGAGGCTGACAAGGAAGGGGAGGTTGTTGTTGTTGACGACACCGTTGTCAGTGTTGAGTGGCACGCCGCCGTTGATGGGGAAGATTTGGATGTTGCTTTTGGAGAACGGAGCTGGAAGATTTGGTTGTTGGCGTCGGAGCTGGCTAAGACCAGCCACCGCCCTACCGGAGGGGTGTGAATCACAAAGGATGTCATGCATGAAAAAGGAAAATGTGGGGCTATCGACCTCACATAGTATTTTTTGTTTGTCGATAAACGTAATGTGAATTTAAATTGTGACTTATCAATAAAAGCCGCTTATGAATCATTGCATCCAAAATCGCATGATCTCTTGTTGCATATATATATATATATAAATATTTTCACAACTTTTCATGCAGATATTAGATTAATTATTCGATTAGACAAAATTCTTGGCTTTCTCCATTTCCATCACATAATTAAATTTCACTTCACAAACAAACTGCAATTTTAAAATTTACCATTCCCTACTGTGCAAAAAACATTAGATGGTCGATTTACAGAAAATGGCAGTTTCCAGATATAGCAACTCCACTAAAGGAAAATTCTATGAAGATTCAGTCAGGCCGAAACCCAGAACGCATCTCGACTTAGAACCCAAATCGACGAGTTATTCCACGGGGTGAAAGAGTAGAGAAACAGCATTCTTCAGCTAGATCACAGAGAAGGAAACTTACAAGACCATCAAGTGTTTTGGTTAGAGTGAACTTACAAATGCTTGGCAAATATGGTCTCAACAACACCCTTAGCTATAGGGTGATAGCCTGCACAAGCCTCGGAGAAAACCCTCCTCGCAAGCATCTTCTCCTCTTCTTTTCCTGCGCCCTGGACTAGTCCTCTATAGAGCAGCCGGAGATACTTCATCCGTCCAACTTCTTTCAGAGTTTTCTCAACCTCGTTATAGTAACTGCTGCACCTAGATGCAATAGCATGCTGAAGAAACGCCACCTTGACATCATAATCTTTCGATTCTGCAAACCTATAGCGCTCGTCCAGAGCTGCTAGCTGTGATACGACCAACATGACAATGTTTGCGTCAGAGCTACTGCTTTCTACATGGTGAATATAAGAGGGTGCAACTATTCCAGAGACAGAAGAAATGTAGATGTCTAATAGATCGACTAAAGTCAGTTATGCTTTATCTTGTAAGACACGAGAAGCAAGGAAGGGCATTCCGGGAAATCGAACAGACAGGACATACTTGAGTAGCAAGAAAATCTAAAACCATAAAAGCAAGATCACAATTTGGCGAAACCCATTGTTTATTTCAGAATAGTGCGACTGTGCGAGAGCGCGAGTTGTGTTTCTTAACCGTACCTATTGTGATTGTTGGCCCAACATAGCAGCCAAAGCCCATTTATTCTCCTTAAATAGCTCTTAACCCTATTCCCAACATGGATTGGAATAGCACCATAGACACGCCTCCTATTCCCTTTGTGAGAGGCTGCAACATAGCAAAAAGGCTTTCCCATTCCCATTCCCATTGTGTGCGCAAGCCTGTGAGTGAGAGAGAGATAGAGAGAAAAAGCTGCTGCCGTTTCTTGCCTTTGTGGCTGTGATTGCGGAGCCGACGAGATAGCCACTCCCTTTGGCGGAGCCGTGGTTGTGTGTGTGCGTCAAAGGAGGAGCCGCACCTGAGCCGAATTGGTATCTCCATTTTTCCTTTCTTTTTTCCTTTGCTGTGTGCAAGTGTCAAGAAAGTTGCCGAGATCGACGTAGAGGTACTGCGGGAGCGCATTTGACAGCGAGGCTGTCCGGATTCTAGCAGTGGTATCGAGAGAGGTTTGTCTCGTTGTCGCGTCGCGTAAATCAGTGTTCAGTTACGCGGGTAAAACGGTGCCTCGATCTTAGGCACCGCTCGGGTAAGGCGGCTAAAACCTCTCTGTTTTAAAATTCTAGAAAACTGCCGATTGGCGCAGTATAGGATTGGGTTTTGCTTCTATTTACCAACGTGTCACTTGTTTTTAGGCTGCGTGATTAAATCGAAAATTTATTTGCCTTGAGAATATTTGCTACTCTGATTTGTATTCCGCTGCATTAAGGCTTATATATTTGTTCTTCGGTTTTATTGTGTGTCGTTATGTCTTCTTTGACGAATTATGATTTGACACCTTTTGATGGTAAGACGGACTTTGGTTTTTTGATATATTGAGTTACCAATTGGAGCAGCTAGGATTGAGTCTATGAGTTGCTAGTTCTAGGTAGCTATGTGATAAATTGAGATATTATATATGAATGTGTTTCATGTGTATCTCATGCCTATGAACTTGCTTGTTTGTTGTTGCTTTGTGACTCTATGTGTAGGGATCTAAGTGACCCATCTTTGTTTTTCGAGCATGCTTAGTGATTTGCTCTAAGGTGGAGCTATGTGGTTGAGCTTTAAGTTTAGGGTGCATGAGCTTAGGAATTTGTTTCCTTGTGTGTCTCTGTGGTTGCTCACTTTGAGGTGGAGCTTTGTCCCTTGCTTTATGCTCGTTTTTCCTTGTTCTTTGTGAACATACCTTTGTGGTTCATTCTATGTGGCTTTGTGGTTTGGTGGCTTGGTTCCAGCTTCGTGTCTTCGTGATGGCTTAGTGACTTTGTGTTTTTATGATCTGTGTGATCTATGCTAGCTTAGTGATAGCAATCTTTGCGGTTTACCGTCTGTGTGATGGTTGTGATGATCTTTGTGATCTTCTGTAGCTTTATGCTTGTTATCTTTGTGATTGCTTTGTGGTCAACTAGCTTTGTGTTAGTTAGCTTTGTGATGTTTCTTTGTGAGCTTCTAATTGTGCATTTGTTGCTTTTATGCTTTGTGATGTTTTTTTGTGAGCTTCTAATTGTGTATTAGTTGCCTTCATACTTTGTGATTGCTTTGTGAGCTTCTAACTGTGTGTTAGATATCTTTGTGCTTTGTGGTATTTTTCTGTGTGTCTTTGTTGCAGGTATGAACATGGTTAGTTTACCCTTGGATCTTTGTGATCCGTACAAACTATGTTTGTACAAAAAAGTCCCATGTTTAGCCTTTGTGGTTCTACGTCAGGCAAACTGTGCCCTTGTTCTATCTTCGTGATTTTACAAGGGGGCTCGGCGAGGATGATTGTGCGGTTTTGTTCTCCAATGCACACAGCAACACGGTTGGGCCAAAGGTGGAGATTGTTGTGATTGTTGGCCCAACATAGCAGCCAAAGCCCATTTATTCTCCTTAAATAGCTCTTAACCCTATTCCCAACATGGATTGGAATAGCACCATAGACACGCCTCCTATTCCCTTTGTGAGAGGCTGCAACATAGCAAAAAGGCTTTCCCATTCCCATTCCCATTGTGTGCGCAAGCCTGTGAGTGAGAGAGAGATAGAGAGAAAAAGCTGCTGCCGTTTCTTGCCTTTGTGGTTGTGATTGCGGAGCCGACGAGATAGTCACTCCCTTTGGCGGGCCTGGTGTGTGTGTGCGTCAAAGGAGGAGCCGCACTGAGCGAATTGGTATCTCCATTTTTCCTTTCTTTTTTCCTTTGCTGTGTGCAAGTGTCAAGAAAGTTGCCGAGATCGATGTAGAGGTACTTCCGGGAGTGCATTGACGACGACGAGGCTGTCCGGATTCACAACAGTACCTGTGAGGCTTCGACAGATTTAGGCAAATTTTCCAAGAAAAGCTCCCATTCCTGTCCTCCCAATTGAGCAACTTCATCCTCATTCGGCATCCTACCTGACTTAAACTCGTTAGCCAATGACACAATCTTTGTATAGATTTCAGAAGCAGGCTCCATTGCGTCTGAAGGTATGCCAGTTCCCTCAGTCCATACTTTTAGATCAGTTTGATCTTCAATTCCAGGAATATTTGCTTTTAGGAAATCAAGAAACATGTCGGTGTCAATAGACTGGAACTTGAAGGTGGCAATATATTTTTTAAGAAACTCATCAAATGCAGGCCTCCCAATCTGTGCATAAATTACAAACAACACAAATTAAGCTTAAAAAGAAAAACTTCACCAAGTAGTGCGTACATATAGTTATAATTTATAACACAATAAAATAAATCATGTCCATTAATTTATTAAAATCAATGAATTTGATTTATTCTTATTTCTTACACTTATTAGTCGTCACCTCAATATTACATTCCTGCATTTTTATTCCATTTTTATTCCATTCCTGCATATAAGTCGTCACCTCAATATTACAGAACACTTCATATAAATCACAATAACATCAATCTTAGGTGCTTTTCAACTTTGTAATTGTATGCATTAGTCAACCTGCAAGATGTCTAGATTATTGATGCTTTATTAACAAAACGTAGCATTCATCAACCTGCAACTCCAATGCGCTTTAAGGGCTAAAATTGTTGTTGTTGCCGTCTTAAAGTATAAATTATTGTACATATTAATCATAAATATAATATAGATATAATATAATTATTTATATCATTCAAGTAAACATATAATAAGGATATAGCAAGTGGGAGGGGTTGGTAATGGGGAAACTGGTGAACAAAATATATCGGTTGGCTATAAAATTTAGATTAAACAAGTGTATTAATTAGGTAAGTGACAATAGTAATATTAAATCTCATTAACAAGGTCACATCTGCTGTAAGAATTAATTTATTGGTATATAATTCATAAAATTGGGATATTCCATGTGCATACTTGTTGTAACATCCAGGCCATAAGTAGCACACTCTATTTTATTATCATGGCTCGATTGTTTCGGTAATAATGTTATATTTCATATATTTATTAAACTCTCACTACAACAAAAAACTGTTTTTGAGACATCGAAAAGTGTCTCAATATATACCATTTTGGGGCACTTATGATTTTTGGGGCACTTATCACATGTGTTGCCAAGTATCGTGTCCCAATAGTGTTAGAGGCACTTTTAAGTGTCCCGAGATTATTTCTTAAGGCATAAATAAATGTCATTTAACAGATTTAATTTGTGTCCCAATATTTCTTGAGGCACATTTTATGTCCTGATATTTATATAAAAGACACAAATAAGTGTTTCGATATTGTATTTCAAGACATTTACACATGCCTTGAAATGTAATTTCAAGACACTTATTTGTGCCTTTTACATATATATCGGGACACAAAATATGTAGCGTCAAAATTTCTTTTATGTCTCCAGATTAATTTATTGGGACACTTAATTATGCCCTTAAATTCAATTTGAGGCACATAATGTGTAGCAATAAACTTCCATATATGTCCACGAATTAATATTTTGAGGCACTTACTTAAGCTTTCACATAAAACTGGAAACACTTTCATGTGTAGAATTATAAATCTTGTGCCGCCAAACACATTGCAATATATTGAACGTAAATTTATTTAAAATCTGTAATATCGTCAACTTTTTAATACTAAACAATCTAAATGACAAGTATGCGTGAAGCTCATCTTCTCTAATTCATGTCCATATTTGCTAGAAAAAAAATAAATATAGTCATAAAATTGTTTCTACATATTACAAATTACAAAATCACACTATCTAAAATATGAAAGGTCTTTTGAGATTGAGTGCTCTTGCTCCATCAAATTCTTGTATCAATTTTCATTCTCATCAAAGACAATCTGCATATGAGATAAAGAAAATATTACAAATACCATAAAGAGATGAGCTCTACATAATCTGTAGACATACACATTTCATCATATACATAATTTTAATAGTTAAGAAAAAAGAATATACCAATGAAAGGTCAAGCGATCGATGCTTCAATAGAATCTTCAATTGTTTCATGAAGTTCTGTTGGATAAATCAACATTTCTTCATGCTTTAAATAAATTGAATGACCACCTCATAAATTCCAGGCATAAGGTCCCTACCATTTAGTACAACATCTCCTATTGCTTTCAAAATGACCATTGCAACAATTTCATTCAAAATAACAAGACTTTTCAATTTCACATAGGCTCCAACCTAAAATTTGATGCTTATTAATTACATAATCGATAGCATATATAAACTTATTTTATGTAATAAGTAACTTTATTTCTCATGTTTACCCTTATACGAGCTGGACGACTAATTGATTCAGAGAAAGTTTGATTATTTGGAGATGAAACCTAAGTACTTCGTACCTGAGATAGTCCACCTGAGTGTGATATAGTATGCACCAAAGCTATCAACTCTTCAACCTTTTTCGATTAAGGTGAATCTGCAAAACGAACTATAAACAATCTCATTGACTTCTCTTGGAGTAAAACTAAGCCAATGAACAAATCATTTCCTCTTTCTTTTCTTTTCTCTTTTAAAGTTTACACAATTATATTACTCAAATTAATCAATGAGTTTAAAGACAAACGATGGCCATAATTAAAAGGTTCTTGAAGGTACGTTTAAGACATACATGTAAGTCACCTGAAGATAACAGATGAGGGTGCTGGTTGTAACGCTATTCGAATGCTAGACCCAAGCCATCTAAGATCACCAATAGCTTGCTTTAGAGTTGCATATTAATATAAAAGAATCACTTTGCTGATAGAATAATAGTTCAAAATTTTTAATTAACATATAAATTTTTTTAATTAATAGAGATGCAAAAAGATTTTAATGGAATAGTAGATATATTCAGAAAAAAGCTACAGAAAAAGAAAATTATGCCAAAGGAACACTGTAGGAAGAGTGAAAACCCAGAGACTGAGAAGGTTTTGTTAAGTATGAAAGCACTATGATAATCGCTATATTGTTGAATAATTTGACTTGACTAATACTTGATCAAGTTCAATTCTTAGTCTTTAGGAGTCTGTTAGTTGAATTTATTAACCTTTGCTTAGAGAATTGCTTCAGTTCCTATTTATTTGTTATTAGTTGCTACTTGAGATTTGCTGTTATCTGCAAAGTTATCTTGTTGCCTAGTAATAGGCCTTTGATTGTATACACTTCAAAATTCTCTCCACTAAAGTTGTATGATATTTATTGATTATTGATATCTATCAGCTATAATAATATTTCTCTAATAGTGCAAGGTTTAGCATGGAAGAGATGTTGAGAATTCTTTCAATGTTGCCCACTTCCATCAATCATAGAAAGACGCCCATGCAGACCTACTGGCCTCCATGAATATTGTCAATCAACAAACATATCAATTAATTGGAAAACAAAACACATACATCAGTACTGGTCAAATTAAACTATATCAATTCATAAAGTAATTAATATCAACTTTTGCACCAAACTCTTTTTCTTTGGTTCTAAGTGCAGGAGCCTATCAAGTTTCATGGTTTCAGAATTCGAGGATTTCAATTCAACAAATCAAGATAGAGAATGATTTATACTAAAATTAAACTAATTAACAAAACAGAAAACCTAGCTACTAGCAGCATGTATATTGTTTATGAATCATTCTTTTGGAGACACTAAACTTTCACTGTAGAAACCAACATATTCTCGTGTGGCGAAAACTTCACCAATCCCTTAGTAGTAGACACGCAAACCATGTAAACAGATCAAATGAGAGCATCTAGAATCGCGATGGATTTAACAAAAAAGAACAAATGCAAGGGATTAATTACTGTCTAGCAGCCTACACACGCCGCCTGATGCAGAATCACACACACCACATAACCACATGAGCAAATTTCATTACAGAAATTGAAAGTGTTGCTTCGCTTAAACACACAACTGTTATGTAGACTGTTATCCACACACAGAGTAAAACAGCGGAATAAAAATCTTGAAGAACACTGAAGAAACTTTTTCTACAGATTAAAATTATAATCTGTAGATGCCAATATGGCGAAATGATTCACTATAAAATTTACAGCGAACGTTACAAAAACTCACTACTTTACCACAAGATAAAGTCGGAAAGTTGAGTACTAAAAGTATCTATCGAGATCTATTAAAAAGCTAAGAAGCTATCTCTCAAGATATATGAAAATACTAAATATTTCCTCACAACACTCGTGTACTAAAAAGGACAACCTTCTAACACCATTAGAAGTTAAAACACTTCGTGTGATATTGGAAATGTTATGAAAACAGACTCAACAACATAAACAGATCTCCAGATTCTTCTTCAATGATTGCGTATCTTTGCTGTCGCTTTGCCTCTGCTTTTATAGACGTTAAGAGGCCTTCGACTGCATGTAGTGGTCCACGATTTGGCCCACTAGGTAGTGACTAAGTCATGACAGTTAGTTGAATGACTTGCTCCTGGAAAGTAGGAACCGAACAGACTTAGTCCTCACGATATGTAGCGATCATTTTCGTGTTCCCAAGATGTGTTACCATCGCATCCCGCGAAAACATGTCGTAACACGCACACTAAGGAGAAGAAAGCGGCAAAACAATATACAAAACTAACTCCTTGAAATCAGGAGAGTTAGTCCGAGTTAACCAACTCTAACAAACTCTCCCTTTTTGCCTTTCTTCACAAAACCTGTATATACTTACAATTTACAGAATATACAAACTCCCTCGAATCCCAAATATATTAATGAAACCAGAATATACTCCCCCTGTAAACAATCTCCCCCTGTTTACGTCAATACCATCATAACAGTTCCTGCCACACATTCATCAACAACCATCAAAACAATGACACCATCACAGTAGAAACCATTCAACCATAAACGTAGCAGGCATCATAAAAAACCATCAGATGTTCATCAAAAAACAATAAAAAGATGTCCGCGCATCATCAA
Source organism: Salvia rosmarinus (assembly GCA_036937905.1). NCBI lineage: Eukaryota > Viridiplantae > Streptophyta > Magnoliopsida > Lamiales > Lamiaceae > Salvia > Salvia rosmarinus. Next base: position 649,208 of record CM072820.1, on the reverse strand, counting down.
CCAACCAACAACTAAAAACACGTTCAAGAGTTCATAAAAACAGATTCAAATTCAGTCAGTCTGCACCCATATCATCATCCCATGTTGCTGCATGTTGTTGCTCCCCTGTCTTTACTCCCCCTTTTTGGGAAGAAAGAAGGCCCAGTAATTTGATCTTCAAATCATTCATGTCAATACGCGCACTACGAAGACTTTCTAAGAGGGTTTGCTCCAGCTTTGTAATGCGCTCAAGCATGGAGTGAACCGTAGACTTTGAGAGCATCACCATTTCTTTGGAAGCCGTGTCCGAAACCTGTTCATCAATTCCTTTAGACGGATTAGTCCATGGGAGGTTTGGGAGCTTATTACTGTAAATAAGGTATTGCTTATGGTGAAGTTCTGAAAGTCTTCGAAAAGTGCATCTCGGGCTCCATCAGGAAGACCTTGTTGCTTCAACAGTTGGTATATCAGTGAGGGAAACGGCAGTAATCCAGGGTTCGGCCTTGCAGCAATCACTCCAATTTGTTCCACGATCAATTTCCCGAGATTAAATCGAATCCATTTCCCAAGCTTATATAACAGAACACCGTGGGGCATTGTAACGACTATGTTATTGGAGGAAACAATCCAGTTCGAAGTCATGATTTTATAGAGAACAGAATGAAGATATGTCAGGTTGCCACTTGACATTGGATTCTTCCATTTTCTAACTCTTCCACCTGTTATCTCATCAGCTACCATATCAAAATCCTCAACAGCCACATCGTTAGTCAGCTCATCAATCCCATAAAAAGCGTTGATATCACAAGCAGTAATGTGAAAAACCCGACGCCTAAAGTACACCTTACAATACTTGTTTGAAGTACACTCAGCGAAGGATTTATCCATGTTTGCATACACATGCCTTATCACATTCTTAGGATAGGGATAAATAGCCGAGACAGTGCGAAATAGACAACGTTCTTTCAAGAATTGATAAGATTATCTTTGGGCAAAGTTACCTCGTCAATCCTTCGTTCATTCAAACACTTCAGATGTTTTAATTGTTCCCATCTCTTTTCAGCCTCCCTCGAGTAGAATTTGAAGGAGATTGCTCTCTCAACTTCGACATCAGAATCCGCAAAGATTGAGGGATTCTCCGAGCTGCAGTCCCAATCTTCCTCATCGGAATACGGGATATGAGGTGTTGGAGGCACTATTGCGTCAACTGTCTCAGGGACAGCCGGTGGGGCATCTGGCTTGGTCTTTGGTTCTGGCACACTTTCCTTTTGCTTTCCTTTCTTTATCATCGTCCTTTTCAGCTTTTTTAGAATTTCACCCAGTGAAATGTCGTCATCACTGGAATGTGGGTCAGATTGACCAAGTTCTGTTAGTTTCAAGACAATGTCTTCATCTAGAGTGTCGGAGGAGTCACTTCGGGATACCCATGTCTCTGATTTTGATTCAGAGGATGTCTCTGTGGTTGTTTGGCCGTCATTTGGGTCGTCGGCTTCTGGAGAAGGTTCTCTGGGCGGTGGAGCGTCCTTTTTCTTTTGGGATTTTGAAATTACCGGTGTGTCACCAGTAATATCAATATGAATTGGTGGACCTGGACCTCCTACCCGTGGTTGACGAGGTATCCGTTCCGATCTTCTCGTTGGAACACTCGACCTTTTCTCTTCTTCCCGGTCTCTTTAGGGTTAGAGGGCTCGCCCTTCTCGGGATACACGACTTCAAGAGATGTTATCTTCAACGGTTCCAATGGAAACGCTAGAGTCCTCTCCGGTGCTATTTCTGGCGTCGTATTCGGGCTTGGCTCTGTGGATGGCTTCGGTGTCGACGTTAACGCCTGTTGGAATTCTGGGGAATTTTCCAGAAACTTGGCAAGGCCGGCGAGGAGGACAGAGGTCGCTGGATCCATTTCTTTTTCTGGAGAGAAAATGTTAGGCATACCAAGCAAGATGAATGAGATAAAATGAAATGTTTCCACAGACTTTGCAATGAATAAAGGCTCAGTGATTTGATCGTGTGTCAGTGCGGCAGATTTATAGGCAGGTGTGCAGGCAAGAGGATAGGCATGCAGGTGATGTGATTTAAATCCAAAAAATATCTCTTTTAACAAACCCTAATTTTTAGGAACTAACACCACATCATACGGTACCATAAAAATAGGAGATAAATATGGGGATTTGTTGAGATAAAAACAGATTTAATAAATGTGATACCTCTTTAACCAATTTCACGCTGATATCTCCAAAAAATAGGGGATTTAACGGAACTAAAAAAATAAAAAAATGGGATTCACTCACGGATTTTTCGGGGTATTGCACAGAATGTCATCGCAACATCTCCATAATCATAAGCTCATTTTAATCAGAATAAAACATATAAATACAGCCCCATGTAAAATCCGATTGCACTATTTTTAGGCTTTCGAAAGCAATCATGGCTGCACCATTTTGTAAGGTAGCATCGTCGCTGCGAACGCCGTGCCCCCCAAACTACTTTGGTGTTTTTCTGTATTATTAAATATTCTTCCTCATATTGAGCTGTCTGTTTGGAGAACATGTTAGATGACAAACTTCAACACAGTAAGTGTTATCAAAACAGTTGTATCACCTTCGGATATTGCATTTTGTGATACAAACAAATATATTCAAGCTTTATTGGCGAGAGCAAAGACCAAGAGATCTACGAAGACTCATAAATCTCTCGTGATCTAGGGGCTTAGTGAAAATATCAGCGATTTGGTTTCGGTTTCACATAATCTAACTTTGATTACCTCATCCTCCACCAAATCTCTTATAAAATGGTGTCATATATCTATGTGTTTTGTCCTAGAATGTTGAATGGGTTTTTAGAGATATTGATTGCACTTATGTTATCACAATACACCAATGATCGGTGCTCACAATACCGTAGTCGTTAAGCATTTGTTTCAACCAAAGGAGTTGTGTACAATAACTTCCATTGCTATGTACTCTGCCTCGGCGATGAGATAAGGACACACAATTTTGCTTGCGACTATGCCAAGACACCAAATTATTTCCAAGGTAAAAACATCCCCCACTCGTACTCTTCCTATCATCCGTATCCCCAGCCCAATCCGAATCACTAAATCCAACCAAATTCGTGTTCGTGTCTTTTGAAAAGAAAATGCCAAGGTCCAGTGTTCCAGAAACATACCTGATAACACGTTTGACAGCCTTTAAGTGTGACATTTTAGGCTTAGCTTGGTACCTGGCGCACACACACACTGAACATTAAATCTGGTCGTGTGGCTGTGAGATATAGGAGACTTCCTATCATTGATCTGTAGAGTGTTGGGTCAACATCTTCTCCAGCATCATCTCTGGTCAGTTTATCACTTGACCCCATTGGCGTTTTCATATGCTTTGCTCCTTCTAGCTCGAATTTTTTCACCATATCCTTCGCATATTTGCTTTGGGACACGAAAATTCCATCATCCATTTGCTTGACTTGGAGACCTAAGAAAAACGTTAGTTCTCATACCACGCTCATCTCAAATTTAGACGACATAGCACCTGCAAACTTATCAAGCATTTTTTGTGAGGTAGATCCAACAATCATATCATCCACATAAATTTGTGTGATAAGAATGTTATGCTGACTTCGTTTTATAAACAATGTTCTGTCAGCATGCCCTCGAACAAACCCGAAATCAATCAAGAACTTTGTTAAATGACCATACCATGCTCTCGGTGCTTGCTTAAGCCCGTATAATGCTTTCTTTAATCTGAAAACATGGTTAGGCTTGTGTGGATCTTCAAATCCCTTGGGCTGTTCAACATATACCTCTTCTTTGAGTTCACCATTTAGGAATGCTCCTTTGACATCCATTTGATATAACTTGATGTTCAAATAACATGCAATGGCTAGGAGCAACCTTATGGACTCAATCGTGCAACCGGTGTAAATGTATCGTCAAAGTCTATGCCTTCCACTTGAGTGTATCCTTGTGCGACAAGTCAGCTTTGTTGCTAATTATGACACCAAATTGCCGATTTGTTCTTGAAAATCCACTTTGTTCGATAACATTCTGTCAGCGGGTCTCAAACAAGATACCACACATCATTTCGAACAAATTGGTTAAGTTCATCATGCATAGCAACTACCGTAACTCATCACCCAAAGCTTTTTATGTTCTTAGGCTCAATTTTAGAGACGAAGCATATAAAACACGGCATTGAAGCACATATGGATGAAAAACATACCATCTCTCTGTAGTTCAATGGTGTTGTACCTCGTGTTCGAATACCATCTTGAACATCACCTATGACTTGAGAGATTGGATGATTCTTACGTATTCTTCCTGGAGGATCTCGTCTTTCTTGTTGTTGGACGTCAATTTCAGCTTCATCCTCCGTGTCACTGGAACCTTCAGATGTTTGCGTAGCTGTTCCAGTGGCTATGGCCTCAGCAGTTGTGACATCGCTGCCGCTAGCATCCTGTTGGACAGGATATTCTATTAATTCAGCCACATTCTCATCCTGCCTTTTCCCGGCGAGATTAGCAAGATCATCAAAAACAACATTTACGGACTCTTGAATGGTCCGTAATCTCAGATTATACACACGGTATGCTTGACTATTTAGAGAGTACCCTACGAAAATTCCTTTATCGCTTTTCTCATCAAACTTGGTGAGATACTCTCTATCATTCAAGATATAACAAACACACCCAAACACATGAAAATATTTGAGATTAGGTTTCCTTCCTTTCAGAATTTCATACGGTGTTTTGAAGGAACACAGTCGGATGTTCACGCGATTGTTAATATGACATGCGGTGTTAACAGCCTCTGCCCAAAAATGTTTGGACAGACTTTTCGAGCTTAACATAACTTGTGCCATTTCTATTAGAGTTCTATTCTTGTGCTCAGCCACACCATTTTGTTGAGGCGTTTTTGGCGCGGAGAATTCTTGGGAAATCCCCTTTTTCTCACAAAAATTTGTGAACGAGATATTCTCGAACTCTCTTCCATGATCTGATCGAATCCTTGACACTTGAACACCAAACATGTTAAAAATTCTAGCAAAGAGGATTTTAAACGTTTCAAATGTGTCTGATTTTTCTCGTAAAAAGAATGTCCATGTGTACCTTTAAAAATCATCTACTATAACATATGTATACCTTTTGCCACCCAAGCTTTCGATCTCGACAGGTCCTACCAAGTCCATGTGGAGCAGCTCAAAACAGCGTGTTGTACCGAAATGTTGTTCGCGATGTTGCACAACAGCGTGGGGAACATGGGTCTGTTTTCCCCTTTGACAATCACCACAGACCACCTTTCCGACACGCGGTTTGGGTAGTCCACGTACTGCTTCCATCTTGTTCAACCTGTCAAGATTTCTAAAATTAGTATGTCCTAACTTCTGATGCCATAACACACTCTCATCAATTTGTGCCTTATTGCACTTTGGTTCGTCGGCCATATAACAGTTATCGGCTGACCTTTGACCTTTCATGAGACATGTGTTCTTACCATCATAGACCTCACAAGAATCTTTGTCAAATTTCACTTGCAACTCTTCGTCACATAATTGACTTATGCTTATAAGATTTGCATTAAACCTTGTACGTGCAAGACATTCTTGAGGCTAGGTAAACCTTGGACATTTAGGAGTCCTTTGCCTATGATTTTTCCTTTAGAACCACCTCCAAATGATACACTTCCCCCGTCATACGACTCGTAGTTGGAAAGACAGCTTCTGTTACCAGTCATGTGACGGGAACAGCCGCTATCAAAATACCATGAACCTGAAATGTTAGTTTTCAAGCGCATGTAAACAACATGGCATTTAACTTCATCTTTTCGACCCAAACCCTTTTGAGTCGGTTCCTCTATTGGTCGTGTTTGATGCGGTGTGTAGCACAATTCTAGTGGTCCGCGTACGAAGTGTTCCTATAACATGACCTAGGCATCATCCTATGTTCATTAAAATCGGCATTCGAGTTTATAACAAAAGGCCCGATGTGACCGGTGTAAGCGATAATGACATACATATTTTCTATGTTTTCTTCGTGTCATTTTACCCTATGTCTTGATTCACCTTCTTTTGAATGGTTTCCCATTTGTGGCAACAATTGTGGGAACAACAAAGATGTTAGGAACATGAGTAAAACCTAAACCAAGAGTATCGATTTACCCATTAACAAAGCATCATCTAATTTAGGCGCACTGTGTTCCATTTTACGAGCATTACCTTGTGCCACTTCAAGTTGACGCGCCACCTTGTTTGGTTCGACTTCCTTTTGTGTTACCAAGACTTCAAGCTTAGCCAAAGATGTCACGCCCGATTCCGAGGAAGGCACGGATGCGGGGGTGTGATTAGGGGTGGGGGGTTAAGAAACGGGGAAGAAGGGGGAATACATATGATATACACGATAAGAAGATGTGACCATGAAATCGGACAACATCTCCTCTATGACTAGGACATATCCTGAAGGGGAGGGGTGCAAAAACAATCCACCAACAGAATAATATCGATATCATAACTTCAATAGACGAGATCTTGATTTATTATAAGTAATGCAAGAAAGCAAAATAGCATTACATCCTGTTGACTAGACCGGTCAACCACGTAGCATGCTCACGTCGAGACTCACAGCATAATAACATAATAAACCTTGTTCCCAATCAGAAAGCAAAATAAGGGACAAGAATACGTCAACATCAGAGTACACATATATATATAAGATGACAACATCGCGAAGCGAATAGCACGAAAGGAATCTGCAGCTCAACCACTCAACCCTCGGCGTCGCCCAAATTCTCCTCCATCCGTGTGAAAACATTTTGAAAAGAGTTTGGGGTGAGTACTAGCGCACTCGGTTGGGTTTTATCATAAATCAAAGAATCATGATGCCGTGTTGAGCACTTACCTTAGAAGGTTTTAAAACGTAAATCCACTTCTAAGTAAGCAAAATAGATTTTCATTTTCGATACCGATCCGTTATTCTGTTACTCCCATCATAGAACCAAGAACCAAGGCTCGGAACGTATCCCATGACCCATCACATCTCATTCGCCCGGAACATATCCGATCGGCCCATGCCCTAACGTATCCGGCCGGCTAACTCGGTGTGGACTTGAGGGTCAAATCCCCATCGAACCATAACCACCTCATTACCATTTCGTGTGGACTTAGGGGTCTATCCCTTCGGAACCATAACCACGTGTTCGGGTCTATCCTCTTCGATCAATACTCAAGATGGTGATCAACCCACGAATAGAGATCCGTGCACAACCACAATAGAACCATATCTCGGATCGGAGAATAGTAATAACTTCATCAAAATATTTTACGGGCGCACATGTTTTATTTTGAAATATCGAGTAAATAACTCAAAATAAGCATATATAACCCAACCCACGAGCATTTAAAACGTTAACCGGGAGGTATCTACGGATCCGATGGCTTCACCGATCACACCGATAGGTACAGTAACAAGGCGGAACAAATTTTGGGGTCACATCCCACAAAGCAAAGCAACAACGTGATCCAAACGAAGATCGTAGCAAAACTAGGTTTTCGACTTTACGAACCCACATTTGGCACTCTCCGGTTTTCAAATCAACTCGATGCGTAAGGAAATATATTCGTGGCATCAAGACCAATAATAGGTACTTTCAAAATATGCATGCATGCAAGTTGACTCAAATCTTAGAATGAAGAAGCTTCAAAAATCGATGCTATCCTCAAATCCGGATAATCCATCCAAAATCAATGCATGAAATGGAAACATAAGCAATATGCATAACGAGGAACATGGAATGACAAACTACGTTGAAAATGGATAACCCGGCATGTACTTCCTTTAGAAAACTCGAAGCAACGGAAAACATCCCGACATGCAGAAACGCGAAAAACAGAAAAACGGAATCGGTACTTTAGTAGAATGCATAGCCCGGAACTCAAAACCTAAAGGACCCGTAGCCAAAAGGTGGCCCGTTGACCACCAATCGGCGGCCAAGAGGGGCGACGGCGGCGGCCTTGGGCGGCGGCGGCGGTGTGGCCAAATCGGCCGGCCTCCGGCCGTTTTCTCGCCTCGTCCCTTTAGGATCCCGAGTTCTATGCTATACGATCTACTAAAAGGCGGAATCAAAACAAGAAAAGGACAAAAACAGAAAAACGGGGCTGCCGGGGGGAGGTTGATCGGCGGTGGTGGCTCGGCAGCAGCGCAATGGCGCCGCCGCTGAGCCTCCCCGGCTCGATCCCCACTCCTCCGCCGCTTCAGACAGACACAGGCTGCTCGGCTCTTCCGTAAACACAGAGAGGCGAAGGAAAATGAGCGTTGAAACCGAAGGCCCTAGCCTCCTATTTATAGGAAGCGGAGGGTGCACTTGCATGCTTAAGCCGCCCTTTTCGAAAACACTGGCGACACAACTTTTGCAACGGACTCCAAATTCAAAAACTTGGTACCCATGGACTCGAAATAAAATACCGGACACAATGACTATAAACAAGATATGCTTTTAAAGACCAATGAAAAGTACGGTTTTTCGATAACTTCCCCGGATTGCCAAACCTTCATGGGTGGTCGAAAACCTGCATACTTAGTGTTTATGAATTCGTCATAAGACACTCTTCACAACGCCTGAGGTTTCGTGACGGTCGCATCACCGAAACAAAAAGTCAACCTTTTGACCTTTTCTCGAAAAATATGCCATGCAAAACAGAAGCTTAGAAAGGACGGGGTATCACATCCCTCCCTCCTTAGAAAAATTTCGTCCCCGAAATTTCAAACATGTGGCGGAAACAATTCAGGGTACCGAGCCCTGAACTTGTCTTCCAACTCCCACGTAGCTTCCTCCTCTCCGTGGTGATTCCACAACACCTTCACCAGAGGGATCTGCTTGTTCCTCAATTCCTTCACTTCTCGTTCCAAGATAGCCACTGGTCTCTCCTCGTAACTCAGATCCTGAGCAAGAATCACCTGATCGTGCTTGATCACGTGTTTTGGGTCGAACACGTACTTTCTCAGCTGAGAAACGTGAAACACGTCATGAACATCTTCGATGCTAGGCGGCAAAGCTAACCTATAGGCAACGGGGCCTATCCTCTCGAGAATTTCGAAAGGTCCAGCGAACCTCGGTCGTAACTTACCTCGCTTCCCAAAGCGAGCGACTCCTTTCGTTGGGAAACCTTAGGAAGACGCGATCTCCGATCATGAATCAAGATCCGACGACGCTTGTCCGCATAGGACTTCGCCGCATCCGAGCTTCCTTGATCCTTCGCTGATCGATCGATAACCTCGATCGTCTGTTGAACCATCTATGGTCCTAACATTTTCCTCTCGCCCACTTCATCCCAATAAAGTGGCGATCGACACTTCCTTCCGCATAACGCTCATGGGAGCCATTCTATGGTGGCTCGATAGCGTTGTTATAGGCAAACTCTACCAAAGGTAGTATCTCTTCCCAATTTCCTCCTCTATCGGCCACGACTGCTCGCAACATGTCTTCCAAAACTTGAATCGTTCTTTCCGACTGACCGTCCGTTTGAGGATGGAAGGCTGTACTGAGATTCAGCTTGGTCCACATCGCTTCCTGCAGACTCCTCCAAAACCTTGACGTGAACCTCGGGTCACGATATGATGTAATCGATATCGGTACACCATGTAACCGTACGATTTCTTTGACGTAAAGCTGAGCAAGCTTATCTAACCCGTACGTCATTCGAATCGGTAAAAAAATGAGTCGACTTCGTCGATCTATCGACGACAACCCATATAGCGGTGTTTCCTCTCACGACCTTGGAAAACTCACCACAAAATCCATGCCGATATGCTCCCATTTCCACTCTGGGATAGGTAGCGGTTGCAACAAACTGACGGACGTTGATGCCGCTTTCACTTGGCGACAAGCCAAACAACGTTCCACAAACGCGACTACATCCTTTTCATCCTTCCCACCAAAAGTTCCTTTTAAGGTCTCGTACATTTTGGTGCTTCTGGATGAGTCAGATATCACGGTGCCTCATGAGCTTCACTCATGATTTTATCTCTCAATTCCCTATTGAGTGGCACACATAACCTTCCGGAATAATAGTGCGTTGTCCTTGCTTCCGTGAACCCTTTCTTTGTCTTCTAGCCTCGCTTTCAAACGCATCTTTCCAAGAACTCATCTCCCGCTGCGCTCACGATGGCTTCTCTCAGTGCGGTTCAACGTCGAAGTGCGGCGAATCCTTGACCGATTCGGCGGGTGAATCACTTCCAGGCTGAGCTTCTCGAAATCTCAAATAAGCTCTTTCTCTCGCGTAAGAAGACATCCCAACCTTGCTCTCGACTTGCGACTAAGAGCATCTGCTACAACATTGGCTTTTCCCGGGTGATAACTGATAGAGCAATCATAATCCTTCACCAACTCTAGCCATCTCCTTTGCCTCATGTTCAGCTCCTTTTGTTCAAAGAAATACTTGAGGCTCTTGTGATCCGTGAAGATTTCACACTTAACTCCGTAGAGATAGTGCCTCCAAATCTTCAACGCATGAACGATTGCTGCTAACTCCAGGTCGTGCGTTGGGTAGCTCAATTCGTGCGGCTTCAACTGACGAGACGCGTAAGCTATAACCTTCCCGTTCTGCATAAGAACACAACCCAAACCAAGTTTGGATGCATCGGTGTAGACCACGAACCCATCGTTTCCTTCCGGCACTGCTAACACTGGAGCGGTTGTTAGCTTCTTCTTCAACTCGAAAACTTGCTTCACGGGCTTCGGACCATGAAAACTTGATTCCTTTCACGAGGCTGCTGCGCCATTGGCCTCGCCAATTTTGAAAACCCTTCGATGAAACGCCTATAATACCCGCGAGCCTAGAAAGCTTGAACCTAATTGGCATTAGTCGAACCTTCCGCCATTTTACCGCTTCAACCTTCATGGGTCGACTTTGATTCCTTACGCGGACACGATATGTCCAAGGAACATCACTTCTCTTAGCCAAACTCGCACTTGCTATACTTGGCATACAACCTCTCTCTCGTAACGTTTCCAAAGCGGCACGGAGGTATTCTCTATGCATTACGTATTCTTGGAATAGCGAGAATATCATCGATAAAAACCAAGAAGAAACTATCCAGACATCGATGGAAAACTCAATTCATCGATCCATGAAGGTGCGGTGCATTGGTCTAACCAAACGGCATCACGATGAACTCAGTAGTGCCCATACCGCCCCGAACGCGGTCTTCGCAACGCCCTCCTTCACGATCTTGGTGATGGTAACCCGACCTCAAATCGATCTTAGAAGACACTCGCTCCTTTGAGCTGGTCAAACAGATCGTCGATCCTGGAAGAGGATATCATTCTTGATAAATCGACTTATTCACTCTCGTAGTCAATGCACATCCGCATTGACCCATCCTTCTTCTTGACGAACGTAATCGGCGCTCCCCACGACGACACGCTAGGTTGGATAAAACTTAGATCCAACAGCTCCCGCAACCGCGCTTTCGTTCTTGCAATTCTTTAGGTGCCATTCTCGTATGGTGCCTTTGACATCTAGTGCCGCTCACGGTTCCGGATCAATAGAAATTCCACTTGTCTATCAGCGGCAAACCCGGCAAGTCCTCGGAAACACATCCGGATATTCACACACCATCTGGCTCCTCTTGCATCGCTTGCGCTCTTGGCGTGCCTGTCAAACTTACCAAGAAAGTTTGATGACTTCCTTCCGATCATCCCATCGCCTTCGGTCGAGATCATCGCACGCAAACACCCATCCTTATGCCGTGGAAACAAACTTCCATTCCTTTGGCTGTTTGAAAAGCAACTCTCTCGAGACAACGATAGTTGCCTGTGCTTTTCCAACCAATCCATGTTAAAGATGACATCGAAATCTTCCATTCGATGACATGCAAATTGACAAAGACCTTACGCTCACGATTTCTACCTCCGTTACGGCAAATCTCTTTTGCTTTTATCACTTCCCTTGACGGGATGCTAATTTCCAGGGTACTATGTGATTCCTTGGGTATTAAACCCAACCTCTCACACGCGATTCTCGAAACGAAAGAATGTGAGGCTCCTGTATCAAACAAAGCGAAAACGGGTATATCACTCATATAGATTATACCTGCAAGATTTCCGGGAGCTTGTGCTGCTTGCTGCTGATTCAAGGCGTACACCCTTACTTGCTGCCCGTGGCCTTTGGTTTGATGGCCTCGGATGACCTCCTGCTCCTTGGTTCATCATTGGCGGAGCTTGGTTCTGCCTCTGCGAGTCGGATGCTGCCTTCTTGGCGGTACGCTGCCGCCTCCTAACGGACAATCTCGAGCGTAATGTCCAGACTTCCTACAACGATAACACTCAACGTTACCTTGCATGCACTCACCGAAATGATTCCTCTAGCATTTCTGGCACCAAGGTTTTTCCACACCCTGCCCCCACTGCCGCATGGGTTGGAAATTCCTTCCCCAAGGTTGCCTTTCTCTCTCTTGAATGCCCGGATTCCTTGGAATCATCGACCGCCTGGTTCCTGGAACACCGATTGCCTCTCCCGATCTTCCCATTTCCTCTTACCTCTTCCTCCGTCGGTGGGCTGTCGGGTGACATCGTTCTCTCCCGGGCAACATTGACTCAATGTTTAAAGCCGGTTCAAGGGGCGCGATACGCCGATCTCACGATCGACGAGCGAAATTCGATCTCGGTCGAGTCCTCTCTCGAACTCATGCGCCTGGCAGCTCGGTCGCCGACAGTGCGTAGCATAACACTGACGACGATTGAGCGGCGATCGTACTCGATGACCGTCCTTTTCCTCGACGAAGATTCCGAACTCGTTTGCCTTCTCGCGCTGTAAACGCTGTGCACGCACTTTTCCATGAGTTCTTCCTCGAAATCTTCCCACGTATACCTTCCCATCGTCACGGTGTTAGAGTCCTCCTCACGATTCCCACCGTAAATCGCCTCATCGATTAGGCGAAGATTACGCATTCAGCTTTTTCGCTTCGCACCGATGTATTCAAGATCCTTCGTGGATCGTATCCAGCTCTCGTCGATCGGTTCACCGAGACCGTCGAACGTGGGGATTACACTGCGAAAACTCTCGATCGCATGTCGCTGAACCAAAGGTGGTTCCCGGCTTCTTCCACGTTATTGTTCCTCGGTTCCTTGTTTCGGCATTACGCATCGGCGTTGAAACATTAGAAACACGTTCGCATAGATAACCGGGTATCATTGCATAACATACATCATCATCCATAACCATATATCATCACATATATCATATATCACGATCGCATATACACATGCAATCATTAACACATCACAAGTATGCATTCCACATAACATTATCATCACACATCACACGTATCATATATCATCATAGCATAGCTCATATCACATATAAGCATCAAACATAAACATCCCGTCATAGGCGGCGTTAGTATCGATAATATCCAAAGGTCCATGAAGGACTGTCAAAATACAAGATCAAGGTATGTCGGTCAAAAGGTCGGATATGAGCAAAAGAATCGACTCGGTTACTACCAAAGATGCCGTTCGTCCATGCTTCTAGCGATCTGCGACTATCATCGCATACACTGCGACACCCGGATCCTCATCCTCCATATCCGTCCACTACTCTCCGCTCGTCTCGCGGTTCCATTTCGCCTCCTCATCCTCTCTCCCTTCCTATCGGGGCAATTGTGCGCGCCTTAAAAGCGATCCCGCATGGAAGCAAGCCTCGTGGGTATGATCCCATCCAACCACGATTGCTCGAGTCTCGGTGAAAGCCGTGCTCGAGTCCCCTCTCTGGCGCTTGCCGCCTCAACATGCTCGACCTCATCCGAGTCATCCGCTATCTGGATCTGGCCCTCTCGAGTCCTCACCGCCTTCCTCATTCTCATCCGGTCTTCCTTTTTCCTCGTAGTCGCCTTCGGATGCCCGGCGACACGGTTCGGCGGCATGAAGATTCGATTCGGGCTTCTTTCGCCACCGCTTCGGATGGATCATCTCTCTTACTCGGGAGGTCCCGCCTCAAAGTCATTCACGTACGTCGAAGGTGAGGATCGTAGATGAAGGTGTAGTGATCGCGTAAATCTTTGAATCTGGCGATCGTCCGAGTGATGGCTGCTCTCTCAAAGGCTCTTCGGGAACATCATCCCTATCATCGATCTGGATCGGTCCTCGAACATGCCTCGCTATCATATCTGCCTCAGATGGTATGCCTCGATGATCGGTCCACTGTCTCCATACTCGAGCAGCGAACTCTGTAAAATCCAAGGTAAGGTGTTTGGTGATAGGATTCCGACGGAACATCACGTACCCTTGCCTTCTCGCCCACGGTTGCCAACCTGTCGGCAGCCTCTCTGTCATCCGATAATAAGCCTCGTACTCGGATACTTTCCCACTGTCTCTAACCTTCCTCCACAAACCAACAAATCTTCCTAGAAATACTCCCAACGGTTCATGGATGTTCCTGGTACATTCCCTGAATTTACGGATATGCTCATCCATTCTGTGAGATCTCAACCAACGTTGTCTGGGCCACTGAATATCCATAAACCTACATGTTAGTTCATCATAAAATAACAACAAATATTCACGTTCCCTTTTCTGCCCCAGTCATCTGGGTAATCATGTCTTGAGACACATATTCACTTTCAACACATAGCAACATCGATATGGATATTTATAACAATAATCACGTAAGCAAATACAGGATTCACTTACGAGCACTCGTTCATCAAAGTAAACAAGATTTTCAATCAACAACATTTCTATGTAAACACATAGATTCACATCATCCATTTGTGATCATATCAATCACATCAATTCATGCCATACCAATGGTTTTCATATCACAGCCACACAGGCCCTTTTGTTCCATCAATAATCACTTTCATATCCACATCACCATCCAACCACATCTCATCCACATCACGTTTACTTCACGTAAACTCTTACCATGCCAAAGCACATGAAACCAAGATCACATCAAGCTCACATAACCACATAAAGCATCAGCAATTAAACACATACCTCATCCCTTTTTAAAGAGGCGGCTGACGGTGGTGAGGGTAGTCAGACTGATAAATGTTTAGAAGGACAAGTTCTAAACACTCAATTTCAAGAACATGCATGATATAAAGCAAATAAACCGCTTTGATATCGATACCAATGGACACCCAAAGCCGGAAAAAGCGCTCGATACCAACTGTATCGGATAACAAAGATAGATGTCGTACAATAACATCGCGCTCGATACCAACGGTATCGATAACAAAGATAGATGTCGGGGCCAAGAACACCGCCTCGACATTAACTGTCACACCCCAATTCAGGGAAGGCGGATGCGGGGTGTGATTAGGGGGTGGGGTTAAGGCGGGGAAGAGGGAATACATATGATATACACGATAAGAAGATGTGACCATGAAATCGGATAGCATCTCCTCTATGACTAGGACATATCACGGGGGAGGGTGCAAAAACAATCCACCAACAGAATAGTATCGATATCATAACTTCAATAGACGTGATCTTGATTTATTATAAGTAATGCAAGAAAGCAAAATAGCATTACATCCTGTTGACTAGACCGGTCAACCACGTAGCATGCTCACGTCGAGACTCACAGCATAATAACATAATAAACCTTGTTCCCAATCAGAAAGCAAAATAAGGGACAAGAATACGTCAACATCAGAGTACATATATATATATATATAAGATGACAACATCGCGGAAGCAGATAGCCTGAAAGGAACTGCAGCTCAACCAGCTCAACCCCTCAGCGTCGCCCGTCCAGCCCTCCTCCATCTGTGAAAATATTTTGAAAAGAGTTTTGGGTGAGTACTAGCGCACTCAGTTGGGGTTTTATCATAAATCAAAAGAATCATGATGCCGTGTTCAGAGCACTTACCTTAGAAGGTTTTAAACGTAAATCCACTTCTAAGTAAGCAAAATAGATTTTCATTTTCGATACCGATCCGTTATTACCGTTACTCCCATCATAGAACCAAGAACCACGGCTCGAACGTATCCCGCCAGCCCATTACATCTCATTCGCCCGAACATATCCAATGGCCCATGCCGGAACGTATCCAACTGGCTAACTCGGTGTGGACTTGTGGGTCAAATCCCCATCGTAACCATAACCACCTCATTACCATTTCCGTGTGGACTTCCCGGTCTATCCCTTCGTAACCATAACCACGCGTTTCTGGGTCTATCCCTTACGATCAATACTCAAGATGGTGATCAACCCACGAATAGAGATCCGTGCACAACCACAATAGAACCATATCTCGGATCGAGAACAAGAATAACTTCATCAAAACATTTACTACTACATGTTTTATTTTGAAATATCGAGTAAATAACTCAAAACAAGCATATATAACCCAACCCGAATGCATTTAAAACGTTAACCGGGAGGTATCTACGGATCCAATGGCTTCACCGATCGCACTGATAGGTACCTGGTAACAAGATGGAACAATTTTTGGGGTCACATCCCACAAAGCAAAGCAACAACGTGATCCAAACGAAGATCGTAGCAAAACTAGGGTTTTCGACTTTCTGAACCAACATTTGGCACTCTCCGGGTTTTCAAATCAACTCGATGCAGAAGGGAAATATATTCAGGGCATCAAGACCAATAATAGGGTACTTTCAAATATGCATGCATGCAAGTTGACTCAAATCTTAGCAGCGAAGAAGCTTCAAAAATCGATGCCTATCCTCAAATCCAGGATAATCCATCCAAAATCAATGCATGAAAATGGAAACATAAGCAATATGCATAACGAGGAACATGGAATGACAAACTACGTTAAAAATGGATAACCCGGGCATGTACTTCCTTTAGAAAACTCAAGCAACGGAAAACATCCCGACACGCGAAGCGAAAAAGCGTAAAACGGATCGGTACTTTAGTAGAATGCATAGCCCGGAACTCAAAACCTAAAGGACCCATAGCAAAAAGGTGGCTCGTTGACCACCAATCGGCGGCCAAGAGGGGCGACGGCGGCGGGGGCGGCGGCGGGCAATCGGCCGACCTCGACCGCCGTTTTCGCCTCGTCCCTTTAGGATCCCGAGTTCTATGCTATACGATCTACTAAAAGGCGGAATCAAAACAAGAAAAGGACAAAAATAGAAAAACGGGGCTGCCGGGGAGAGGTTGATCGGCGGTGGTGGCTCGGCAGCAGCGCAATGGCGCCGCCACTGAGCCTCCCCGGCTCGATCCCCACTCCTCCAGTGACTTCCTTGCGTTCACGAAGCTGCTCGGCTCTTCCGTAAACACAGAGAGGCGAAGGAAAATGAACGTTGAAACTGAAGGCCCTAGCCTCCTATTTATAGGAAAGCGGGGCTGCAGCACCGCTGCGTAGTGCCCTTTTTCAAAACGCAAAAAGCGACACAACTTTACAAACGGACTCAAATTCAACAAACTTTGTACCCATGGACTCGAAATAAAATACGGACACAATGACTATAAACAAGATATGCTTTTAAAGACCAATGAAAAGTCCGGTTTTTCGATAACTTCCCCGGAGTGCCAAACCTTCATGGGTGGTCGAAAACTTGCATACTTAGTGTCTATGAATTCGTCACAAGACACTCTTCACAACGCCTGAGTTTTCGTGACGGTCGCATCGCCGAAACAAAAAGTCAACCTTTTGACCCTTTTCTCGAAAAATGTGCCATGCAAAACAGAAGCTTAGAAAGGACGGGGTATCACAAAAGATGCTTTCAGCTTCGTGTTCTCTCTCGATGTGAGCTCAAGATCTCGACTTTGTTCTTTCCATTTTTCAAGTAACTCATCGTATAGCTTTTTCAACTCTTGTACTATGGCGATAGAATCTTCATCGTAATCGCCCTCATAATCTGTATCATTCACAAGAGCATTTAAGCAAAACAAACTTGAATAATAGTCGAGACCATACCTGTTTGATACTGGATCAAAACTGACTGCATCTTCCTCATCGTCTGACAATGTTTTGGTAACTGCGACGTGAAGTGCTGTGGCAACTGGGCTGGCCGCAGCGTCGCGGTCATTGTTTACTTCTTCGAAGAACTCTTCATCATCACTCCATGATACCCAGTACGACTTTCCTCTCTTTCTTAGCCTGTTCGCACATTGGTTCGCATAGTGACCATACCCTTTGCATTCACGGCATTGGATACTATCAATATTGGAGGAATCATACCTAAACGTGTCTGAGGAAAAGGACTTCCTCACTGGTCTTGGTGGAGTGAAGCTTTGAGGTTTTGAAGATGGATATTCTACCATTCGATGACTTTGATCCATAGGCACGGCTTGAGCTTTCTCCTTGTTCATCTTCCTTACCATAGTGTTGAATTTTTCGGTGATTAGAGCACATCATCGCCATGACTTTGATCTCCTGCAGCCCTCTTCATCATCTAGCTCGATTATCTCCGTGATGTTCCTTTGGATGTTGCGCCGTGATGAAGGCAACAGATTGGCTTCTTATTGATTGCACCTTCTCCTCCGATTCATCTCGTATGTCTTGAGTGAATTCATGAGGTCCATGAACTCAATGGTCGCAACCGTTTGAGATGTTTCAATAGCGTGACCTTCATCTCAAATCTTGGGTAAGGTTCAAGAGCCTTGGACACCAGCAACTTGTTACTTATCGCATCACCAAGATCTTGGCATTCATTGGCAATATCCAATATCCTCTTGTTGTAGTCGTTGATGTTCTCTTCTTCTCCCATCTTCATATTCTCGAATTTGGAAGTGAGAATGCGAAGTCGAGACTCCTTTATACTTGTATCACCCTCACAATGCCGTTGAAGAACATCCCATGCATCTTTCGCAGACGCACTGTTCTTGATCAATTTGAACATCGTCATGTCCACGGATGCGTAAATGGCATTGAGGGCCTTCTCGTTGAAGTTTGCGTCGTCAACCTGATCTCTTGTCCACTGTGCAGACGGTGTTGGGGTAACATCGCCCTGAACATCAGTGGTCTTTGAACCGACCATCCGTTCTCCACGGATGCCATGCTGACATCAATGGACTTGATGTATGAGCGGTCTGGTCTTCGGTATGAATAATTCGATCCATCCAAGATTGGTGGTCGATAATACCCAGAATTATTTGAATCCATGGCGAAATTACAGCGAAGATACCTGACATGATCTCACTCAGTGTATCGAGTGTAAGCTCTGATACCAATTGAAAGTGTTGCTTCGCTTAAACACACAACTGTTATGTAGACTGTTATCCACACACAGAGTAAAACAGCGGAATAAAAATCTTGAAGAACACTGAAGAAACTTTTTCTACAGATTAAAATTATAATCTGTAGATGCCAATATGGCGAAATGATTCACTATAAAATTTACAAATGAACGTTACAAAACTCACTACTTTACCACAAGATAAAGTCGGAAAGTTGAGTACTAAAAGTATCTATCGAGATCTATTAAAAGCTAAGAAGCTATCTCTCAAGATATATGAAAATACTAAATATTTCCTCACAACACGTGTACTAAAAGGACAATCTTCTAACACCATTAGAAGTTAAACACTTCGTGTGATATTGGAAATGTTATGAAAAGCAGACTCAACAACATAAACAGATCTCCAGATTCTTCTTCAATGATTGCGTATCTTTGCTGTCGCTTTGCCTCTGCTTTTATAGACGTTAAGAGGCCTTCGACTGCATGTAGTGGTCCACGATTTGGCCCACTAGGTAGTGACTAAGTCATGACAGTTAGTTGAATGACTTGCTCCTGGAAAGTAGGAACCGAACAGACTTAGTCCTCCTGATATGTAGTGATCTGTTTCTGTGTTCCCCAGTGTGTTACCATCGCATCCCGCGAAAACATGTCGTAACCTGCACACTAAGGAGAAGAAACGGCAAAACAATATACAAAAACTAACTCCTTGAAATCAGGAGAGTTAGTCCGAGTTAACCAACTCTAACAGAAATCTTAAAAAACACATGCTATCAGATACACGATAGAGATCTACAACTAAACACTAGCAATCAACACGATATCACACAGAAACACTCGAAACAACTCCAGATCACCGAGATCTGAAAAATAAACTTACAAAACCACCAGAAAAATCTCAAATAAATCATGTCGTTTGTTATTAACATATTGTCAAATGGTTTAAAATAGATCAACAGATAAAAAACACTCCACACTTTCAAAAACATGGGTGAAAACACTCACTGATGATAAAAGGTCTACATTCTTCTCTTCTTCTCGACGGTTTTGCGCGGTTTTGCGCTTGCTTTGGGGACGAGGAAGGCGTAGGGTGCCGCGGCTGCTGTGGGAGAAGCGGCACAAAGGCGTGAATGCGGCAGCTGCTTTAGGTGGACGACTGCGAAGGCTTAGGTACAGTCGCTGCTCTAGGCGAACAACAATGCAGACAATGACGACAGTGTTGTAGGGGACGAGCAACAGCGTGAGACGTGGACGATTGGCGAATTCCAAGCCGAAAAATTGAGAGGAGAAAGAGGATGTTTCAAACATTGGAAGAGAGAGATAGAGAGAGACAGAGACGCATAACGAGTCAATAAAAGAAAGACAGATTTTTTGGGCCAGAGACGCAGAACGAGTCAATAAAAGAAAGACAGATTTGGGCCCAAAATCAATTAAGGGTTTTTGTTTCAAAATAACATTCCTTCAGTTTTTATTAAAAAATAAATATCAGAGACAAAAAAAAATTTGTGTCTCTAAATTTTTTATATTTGACTAACTGCCCCAACAATATATTTTGGAGACAATTAGTAAAAAATTCCTCTAAATAAGTGCCTCAATATCCAATTTTTGTTATAGTGTCTAATATCTAGTTTGGATTAAAATATAAGATTCTTCCAAAAACAAAGACTTGGGTATGTTTTATATAAGTTTGTGTAAATGTGTATAATTACCTCTCAGGTGGGGTACAATGGCAAAACGTGATTATAATATTTATTAATTTCTTATTAGACTAAATTAAGCTTAATCACATAACTTAAAATTTAAATTATACGGATATTTTATGTAATTTTAAAACATACTACCAAACATAATATTATATCTGTCTTGGTTGTTAGATAGAACCCATTGTAAAAAAAGTTCGTCTAATTTAGTTTGTATCTTGTTTGTAGTTTATAATTTGTTTTGCATACGTGTACATTTGAAGAATTATTGTTTAGGATTATTTTAATAAAGCATATTAATTGTCAGTGTGAATCTTTAAATTGGACGAAATTACAACCATTAGTAGTTATACACTTGTTTGTTTTTTTAGGGGACTGGTTTAGTATATAATTTAACCCAATAATGCATGTGTATGGCCCACGATTAATTTAATTATTTAATTTGTCGGCTATAGTTTGTTGTGAAATTCTTTTTCTATATGATGATAATATATAATATAGATGGAAGATTACATTTTTATTATTTAACCATTATCATGAACAAAGAAATTATTATCAATCATCACAATAGGGTCCCTAGAAGCATGTACTATTACAGTTGCATGTTTATTGTCACACAATTTGATTGCTAAGAAATTAACTGCCCTTACTTTGTTCCTGCTTAGATATTTGATTGTCCTTGGGATGATGCTAGCTGGATTACATAGAAAAGGTGAAAAAGATTTTATATTTAATATTCTAGTTTAGTAATCATTCTGTCCCATCTAAGATGATTTATATTCTTTTTCGGGTTGTCGCACCTAAGATGATCTGTTTCATTTTTAGGAAATAATTATCTCTTCAAAAATACATGTTTTTTAAATATATATATCTTCAGCAAATAAGCACAAGAAATGTTCCTTTCTTTCAATTGAAAAATATTACATCTGCAGCCGGCATAAATTAATTTTCTATAGTAATGCTAATTGTTGGGTTATATAATTGAGCAGGTATGGTTTTATTCTAATGTAAAGGTTCACTCAAAGTAGTTGGAATTGTAGCCCCAAACTAAATCTATAATGGTATAATAAATTTAGGGTGAAGCCGTGATCAAGCAACATGGTGTAGCTATCTGAAAGGAAATGTGTCTAGGTGATACAGTAAGCAAGTCGACACTAGCCTTAAGGTGAACCAGGTGAATGGAAAGGTGAAAGGTTCCGACCTGATAACCCACGGACAAAGGATGTCTAGTACGTGGATCTGAAGTCACTTCTCTTAGAAGTATAAAATAAGAAATCCATATGGTTGGTCGAAATTTACCCATTCGTTAGGTTCATGTGTTGGATTTGTCTACAGAAAGCAGAATGTTTATGCTTGTATACAATATTTTCTGTTACCACTATTACAATCTCCTATCTGAATTGTTTACTTGATTGGATATGTATGTCCCATTATCTCATACAAAAATTAGATCATATAGTGTGTAGAAGATCACGTAAGTCTATATGATTGGTTAAGCTTAATGCGATATAAAAAGGATCACAGCTGAAATAACTTGAGGATGAGTTGTCGGTATATGCTGCAGTATAAATAAGAAGTGACCTGGAACCAAGGATAGAATCCTGCTCAATAAGCGAAAGGGAAGAAATAGCTGAACCCATAACTCGTGATTCGTAGTTGGTTGCTTGTCTATGCTGGTACGTCTTGACGTATTGATAGATCATAGTGAGATGAGTTTTTCTATCTAACCGTCGTGAAGAACCTAGATATCGGTGACTTTACGTTGATCTAAACCTCGATAAGATATTAGGTGAGTATGAGTTACTGACCATCACTTTGACTTGTTATGGGTGAGGGTTACATGAGATAATCTAAGATTCTCCGCATCTTAGGTGGTGACAGTACTTGTATGTCATGCTAGTTACCTGTATCGAGTCACCGTATCCATTTAGGATGATGACATCCCATTAAGGAGCTCAAAAAGTTTATTGTAGTAAACATGCATGTTGAGTTAGCTAAAGTACAATATGTGTAATTTGGGTTCTTTTTCTTGCTTATGCAGACAGTCAATGTTACAGAAAACTTCATATAAATCTCAATAATATCAATCTTAGGTGTTTTTCAACTTTGTAATTGTACGCATTAGTCAACCTGCAAGGTATAGAAATGTCGAGATTAATTGATGCTTTATTAACAAAACGTAGCATTCATCAACCTGCAAGTCCAACGCGCTTTAAGGGCTAAAATTATGGTTGTGATGGCGGATGGAATAAAGTGGAATAAAATTTAGATTAAACAAGTGTATTAATTAGGTAAGTGACAATAGTAATATTAAATCTCATTAACAAGGTCACATCTGCTTTAAAAATTAATTTATTGTTACATAATGATTCATAAAATTGGGATATTGAATGTGCATAATTGTTGCAACATCGAGGCCACAAGTTGCACTCTATTTTATTATTATGGCTCGATTGTTTCGGTAATAATGTTATATATAGTATATTTATTAAAATCTAATATCTAGTTTGGATTAAAATATAAGATTCTTCAAAAAACAAAGACTTGGGTATGTTTTATATAAATTTGTGTAATTGTATATAATTACCTCTCAGGTAGGATACATAAGGTATGGCAAAACGTAATTATAATATTTATTAATTTCTTATTAGACTAAATTAAGCTTAATCACCTAACTTAAAATTTAAATTATAAGGATATTTTATATAATTTTAAACATACTACCTAACATAATATTGATAAATGATGTGACAAAATATATCTTCGTTAAACATACCACATTTTATCTCATATTGTATAACAAACGAGCTCTTATTGTACAAGTATATACTCATTCAAGTTTTTAAAATCTATAATGTTTCTATAAACTATTTTATTCATAATAACATAATAGATATATTAAAATTTATTATATTTTATAAACAAATAATGTTAATTAGAAACTTAGTATGACTATATATAACTAATTATAGTTTAGAAATACAAATTATATATGGTTAAAAATTATGTATTTTTAAGTTAAATCACTTATCGAGCTAGTTCATTTGAGAGCGTAGTACCATCAAACTCTTGCTTGGCTCGTCTATCCAATGAGCATGAATGAGCTTTTATCTAGCGAGTTCTGAGTAATTCGACTAATTTACAGCCATTTCCATAACGAAATTAGTCAAGGAAAGATGTGTATATGGCCACAATTCTTTGATTTTCTGGTTAGTATGGTGTTTCATTTGGAACAAACTGGTAAGTACTCGGCAAAAAATTCAAATCTATTACCAGTTTTTTTTTTTTTTTTGGATTATGCACTCATAGTACACACTAAGATTTCTAAGTGATTTGAATCTCCGAACTACTGATTGAAGGGGCAATGTTTTACCTATTGAGCTGCGTTTTGTCATTATCTATTACTTTTTTTTATTCTTTTATTTTAATAAACACTTCTTCAATGCCAATGGTGTACTTCTCAAAATATCTGCCAGTTTAGGTATATAGGTAGTAAATTGATCAAGTTTTATGTAAATGAATCTTTTGAACCTACATTTTATTTGAATTGACTGATAAAATGGAAACTATAATAAAAGAGAAATAAAAATCTTCTAGATGGTATTGGAAATAATTTTTCAAATAAAACATTCAAAATTAAATTGTCATGTTTACGATGAATATTAAGCATGTAAGTTGTTATTGTATTATTCCTTACTATCTTAACTAAATAACTATTGTGGAATGAATAATTTTGAATGAGCTTCCACTTTTTGTAACAAACGCAAATCGATATGCCGACACACAAATCTGCATTTCTGTAGGCATCGTATATGGATGGTATACTGGCAATTTGCCGTTAAGTTTCCGTCGAGAAAACCTTGACGCCGACAACTTTCGTTGGTCGTGCCGACACTTAATAAAGTTGTTTGATATCCGACAAGGAGGAACAGGTCAACCCTAGTTGGTGGCATATGACCTAATACACTTGTTTGATATCGATAAAGTAGAGTAGTCAGTTTGAATCCATGCAATAGGTGTGGTTTAGTAAATATAGTTCTAATATTAATTCAGTTTGAGTTTTCAACTTTAAATACTCATATATATTTGTCTTGGTTGTTAGAGCCCATTGTTAAAAAGTTCGTCTAATTTAGTTTGTATCTTGTTTGTAGTTTATAATTTGTTTTGTCTGTACATTTGAAGAATTGTTAGGGATTATTTTAATAAAGCATATTAATTGTCAGTGGGAATCGTTGGACGAAATTACAACCATGTTATAATAGGAGAAAATGCCAAAATTTTGATAGCTAAAGAATGATTTTTTAGTTTGCAAAAGGACGTCAGGATAATATATATTTTGTTATGTGCTAAGTCCAAAGTCCACACAGCCTGCGTTCACATGTATAAATATTATTTCAAACAACCACCGTTTTTGAAATATATCTTCCACAAATAAGCACAAGAAATGTTCCTTTCTTTCAATTGAAAAATATTAAATTAATTTTAGCAATGCTAATTGTTGGGTTATATAATTGAGCAGGTACGGTTTTATTCTAATGTTTATAGCTAAAGATAAGCTCATATGAGTGAAGCCTATGTTTAGCTTTGTATTTTAGTGTAAAGACTCACTCAAAGTAGTTGGAATTGTAGTCCTAAATCAAATATATAATGATAAAAGTTTAGGGTGAGTCGTAAGTAAGCAACAAGGTGTAGCTGTTTGAAAGCAAATATGTCTGGGTGATACAGTAAGCAAGTCGACAATAGCCTTAAGGTGAACCAGGTGGGTGGAAAAGTGAAAGGTCCCGACCTGATAACCCAGGGACGAAGGATGTCTAATTAGTGAATTTGAAGTCACTTCTCTTGGAAGTATAAAATAAGAAATTCATATGGTTGGTTGAAATTTACCCATTCGTTAGGTTCATAGACATAGGGGGTTTCTCCGAACCACGTTGAATTCTTGTATTGTTATCTTTATGTACTATTGTTTTGTTTCTTATCTTGCATATCTTATATTGAGCACGTTCATAATAAACTCAAACTCAATCTGAGAGAACAATTTATCCCATCTCAAAAGTACTAAAAAGTGTAGACCAACGCGACTATCATAAGCCAAGCGGCTATCGCCAATGGCCACAAGCAAACAACCTTGCTTTCCTCCTCCAACTCGTCGCTCATCCTGAAAATATTTGAAAAGAATGTGTGATGAGTACTAATGCACTCAATGAGCTAAGTTTCCCAATTATAAAATATTTTCCTGAAACTGAAAAGAGTGAACTTGCATGTATTCCTTTACATTCAGAGAGGTTTTAAGAAAATAAACATTTACTCAAAGAATGTGATAAACATTAGACATTGAGTTGAAGCTCCTGAGCTCAGTAATTTTCCTGTGTTCGATTTTGTCTGCTTGACCAAGGAGGTTTTACCCTCAGAAGGTCCTCTGCTCCATTGTTTGATGAGTACTAATGCAATCAATGTGCTAAGTTTCCCAATTATATAATAATAATAATAATATATAAAATTTGAATTATTATATCTCCATATCTATAATTATGTTAATAGTATTACATAATTACCTTATTAGTTTTATCATGTTTTCATTATAATCAATTATCTTCTAATATTTCAACTAAAAAATTGCTAAGCATGTACTTATTTCGATTAATTAATTATTTAATAATATCATTGAGCTTCATATTAACTTTTTTGAATAATTGAATATCTATTCAAGATCAAAACAGTTAAACATAAGAGCAAATACACACGAAATTAAGTACAAAACCAATTTTGTTCAATAAATTAATGCAATAGTCATTGTTAGATAAAGTGGCAAAGGATTAGAATTTTGGAGGAAATGCCTTAGATTAGAATTATCATATAACAATAAACTAGTTTGTAACCCGTCGAGTTTCGACGAGAAATCATTTTATGTGTTGATTTATAATCACTTTATGTTGCATTTTTAATTATAGTAAATGAAACATTATTTGTATGAGGACGATGCGTCAGTATCTGACCATAGATCATTAAAGTAATGAATTTACCGTAGATCTTTAAAGTAAATAATTTACCGTAGATCTTCACGACCAAATAACTAAAAATGATTTATATTTTAATGTTAAGATTGCCTTATATTTGATCCAATTGCTATTATATTTCATTGATTTCGATGAATAATCACTTTATATTGTAATTTATAAATAGAAATTTAAGAAACAACTTCATACTTTGCTAGGATACAGTAATATTAAGTTGGTGATTGTGATTGAAATTCTTTATTGTGGCGGAGCACAACGATGATCCGAAACATTAAGGCTAGAGTTTAGCCATACTTATGCTCGCCTGAAATTCTATTAAAATATAATTTTACTACTTGATCTCGTCTCAAAATTTTACAATAATACTCGCTAATTATCAATTCTTGTTTCAATTTATAAATATAAATTGTTACAATAATTATTTATCCATCGCAATAACATTCAAAACATCACAAAGTAAACATTAATAATAAATAGAACAAATAATAAGAGATTAGAAAATATAGAAAATTCTATGTATACATGTGGATTGATGTTCAGACCTATTTAGATTTCATATATATACTCAAACATGTCTCATACCTGATTTAAAAAATTATTTTACTGCTCGTTCTCATTCCAAACACGCATAGTAATATACATCAATTATCTAAAATCGTTTAATTTTATAAAATTATAAATTATTACATTAATTAGTGATCTATCTTAATAAAATCATAACATTACAGAATAAACTTCAATAATAAATAATATAAATACTCGTTAATTTTCGTTCTTATCACAAAATTATATAGTAATACCCGCTAACCCCCAGAACCCGTTTGAGTTTATAAATATAATTTGTTATAATACTTGATTATTTTGTCTCTAAAAATTATAGAGTAAGCATTAATAATAAATAGTATGCACACAAAAGATATATGAGATTCAATTTAATTATGTTTTCCAATTCGTGAAGTTTTCTAAATACTCTATTAGTAAATCGAAATAATGAGGGTTGCATTCATCCACCGAGACCCATCTACAATGTTTATATTCATACTCGTCCCAACTCCGATTAAAAAATTGTGTACTACTCGTTCTCGTCTCAAACCCGTATAACAATGCTCGCTAATTTATAAATATAAAATGTTACAATAATTGATCATTTGTTGCAATAACACCCTGAACATTATAAATTAAACATTAATAGTAAATAGAACAAATAACAAAGACTAAGTAATAGAGAAAATTTCATGTAGACATGTTCATTAATTTTTGGATCCATTTAAAATTTATATACCCATACATGTCTGAAATTCGATTGAAAAATAATGTTACTACTCGTTTCCATCTTAAACCCATATATATAGTAATACTACTCGTTCACAAAAAGTTTCGTACATCCGTTTGCACCGTATGGACGAACAGAAATATCATTTTTTTCTAAAAAAATGCTATTTACATTAATAAAACTATAATTTATTTTTAATCATTAATTATAAAGTATCATCTATATGGAAGAGAAATATAATTTATATTGAAGAAAAATATAAATGTTTGCACATATGGACGTCCGTACATGAGACCATCTCTTTAAATTTTTTAGTGACGTGTGTAGTCAATCATCAACTTCAATTGCAGTCCAAATATTCAATGGAACCGTGTAGAAAGTAAGTAGTGATAAAAAATTCGTATTCGAGTATATAATTACCTTTCAGTTTGGTGTATGATATAATTCAAGTGCCTTTTGATTATAATTTCTAATACAGTAAACATGCATGCACAATAATTGATTTATGTACATACAATACTTGACATACATAAATGATAACAAATCATGTCCATTAGATTTGAAAACCACACGGTTATTTTTTAGTGTACATCTGAATTATTTATATGCATATTTCTGCATATAATTGTGCATTTGTGCATTTGCGACATAAAGCCGGAGCGACGCGCGAGCACGAGCGCGCGCTGGGTGCGAGTTCCAACTGCATGCATTATTGTGTTCAAATACATGTATTTTTTGTTCATTTGAATGCATTATTCAGTTCAACTAAATGCATAGTTTGTTTTCGCAATCACATAACAAATCAAATTACTAATTGATCGAGCTAAAAACACACTCAAATTCACTCGCAATCGTACGAGGTAATTGTGCGTGATAAGTTAACACGAGTCATCTCTCAAGGAAAACTTAACAGGGCTTATTGTTTGTGTTAAACACAGAAAGCGATAAAATCCTAAACACTCTAATACCAACGAGGGTTGAACAAGCAAGAATTGAAATACGAGAAATAAACAGCATCCTAAGCTAGGGGTTGTCAATCCCGAGCTAAACTAATAAAGCGATAAATCTAAACCAGGGGTTGTCAATCCCTAGTTGAATTATGAAAGCGATAAATAAAAGCAGTAAATAAAAGCATATGCAATTCTATTGTTCATAGGGTTTGTCAATCCCTAATCTAAATCTAATTGCACATAAATAATAATCAATAATCATCCAACAAGAACTTGAAATAATCGAAAGCAGAAAAGATTTAAGCAACATGAACACAATCCACTGTCACTATGGAGTTGAATTCAATAACAATCATCAAACAATAATACTGTGAAATTGATCCGACAAAACGATGAATCCAAAGCATAAATGATAAACTAATAATTCAATTGATGAAACATAAAGCAAGAATTAAAGCTAAGAATTATCTGTGTTGTGTCGTCTGAAGAATTCTGAAAATCAATGGTGAAGAGCAGCCGCGGTTGCGTGAAAAAGAACTGAAGAACGAGAGATCGAACAGAAGACCTAACGCGCGTATTTATATTTAGTGAGAGCCAGCGCCGGACGCGACCCAAGCGCCGGACGGAAGGCTGGGTGATGTTCGCGGAGCTAGCGCTGGGGTCCTGGGGCACGCTGGACGCGGGAGTGTGAAGCGAGCGCTGGAGCTGTGAAGATTCATGAGGTGCGGCCGTGGCCGCGTTGTGAAAACGCATGAGGTGCGGCCGTGGCGTGGCCGCGTTGTGAAGACGCATGAGGTCGGCCGTGGCCGCGGCGCTGCCGTGGCCGCGTTGTGAAGAATGGGCGCTGGAGGGGCAGCCTAGTGCGGTGTGAGGCGCTGGGAGTGCAGCGCCGGTTGGGGGAGGCCAAACGCATGCCGGGCTGAAGAAAACTCGCGCGCAGCGCCGGACGCGCTCGCGCGTGAGCGTGCACGACTTCGCCGTTTCGCTCCGTTCTCTCTCGTCCGAACTCCGAATTACGATCTGTTTGCGCCTGTGAACTCCTATCGAAATGCTCTTCAATATAGGATAGATTTTGGATGATTCATTTCGTCCTATTTAATGCCGTTTTTCTACAAAACATCGAAACAAACCAAGTAAGTCCGAAACGATAAATACTAATCAAACAAACAGCATAAATAGGAAAACCCATTGAAAACGGTATGCATAAACATATGAAAAATACGCAAAAAATCATACTAAACACTAATCTACAATTACTTTTGCGAAAAATCAGCGAAATTAAGCTTAAAAAGTCCGAAAAAATCTCAACCATAGGATCTATGAGATAAGTGGATAAGATTGAGTACTACATACTATCTGGGGCTCGGGTAATATTTGATCCCTCCTCTCTATATATATATATATATATATATATATATATATATATAATATAGAGTTCGATTTCACTATTTTCGTTAACTTTGTATGTTATCAATTGAAAATTGATTTGATGATGATATGCATTTTATTTTTAGATAAACATATTTTTACATATTTTCATTCATTTTATAAAATGGATCGATTGGTTGGTTGATTAAAGCTTCTAATTATATAAGGAAAATGTCAATTATCATTAGTTTCATATCTAACGGTTGGATTGATTGATTAGATAATAACTTCTAATATATGATAAATTTTGGAATTAAGAATGAAAAATGTGAAATTAGAAAATTAAGAATGTAAATTTGTGGGATTGCCACATAGGATTATGGATGAATGAGGAGATGAGAATATGTTTTGCTATTATATATTTAATTTAATTTGATCAAATTAACCACTATTTAATAAGATAAATATTGTGGATATATCATATAAAAATATGAACATGAATCGATACATATTTACTAAGAAAACTATAATTTTAAAACCAAAATATAAAAATAGATTTAGGTTTTGAATATGTGAAGTCTTATAAAAATTAATGTGAGTTTCGAGTATTTTATTTATTTATTTATCTTGGTTTTAAATGGATTTATATAAAAACATCATATGGTTATATAATGTATCCAAAGTAATTATCTTATTAAATATTGCAGTAAATAAACTATTAGTTTGACCAAATTAAATTAAATATATATATATATATATATATATATATTTGGTCAAATTAAATTAAATAAACTATTGTTGTGGTAGTTTGATTGATATTAATATCAATCACTCCACCAATTAAAAGTGAAAAGTTGGTTGAAACTTAAAGAATAGAAATATCCTTTTATATAGGTTCTCATTTGGTTATGTTTCATAAAAATCAATGTGGGATGTATGTTATCATTGAAAATTTTGGAATTAAGAATGAAAATGTGAAATATATATATATATATATATATATATATATATATATATATATATATATATATATATATATATATAATTTGATCAAACTAAATTAAATAAACTATTGTTGTGGTAGTTTGATTGATATTAATATCAATCACTCCACCAATTA
The DNA here is from genome assembly GCA_036937905.1 of Salvia rosmarinus. Taxonomy (NCBI): domain Eukaryota; kingdom Viridiplantae; phylum Streptophyta; class Magnoliopsida; order Lamiales; family Lamiaceae; genus Salvia; species Salvia rosmarinus. The sequence continues at coordinate 617,657 of CM072820.1, read as the reverse complement.
AAAGTAAAAGTTGATTTAAACTTAAAGAATAGAAATATCCTTTATATAGGTTCTCATTTGGTTATGTTTCATAAAAAATCAATGTGGGATGTATGTTATCATTGAAAATTTTGGAATTAAGAATGAAAAATGTGAAATTTAGAAAATTAAGAGTGTAAATTTGTGGGATTGCCACATAGGATTGTGGATGAATGAGGTGATGAGAATATGTTTATATATTGATATATTGATTAATTCTTACGGCAGATGTGAGCCTTCCAATGAGATTTAATATTACCTAATGAATACACTTGTTTAATTCTAAATTTTATATTTTTCCACCAGTTTCAGCTTTACCAATTCCTTCCACTTTATTCCTTCCGCCAAAACCATCAGCACCACATTCAGATCCTCGGCCACCATTACCAACTCCTCCAACTTCATTACTTTGGCCACCATCAACACTACCACAACCACTCTATCAAGAATGACGGCTTATGGTGCAGCCGTCTCTCTGCAGAATACAATAGACTATATTCTCCATTCTTCTCATTTTAGTCTTGCTGAGCCCTCTCTGCACATCATACAACTCGCCTACGAGGAGTTGCTGCCCTTGCAAGAAATTCTGCAAAGATTGGACGACACCAGCAAAAGCAGGAGCAGGAAGAAGGTGAATGCTTTGGATGGACGAATCAAAGAGATACTGTGCGGATTTGAAGACTTATTAGAATTGCTTCTCACAGATCAGATTCTTTCACAATTGCAAAGCCCTCCTCCAGAGCAAGTAGATGGAGATGGAGGAATGGAAGAGAGAGTGTGGGAATTCCGAAGCAGCTTATTGGAATCCCTTCCCTCGCCAACAATCATCAATCAGTCTCACGCTTCACAATCTAGAAGAGGTGGGAGTGGGGGTGAGAGAGATGTATTTTTATTTTTCATTGATCTGCGGCCCCTACAAGACGATGTTCATTCCTTGATCCACGCTCTCAAGTATACGCAGAAAGAATACATTTCTGAATTACTGAATATGCCTGAAGACGACGAGGCTATTTCCTCAATAATTGGTTTTCCTGGAACCGAGTCAAAGATGATTGGATTATCGAATTCATTCAAACTTCTTAAAAAATCTCTTATGAATTCAGATTATAAGTTCAACCCACTTGTTGGAATGGCAGGCGTTGGGAAGACAACTCTTGCTATGCAAATTTTTCAAGATCCAGAAATCATGAGCCGTTTTGAGCAGCGTCGCGTGTGGGTCACAGTAGGCAGAAAACCTCAACCAGTCAGTCAACTTTTACGAGGCATTCAAGCTCAACTGTGTGGAGATGAAAAAGTAGGAGGCTCCTTGGAAGAGTTATTGGAGGGTAAAAGATGCCTCATTGTGCTCGATGATGTATGGGAGAGAGGTATTCGATTCCTTGATCGATTCCTTAACAAACATCGGAAATACAAGTACTGAAATCTTGGTTACCGCTTGACAGGTAGACACAATTATTGGGTACGACTATTACATAGAGGTGCGGTTTTTGGATGAAGAAGAAAGTAAGGAACTATTATGCGAGAAGGTGTTTGGTGATAAAGAGATTTGCCCTCCTCAGCTTCTCAAAGCCGCTACCAAAATTGCCAAGAGATGTGAAGGTCTTCCTCTCTTGATAGTCACTGTAGCTGACATTCTATCAAATTCTCGGAAAACAGACCCAGATTTCTGGAATGATGTAGCTGAAGAAAGGAATTCAGTCTTTGAGGATGCATATAATCAAATATCTAAGGTACTTTACCCAAGTTACGACTACTTACCTCAACATCTCAAAATGCTTTTTCTCTTTATGGGGGTTTTCCCTCCAGATTATGAGGCCCCCTCATCCAAGATCATCAACATGCTGACCGTTGAGGGATGGTTTCATAACACAAACATAATACAATATATGGAAGAGTTTGTTTGGAAATGCTTGAGCGAGCTTTGTTTTTATAAGAGACTTGTTTTACACAACAGAAAGAGCATTTTCTGGTTTTCAGCGAATCCATGCATTTATAAAAATTGTCACCTTCATTGTGCGTGGAGGCATGTGTGTAGAGGGGAAGCTAGGAAGAACAAGTTTTATCATGTCTTAAAGAAGCTTCATGATGCCGAAGAAGAAGAAGTTCTAAAAGGTCAGTGGCTTGTGTCTCCAAAATAACATTTATTTGGCATCAAAGAATTTTGCAACTCCCTGAGATTGAACTGTGCATCTTCTACACGTTCTCTCTATTTTTTTGGTCCTTACCACCAGTATCAAATCCCAATAGATGTTGGTTTCACGTTGCTTAGGGAACTAGATGCTCTTAAACAACGTTTCTATAGTTTCCCAACAGAAATTCTCACACTAGTCCATCTAAAGTACCTTGCTCTAACTTGTAACGGAGAAATCCCTGCAACCATATCCAAACTTTTCAACCTTCGAGTCTTGATTATCCATCCACATATCAACATTAGATGTTGTAGAGCTCCATCATATGTACCAATACAAATATGGGATATGCAAGAGTTAGAGCATATCGAGATATTGGGAAAGAGCCTCCGAGCTCCAAATCGGTATGCTACTTTGGAAAGGCTCTCAACACTTGTAGGTGTGAATGCTAGTATTGGCACTATCTTGGAAGTCTCTAAAAGAATTCCTAATATAAGGAAATTGGGAGTTCAGATTGAGTTGATGCCTTACGAGGACCATAACGATCTTTTGAGTTTCTTTTGTTGCATTTCAACACTTGAATGTTTGGAGACACTTAAATGTAGTATCATAAATCCTGTGATTAATTATGTCTATGCAACTACGAGTACATTGATGTTGCCACGTGGATTGAAAAAGTTACATTTGAGTGGCATGGGTTTTCCTTGGGAATACATGGATGTGATTGGCTCTTTGTCAGATCTTCAAGTGCTTAAATTGCGATCCTACGCCTTTAGGGGTCCAACTTGGGAAGCACAAAAGGGAAGTTTTTCGAGTCTTAAATTTCTTCTAATTGAAGACACTGATTTGGTGCAATGGAAACCAAGTTCTCGTAGCTTCGGTATGCTTAGCTACCTGAGCTTGAAACTTTGCTACAAACTAAAAGAGATGTGCTGGCCGTGGAGGGCTAAATATGAATTTATAAAGATTGAAGTAGTGGACTGCAATCCTTTAGCTTTCACTTGGGCCCAGCAATTACAACTGAATCCACGTTCTGAATTCATCAATGCCTCTTCTTCTTTTGACAAGAAACCCATTACTTACGAGTTTTCGAGGTTAGTCCTGAATTTTAAGAAATGTAACTGATTTTGGATTCTGTTAAAGATCATAACCTGAGTGGATTATGTATGGAACGAAATGTTATATGTTTAAAACATTACTTGCTTTAATATGTGATTCAACGATAGTATCCCTTTTTGTGTTATGCATGAATTAGCTTTCTTTTGGAATCACATGCAATCATTAGGTTTGAATTAATAATAATCATCATCATCATCTTGAAGTTTTCAAAAATCATGCTTTATTTATATATTTTCAAATTTGCAATGTATAATTAATACTATATCCGTCCTATATATATTGTTGTCTCAAAACTTTTTGATACGTAAATTAAGGAGGGTTGTGTTTTATGTGTAAAGTAGTTGACGCACGAAAAACGAGATACTTTTTAGTGTAAAATTACTTATTCTTTTTTATAATGAGACAACAATTGTGGGATGGCCCAAAAAGAAAAACGAGACAACAATTAGGGGGCTGAGGACGTATTAATTTGTTACTATTGTTGTGTCGTTTTGTGCAAAGATGATAAGGTTGAAGAGGCTAGAGATTTTGATTTTGAAACCGGTTGCCTATGTGCCTGTTTACATAGTGTTGTTTTGGTAGATACTGTTGAGAGAGGAAGATGATGGATAGGGGAGTTAGTCCTAATGTCATTACATACACTGTTGTCTCGAATTGTTTGTCTGATTATGTTTTGCATTCGAAGCTTATAACAAGGACATCATAGCAATCACTCTGCTAACAAAAGCTTTCTCTTGTTTCCTTTTTATCAAACATATGTGACCAGTTAAAACATATAATTATGGTTAATTGATCAATTTTAACTTGGTATAATGATTCTCTTTCAAATTCATTATTGCAGACTCCTTGATCCACGCTCTCAAGTATACGCAGAGCGAATACATTTCTGAATTACTGAATATGCCTGAAGACGACGAGGCTATTTCCTCAATAATTGGTTTTCCTGGAACCGAGTCAAAGATGATTGGATTATCGGATCAATTCCAACAACTCAAAAGCCATCTTATGAATTCAAAGTATGACATCAGCTCACTTGTTGGAATGGCAGGCGTTGGGAATAAAACTCTTGCTATGCAAATTTTTCAAGATCCAGAAATCATGAGCCGTTTTGAAAAGCGTCGTGCGTGGGTCACAGTAGGCAGAAAACCTCAACCAGTCAGTCAAGCTCAACTGTGTGGAGATGAAAAGTAGGAGGCTCCTTGGAAGAGTTATTGGAGGGTAAAGATGCCTCATTGTGCTCGATGATGTATGGGAGAGAGGCATTCCTTTCCTTGATCGATTCCTTAACAAACATCAGACATAAAAGTACTCAAATCTTGGTTACCGCTCGACATTTAGACACAATTGGAGGGTACTGTTACAGAGAGGTGCCGTTTTTGAATGACGAAGAAAGTAAGGAACTATTATGCGAGAAGGTGTTCGGTGATAAAGAGAATTTCCCTCCGCAGCTTCTCAAAGCCGCTACCAAAATTGCCAAGAGATGTGAAGGTCTTCCTCTCTTGATAGTCACTGTTGCTGACATTCTATTAAATTCCCGGAATACAGACCCAGATTTCTGGAATGATGTAGCTGAAGAAAAAAATTCAGTCTTTGAGGATGCATATAATCAAATATCTAAGGTACTTTACCCAAGTTACGACTACTTACCTCAACATCTCAAAATGCCTTTTCTGTTTATGGGGGTTTTCCCTCCAGATTATGAGGCCCCCTCATCCAAGATCATCAACATGCTGACCGTTGAGGGATGGTTTCATAACACAAACAGAATACAATATATCGAAGAGTCTGTTTGGAAATGCTTGGAAGAGATTTGTTATGATAAGAAACTTGTTTTATACAAAAGAAAGAGCATATTTTGGTTAGAATTGGATCAATGCATGTATTAAAATTGTCACCTTCATTGTGCGTGCTTTGTTTTCATAAGAAAATTGTTTTACACAACAGAAAGAGCATTTTCTGGTTTACAGCGAATCCATGCATGTATAAAAATTGTCACCTTTATTGTGCGTGGAGGCATGTGTGTAGAGGGGAAGCTAGGAAGAACAAGTTTTATCATGTCTTAAAAAAGCTTCATGATGTCGAAGAAGAAGTTCTAAAAGGTCAGCGCAGCTTGTGTCTCCAAAATAACATTTTATTTGGCATCAAAGAATTTTGCAACTCCCTGAGATTGAACTATGCATCTTCTACACGTTCTCTCTATTTTTTGGGTCCTTATCACCAGTATCAAATCCCAATAGATGTTGGTTTCACGTTGCTTAGGGAACTAGATGCTCTTAAACAACGTTTCTATAGTTTCCTAACAGAAATTCTCACACTAGTTCATCTAAAGTACCTTGCTCTAACTTGTAACGGAGAAATCCCTACAACCATATCCAAACTTTTCAACCTTCAAGTCTTGATTATCCATCCACATATCAACATTAGATGTTGTAGAGCTCCATCATATGTACCAATACAAATATGGGATATGCAAGAGTTAGAGCATATCGAGATATTGGGAAAGAGCCTCCGAGCTCCAAATCAGTATGCTACTTTGGAAAGGCTCTCAACACTTGTAGGTGTCAATGCTAGTATTGGCACTATCTTGGAAGTCTCTAGAAGAATTCCTAATATATTGGCACTATCTTGGCAGCGGAAGGCTCGATTTCCATTTATAAAGATTGAATTAGTGGACTGCAATCCTTTAGCGTACACTTGTGCCAAGCAATTTCAACTGAATTTGGATTCTGTTCTTCACGTCACTGCCTCTTCTTCTTTTGACAAGAAACCCATTACTTACAAGTTTTCGAGGTTAGTCCTGAATTTTAAGAAATGTAACTTATTTTGGATTCTGTTAAAGATCATAACTTGAGCGGATTATTTATGGAACGAAAATGTTATATGTTTAAAACATTACTTGCTTTAATATGTGATTCAATGATAGTATCCCTTTTTGTGTTATGCATGAATTAGCTTTCTTTTGGTATCACATGCAATCATTAGGTTTGAATTAATAAACATCATCATCATCGTGAAGTTTTCAAAGTTATGGCAGTCTAGTCTTAGCGAAAAAATAATTCTAAATATTGATCATCTCTACAGTTAATTGTAAGAAAAATCATGATTTATTTATATATTTTCAAATTTTGCAACGTATAATTAATTCTATATTCATCCTATAATTGTTGTCTCAAAACTTTTCGATACGTAGATTAAGGAGGATTGTGTTTTGTGTGTAAAGTAGTTGGCGCACGAAAAATGAGACACTTTTTAGTGTAAAATTACTTCTTTTTTTCAGAATGAGACAACAATTATGGGACGACTCAAAAAGAAAAACGAGACAACAATTATGGGACTGAGGGAGTATTAATTTGTTACTATTTGTTGTGTCCTTTTTTGCAAAGATGATAAGGTTGAAGAGGCTAGAGATTTTGATTTTGAAATTGGTTGTCTGTGTGCCTGTGCCTGTTTACATAGTGTTGCTTTGGTGGATATAGTCGAGAGAGGAAGATGATGGATAGGGGAGTCAGTCCTAATGCCATTACATATAATGTTGTTTCGAATTGTTTGTCTGATTCAGGTAACTGATGTTTTGCATTCGAAGCTTATAACAAGGACATCATAGCAATCACTCTGCTAACGAAAGCTTTCTCTTGTTTCTTTTTTATCAAAAATATGTGACCAGTGAAAACATATAATTATGGTTAATTGATCAATTTTAACTTTGTATAACGATTCTCTTTCAAATTCATTATTGCAGACTATTCCATGATGAGTGGAGTAGAGAGGATGATGAATCGAGTAGCGAGAATGATGAGGGGAGTAGCGAGGATGATGAAGGTATTTATGTATGTGAACGATGTGGAGGAAGAGAGTAAGAAATATGTGAATGCCCGAGAAAGTGGGACATAGGTGATCTTATTTGTATAAACTTTATGAGTTTGGGTTGGAACGGCTAGTTATTCCATTAGATAACTACTTGCGTAAGCAGAATTTTTTTGTCTAATTGAATTGCAGTATGTTGCCATAAAATGTGTCACATGTACACACACACAGAGAGTTGTATAGTTTCTTGTATACTATGTATGGTAAGTAATCTGGATTAAATTTGTCAGAAAATTTGATAAGGGTGGATATTTATTTCTTGTTTGAAGAAGATTGTGGTATGCTTATCAATAGTTTCTTATTTCATTGGGCATTTTCTTGTTTTTTGACAATATCAGTTCAACTAAATAGATTATTTTTGCTAGTTAAAAGTGAACCAAATTGTTTGTTGTTTCTTTCTGTTGGGCTTCATGGTTCTCTGCAGCAATAATTAAGCTAAAGACATGCTTCTTACTAGTTGAATGTGAACAAAAGTTAATTTTGATTTGCAGGTGAACTATCAAGCTTTAAATCTAAGTAAGAGTTTCCCCTATGATTTCTTGGTATTTTGGTTTTAATTTTGAATATATGGATGATCATTGCTCTTTTGATATTTTTGGATTCTGGTTGTAATAGATTAACAATCAGTGATATGATGTTTGAGTTTTGTAAAGGTTGAATGTTTGTCGAATCATACTACAAACCATTTGTGTAAGAAATATGTGAAAGCCTCATAAAGTGGGACAATAAGTGATCTTATTAGTATAAATTTCTATGAATAATTTTGGCTTAGCTTGTTATTCCATTATATAACTACTTGCAAGTCATAATCTATACTCCCTCTGTTCTTTTTTAAGTGCCCCATTAGTATTTTTTTTTAATAGGTGTCATAGTTCAGAATTTGAGAGTAAAGTCATATTTCATATTTACCTTTATTTAATACTATTAAAATTTGATAATTAGTCGCATGAATGCATTTATCATAATAATTAATAAGATTACAAAGGTAAATTTATCTATTTTCTTGATATGAGTAATTTGACGAATGAGAATACTTATAAAAATACAGAGGGAGTACCTTATGTTACAAAACTTAATTTGCGTATTATATCCCTATTATATATATTTTTTAAGAGCATTAATGTTATATTTATAACAAACTTAATAATTACTCTTAATGTTATAGTTATATAAGTGGTATAGTTCTATATACCTCTTGCTCCTCCTAAGATATAAACGAAACATCTTGTTGAATATTGAAGTATACTGATTCAAAATTGACAGTTCATTCTTTCTAGATTCAGTTTTTGTTAGGTATTGTGTTATCTTTGATTTTTAGTACTTCTTGTTAGTATAATATGTCACCTTAAGTATCTAGGATTTTTAATTTTCTGTTTAAATTTTGTTTTCATTATTTTTGCCATGTAAAGAGGACTGTAAATATCTCTTCGTAATAGTGAAGATTTAATTATATTTTTCAATGATAATCTAATTTGATTCCGTTTGATTAATTATATTCACTTTTCCTCTAAGAAAACTATACTGTAGCACTCTTCCATAAAATGACTGTGCTATTATATAGTGGGATAATAGTTTGTAAATACTCCAACTTTTAGCGGACATGGCAATTTGAAGTCACAATCAAAATTACGTAGTTTTGATTATATTAAACTCTAAAAAAAATGAAAAAATATATATAATTCCACATTTCCCATCTCTCTTCCACCTCACCATATGCCAACAGCAGTTGCACACCGCCATAGATACGGCGAGGCCGCTGCACACCTTCGACCACTTGTTCCTTTGATCTTCCACATTTGGATACTCAAGAATACACGGCCACCGCCTTCCCTTTCTTGTCAGCGCAGAAGGGATGCAAATCTTACTCTTTATTTTCCCGTCATTTTGCACCTTAATTGCATTGATGAGGCCATTTCCTCATCTCATTCTTGTTTTCTTGAGGTCGATTCTTGTTGATTTTGCACTTCGAGAGGGGCGAAGCATCAATGAGATGAAGAGATTGTTGGAAATGGTCAGCTCTCGTTCTTTGTTTTCATGAAGTGGTCATGGGCTGGGCCATTCAGTTGGGGCTTTGTTTGCTTTTGATTTATTTTCTCTGCCCTACTTTGTGTTGACGGGTCTACCGCAGCCATGGTGGGTTGAAAAAACGTGAGATTTGGCTTCTAGATTTCTCGCTAGAGATGATGTGTTTGGCAACAGTATCTTATTTTCTTCTCTATTTAATTGGTTGGCATTCTTCATTCTAAAGATAAGAAAAAGTTCCAGACTTGGCTACAGTTCTTCATCTCTTCTCTTTCTCTTCTTGTTGGTACACCTGTTCCTCTCTTCTCCATACCAATTAGAGCATAAGTGCATGTTCTTGTTGGTGTTGTGTGAACCTTGGGACGAATTGGCTTGTTAGACTTGCACTTGGTGGTTGCTGGAAATTCGTCTTCAGGTATATGTTCGCACGAGCTTTGTATGCAGTTGTTCAACAAAAAGATCAGGTATATATTGGCATGAGAAGATAATAATCAAGGCATGTACAAAAGTTGTCGGCTTCATTCTTCGTGGTGTAGAGGAAGATAAAGGATTGTTGATGGCTTAGCTGCTTGTATCTTGGAACTAATATTTTATTTGGAATCAAAGAATTCTGCCACTCAGTGAGATCGAACAGTGTATCCTTTACTCGTTCTCTCCTTTTTCTGGGTCAATATCCAAGATAACTATGGCAATCACGCACACAACATAATTAATTTAAGTTTTGATGTTATAAAATATTTTGTTTTAGTTAAATCAAGTGTTTTACTTTGCTGCCTTTATTTTTTTTTCTTTGTTATTCTATATATATATGCTCACTCCTAAATTTATCTATCAATTTTCATGTGGGGAGGAGCCAAAAATATAGTTTGGATGGAGCTAAAGTTGAAAATAAAAAAGATTATAAGAGTGTTAATACATAAAAATTCTAAAAAGTATCAAAAACATAGTGTTAAAAAAAAATTGCTAGGGGTGCTTGAGCTCACCCCAGCTCCCCACCTAGATCCACCCCTGTGTTTATAATTTCAATCGTTGTATTATTGGTGTAAGAGCCCACTATTCCTAAGGACGGATTAGCATGGACTATTACTTGGAACGGGAATTAAGAAGCGTAACAAGAAAATGGGATATTGAATTATGAGACATATATCAAGGAAACTTCTAGAACTTCATAGCATTTGAGATTTGTCAACCATAACATACATATGAGAGACTAGACCATCAGATATTTAACAATGGGTTCAACTGATCTGAAGGAAATTATGATAAATTTATATGTCATGCTAGATATATCCTAGAATACAGATATGTGATAACATTTGACAAACAAAGATCGGATAATCCGAATATGGAGCTTTAGATTTTCAGCCAAATAGGTTTTCTGTCATAATGCGTACGGAAAATTCCCAATTTAATTCTATATGCTAGTAGGCTAGCATAGACTGTAAATATGAAGTCACTTCATTCAACAAAAATCGAAAAATCGACTATAGTTCGGCTTTAAAAATGAGCAAAAACCTAACATTAATAACTTTTAACCATATTCATAATCCTAGTATATATAGAGTATACGAACAACATTAGTTCTCGACTTCTAGCATTTGACATCATCTCCCTATTTTTAATACATTTCAAAAATAAATATACAAATACAAAACATGCACCAAATTTAAATTTTAAACCATAGGAATGTAGGTAATGACGAGACTAAGCTTAGTATCGGTTCGGATTTAACGAAAGATCGAAAACGAGATGAGAAATTGAGAAAGACTGACGAAGGAAGAAAGTAATTTTTTTTCGTCTCTGTACGTATGAAATGCAAATGAAGGTAATGGCATTTGGTTCTGAATCCTTTGCATGATTTACTGTTCCTTTTTCTTTTAAAATACACGCACACAGCAACTAAACATGCATGCATACACGTAACACACACTATTTCACCTTTGCACACACATACTATATATATATATATTTATACACGACACACACTATCATGTATTAGCACACACATACTATATATATATATATATATACGACACACACACATACATACTATATATATAATATAATATTATATTTGTATTATAACTTTGGGGATTAACCCCACTTTTAAATGCGCCTTTAAAGGCATATATGTATATATATATTTTTTTTTTTTTTGTCATTTCTTCTCTTTTTTTTTTTTCGTTTTCTTTTTCTTTTTCTTATTGCCTATATATATATATATATATATATATATATATATATTGCAATAGTTTAAAACCATTTGGGATCTATCCCAAAATCTTGTCAACTTACATAATAATTCTATACATATATGTAATTTCTATAATATTTTATTATTATTACTGATGCAAAATCCTAATTTCAAAATTAGGTTCATTCTAAACCAAGTTTAGACGGTCGGGGTATTACATTCTACCCCCCTTAAAGAAATTTCGTCCCGAAATTTACATACCTCTAAAAGAGTTCGGGATAATTCTCTTTCATTTGATCCTCTAGTTCCCATGTCGCTTCTTCTTGCCCATGGTGTCTCCATAAAACTTTTACCAACGATATTGATTTGTTTCTTAATTTTTGTATACGCTGGTCTAAGATAGCTTCGGGCTTTTCTTCATAACTCATATCCGGATCAAGGGTGATATCAGTCTGATGGATCACATGGTTTGGGTCGTGTACGTACTTCCTTAGTTGCGACACATGGAACACATTGTGTACGTTCCCAAAACTTGGTGGCAACGCTAACTTGTAAGCTACTGGGCCTATCTTTTCTAATATCTCATAGGACCCTATAAAACGTGGTCGTAGCTTGCCTCTTACTCCAAATCTAAAGATTCCCTTTGATGGAGAAATTTTCAAAAAAACTTTATCTCCAACATCAAATTGTAATTCAGTTCTTCGTTTATCAGCATACGACTTATGTCTGTCTTGGGCCTCCTTTAACCTTTGCTTGATCTGATGGACTAATTTAATCATTTCATCTACTGTATCTAGCCCTATGACTTTTCTCTCACCCACTTCATCCCAGTAAAGTGGTGATCGACACTTTTTTCCATATAATGCTTCGTATGGTGCCATGCCGATTGTTGCTCGATAGCTATTGTTATAAGCAAATTCAATGATGATAGTACATACTCCCAACTTTCACCCGATCTAACACAACTGTCCTTAACATATCTTCAAGAGTCGAATTGTTCTTTCGGTGACCATCTGTTGTGGGTGAAAAGTGATCAAGTTCAATTTGTTCTCATCTCCTTTTGTGGTGATCCAAAATCTAGAAGTAAATTTTGAATCTCTATCGATGTGATTGATTTTGGCACTCCATGTAGGCGTACAATTTCACGAATGTATAGTTGAGCTAACTTGTCGATCCATAGGTAATCGAAATTGGTATAAAATGAGCACACTTCGTAAGTCTATCTATGATTACCCATTTCCATTTAGGTATCTCCAAAGGTTGTAGCTTCCTATTAGGTCGTTGATGTAAAGCCTTCACCTGTTAACATGATAGGCAACGCTCGACGAACGAAGCTACGTCTCTTTTTATTCCTTCCCACCAAAATTTCTCTTTTAAATCTTGGTACATTTTTGTGCTTCTGGGTGGGCGGTGTAAGGGTGTTATGAGCTTCGCTCAAAATTTCATTTTTTTTCCTTGAGACTGTTATTGTTTCGGATGGTTCGATTACTTCTATCTTCATCATTTAAATTAATCAATGAATCTTTGCTCTTACGTAAGGAGACATCCTAACTTAGATTGAGTTTTACGACTTAAGGCATCGCCACTACATTAGCCTTTCACGGTTGGTAATTAATACCATGATCGTAGTCCTTTACCGATTCGAGCCATCTTCTGTCTTATGTTCGGTCTCTTTGCTCAAAAGTACTTCAAACTTTTGTGATCCATGAAGATTTCACACCTCACTCCATAGAGATGGTGCCTCCGGATCTTCGGGGCATGCACAACCGCAGACTAGTTCCAAATCATGGGTGGGATAATTTATTTCATGTGGTCTAAGTTGTCGGGATGCATGATAAACGCGCATTTTACACGTTTATAGTTGATATTTAAAGATGAGTTTAGGTCGTTTAATGTGCGTTTACGTATCGATTCTTAATGTTTTATCTATTTCTAGAAGATACTGCTCTTGGGTGTTCTTTTAGTGTTGTGTAGGTCCATATGTTGAAAATCGAAGCAAGGAACGAAGCACGAGCCAAAATACTCATCTGGCCTGTTTCTAGCGACCAGACTAGCGGTCGCTAGGCTGGCCGCTAGGCAACCCGCGCGAGAACCAAGCGAGGCCGCGACCGCGACCTCGTGCCCACGAGCGAAGCCCAGCGCCGAGAAAGCTTCTGTACGATTTCTCGCGACCGGGGCTAGCGACCGCTAGCCATGGCCGCGAGCCAACCAAGTGAGCGCAAGAGGCGATCGCGGGCGAGGAGAGCGCGCGCGAGACCTACCTCGTGACCGTCCCTAGCGATCGCGAGGAGTGATCGTGAGACCGAGCGGCAGAAGGAAAAATTAGGGTTTGGGGTGTGCCTATATATATGGCAACACCCCGCGCCTAACCGCACACACGATTCCAGAGCCTCTTTTACTCAGGTTTTCATAATTTTTCCAGATTTTAGCTTTAGCTTCCATCTATTTTCATTCTAGAGTTGATTTAATCATTGTTCTTCATTAGTTTTACGTTTAGTCTACGATCCGGAACGTTTCGTCCGGACAATCTTTGCAATTTTCCGTTTTTCGCTGAGGTTGGGATTCAAGCCCAACGATTATTCATCCAACGCTTCATCATGGGTTTTATATATTTAATTTCCGTTTTTATGGTTAAATCGTATTTTATTCCGTTTATTATGTCTGGCTAGTTTTTCGTTCTAATCCTAAGGTTTGCATGATTCGATCCTATATGTTGTGATTCCTGTTATCGCTATTTACCTTCCAGGCATTGATTCATGATTCTTGGTGCTTATTTAAATGTGTTGATTTCTGATCAATCTTGATGCATATCTAGTTGTCGGTTAATTACGTAATTGTATTAATTGTCAATCGATCTCGAATGCATGATACGAATGAGCCTTGAGTCGTAGCTGAGATAGGATATTCGTAGGAAGCATATTCTTGTGATCTGTTTGGAGTTGCTTGTTTTCACCTAGAGGCGTAATGATAATAGGAAAACTAGTAATCTCTGACCGCAATTGTCGTAATGAAGTTGTCGATTATATATGTGATCTTCCATCTTGTCTGGATTAAAATTGGTTAATAGGAGCATGATAAACATATGTTGTGGATAGGATTAATGCATCCCTAGGGTTAGTCGTCCTTCTCTGTTTTTAACATCCGAGTATTTATTGCTTTATTTTATTTCCTGTTTTGTTACCTCTGCTTTGGATTGAATTCCGAAGCCCTAAAATCTTACCAAACCTTTTATGTTGCTTGGATAATGATGAATGATAAACGCGCATTTTACACGTTTATAGTTGTTATTTAAAGATGAGTTTAGATCATTTAATGTGCGTTTACGTATCGTTTCTCAATGTTTTATCTATTTTAGAAGATACTGCTCTTGGGTGTTATTTTAGTGTTTTGTAGGTTTATGTGTTGAAAATCGAAGCAAGGAACGAAGCACGAACCAACTGAGCAATCTGTGCAGTTTCTAGCGACCAGCCTAGCGGTCGCTAGGCTGGTCGCGAGGCAAAACCAGCGAACACCCAGAAGAGCCGCGACCGCGACCTCGTGCCCGCGAGCGAAGCCTAGCGCCGAGAACTCACTGGACGATTTCTCGCGACCTGTTCATAATTGCTAGCGACCGCTAGTCAGGTCGCGAGGTACCATGCGTGCGCAAGGAGGGCGGCGCGAGACTTACCTCGCGACCGCACCTAGCGACCGAGGAGTGCTCATGAGACCCGGCGGAAGGCAAAATTAGGGTTTGGGGTGTGCCTATATATATGGCAACACCCCTCGCTTACGTCGAGACATCGCCCCGAGCTCAATTTCTTGATTTTCCTCGGTTTTCCATTCTTTAGCTTTAGTCTTCATTTAGTTTAATTCTAGTATTGATTTTCCGTTGTTCTAGTTTAGTTTATCGTTTCGTTATCGATCGGAACGTTTTGTCCGATTGTTTTCCGTTGTTTTCCGTTCGTTCGCTTGGGATTGGATTCAAGACCAACCATTGTTCATCCAACGCTTCCCTACGGGTTTTATATATTTAATTTCCGTTTTTATGGTTAAATCGTATTTTATTCCGTTTATTATGTCTGGCTAGTTTTCTATTCTAATCCTAGGGTTTGAATGATTCGAACCTATATGTTGTGATTTCTGCTATTGTTATTTACCTTCCAGGCATTGATTCATGATTCATGGTGCTTATTTATATGTGTTGATTTCTGATCAATCTTGATGCATATCTAGTTGCCAGTTAATGACGTAATTGTATTAATTGTCAATCGATCTTGAATGCATGATACGAATAAGCCTTGAGTCGTAACTGAGATAGGACATTCGTAGGAAGCATATTCTTAGTGATCCTTTTGGAGTTGCTTATTTTCCTCTAGAGCGAAGCGTGATAGGAAAATTAGTAATCAACCGCCATAATTGTCGAATCGAAGTTGTTGGTTATATATGTGATCTTCCGTCTTGTCTAGATTAAAACGGTTAATAATAAGCAGGATAAACATCGTTGTGGATAGGATTGGTGCATCCCTAGGGTTAGTCTTTATTATCTGTTTTATCATCCGTGAGTTTATTGCTTTATTTTATATTTCTGCTTGGTTACCTTTGCTTTGGATTAATTTCCGAAGCCTTAAACCTTTCAACCCTTTTTCTGTGCTTGGATAATGATGAATTATCGTTGAGCTAACTTCTATGTTTTCGTGATACAATCTCTGTGGATACGATGCTTGCCACCCTATACTTACACCTTTTCGTGTTAGAAAATTAAGCGATCAATGAATCATTGTTGAGTTAGCCACGTGTTTTCAGACACAATCTGTGGATACGATACTCGCTTACCTTCTATATACGCCTTTTACGTGTGAAAAAGGGAGCGATCAAATTTTGGCGCCGTTGCCCGGGATTGTTAAGATTTCATAGGAATAATTTGACGATTTGGAATTATTAATTCAAGTTGTATTTTATTTTATTTTTATTTTTATTTTTTTTTTATTTGTTCTCGCTTGAGCTGATTTTCTTCTTGTTCTCGGTAGTTTATGTTCACAAGGTCCGGGGACCTCTCGAACAACGTTTTGATCCCGAGATCGAAATCACTCACAAGAGGAGAAGGAGGCGAGAGAAGAGACGACAAGCAATGGCAGGGAATCCGAACAACGGGGCGTTCCTCCCAAGTAGCTGCATCACTGTTAGCGAACTTTCACAATCTGGCGCCTAATTGGCGACTATGGGACTCGTTGTCCCTGCTCCGGACGCAAGACCGTTGAATTATATGTACAGATCTCCTACCGAGCAATTTCAAGGAGGCGGATGGGGCCCGAGTAAAGCTAACAATTTTGGTGAAGCCGCCCTAATCGGCATGGTTCGAGGAGCAGTTTGGAGGAGGAGTCACAGAGGATCCGAATGCCCATCTCGAGACCTATCTCAACATTTGTGACACCATCAAGCGAGAATGGGGTGCCACAAGACACAATCCGGATGCGCATATTCGGATTTTCTCTGCGAAATCAAGCAAAGGACTAGTTCAAGACCTTAGATCGTACGGGCATCAACAGTTGGGCAACGCTATGTGAGAAATTTCTTTCGAAGTACTTTCCTCCGGCTAAGGCACAGAAGATCATAGCCGAGATTTCCCACTTCTCCCAGTTAGGAGATGAATCTTTATTCGAGTCGTGGGAAAGATTCCGGGCCTATTAAGAAGGTGCCCACAACATGGATTTTCGAGGGAGCAGCAGATTACTCGATTTCTGTTGGTGACACCTCACACAAGGAGTATTGTTGACGCATCAGCGGGGGACTGCCTATTGAACAGACGTGTAGACGAGGCCAGCCGCATCATAGAAGAGATGGCGGCCAACAGTTATCAGTGGCCGATGGAGAGGACACCGGTGGTGAAGGCTGCTACTATTGAAGGTGATTCGAAGTACGATAATATTATGGAGCAGTTCACCTTGTTGAGAAGCCAATTTGAGAAGCAAAGGAAAGGAAAAGGCATGACTCAGATAAATGCTGCAGAGTCAGATATGAATGAGGTTGAGGACGTGAATTACATCAATCAGAGGAACAACCGTCCTGGGGGGAATCCGGCGTACAATCCAAACAACAGAAATCACCCAAATTTCTCGTACGCCAACCCCAATAATTTTCAACAGCCTCCGCCAGGTTTCTCAGTTCAGAATGGAGTGATTCAAGAGACGAAGAAGCCGAGTCTAGAGGACATGATCATGCAGTTGGTTGTAAGCACCAACAATTGGCAACGAATCAGAATTCGTTTATAAGCAACACCGGCATAAGATTAATCATTTGGAGTCCTTGTGACGGCTATGGGAAAGCATATGAAGATGATGGAGAATCAAATAAGTCGGATAGCCGCTGTGAATGGGCAGACAAGTCGGTCCAATTTCCGAGTAATCGGAGGTAAACCCTAAAAATCACCGTAATGCCATTCAATTGAGGTGGGCGAGCCTATCAAAATCACGAGGAGACGAACGGTGAAAATGGGCAAAAGAGAGAGGATCTCACGACCGAGCTCGCGGTCGACCGAGCTCGCGACCGCGAGCCCGCGCGAGAATCCTACGGTGGATTTAGCGGCGGTTCGGTGGGCGCGACACCCACGAGTCAATCGAGGACCTAGCGGCGACCTAGCGGTCGCGAAAGTCGGCGCGAGAAATCATCTGAAGCTTGAGACGCAAACCTAGCGCCGAGAAAGCGGCCGCGCGCACGCCCGCGAAGACGAGGGAAGATGGTGTTCAGTTGCCTAGCGATCGCCTCGCGGTCGCGAGGCTGATCGCGAAGGGCAAACCGTGAAGAAATTTCCACGTACGTGCCTCCAATTTCGTTTCCAAGCCATTTAGCCAAGCCTAAGTACGATGAGAAGTTGACCTGGTTCATGGAGATGTTCCAAAAGGTGCACATCAATATTCCTCTACTTGATGCGCTCCGAGACATGCCGGGTTACGTGAAGTTTTGAAGGATGCGTTGCCAATAAAAAGAAGCTTGGGAAATTCGAGACGATAAATCTGTCTCAAGAGTGCGATCTTGTCATTGCAAAAGTTGCCGCTCAGCGAAAGATCGAGCGGCTTCACCATAGCATGTGTCATCGGAGGACGGACATTCTCGAGGTTACGTGTGATTTGGGGCAAGCATCAATCGATGCCGTTGTCCATTTTAACAGATGGAGATTGGGGAGATCAAGCCGACCACCATAGCTCTTCGGATGGCAGACACATCAGTGACTTATCCGAAAGGAATAGTGGAGGACGTGCTCGTGAAAGTTCGAGATTTTATCTTCCCGGTGATTTCGTTGTTCTCGATATGCGGAGGATGGGAATACACCTCTTATTCTCGGCGACCATTCCTAGCTATCGGCGAGCAATCGATAGACGTGCAAGATGGAGATCTCACCTTGAGTCAACGACGAGGAGATGAAAATCTCTATATACGATGCTATGAAGCGACGACGAGAAAACCATCAAGATGTCGAGTTATAGAGCAGTCTGTCGCCCACTCACTTTCAATCAACTGATCCGGTGGAGTTTTGTATGCAGAACTCGATTTTCTCACCCGCAGACCTTGATGAGGCGTGTGATGAGATTTTAGAGTATCTTGAGTCCATCGATGAAGTCAAGGCCCTCCCCGAGGAGTCAGTGCCTTATTTAGATGTGAGGAAGCCGATTGGAGGAGAGGACGCCGTGGTGAAGAAAGAAGAGACTACACCCAAGTTAGAGTTAAAGGAGTTGCCGAACCACCTTCAGTATGCCTTCTTAGGCGACAACGAGACGTGCCCGGTGATTATATCTTCGGCTTTGACAGATGAGGAGCCTGAACCGATGGTTGTCTTTCAAGCGGTATAAGTCGGCGATTAGGTGGACCATTTCTGATATCAAGGGGGTCAGCCCCTCGATTTGCATGCACCGGATCCTATTGGAGAATGAACACAAGCCAAAGGTGCAACCTCAACGCCGATTGAATCCGGCAATGCAAGAGGTCGTCAGAAAAGAAGTGTTGAAGCTCTTAGACGCAGGCATGATCTATGCCATATCTGACAGCGAGTGGGTTAGCCCTACTCAAGTGATATCCAAGAAAGGGGGTATCACTGTGATCAGAGATGAGACAAACGAGCTTGTGGCAACAAGACTCGTGACAGGATGGCGAGTTTGCATCGACTATCGTGCTCTGAACACAGCCACGAGGAAGGACCATTTTCCCCTGCCCTTTATTGATCAGATGTTGGACAGACTAGCGGGGTATGAGTTCTACTGTTTTCTCGATGGATATTCGGGGTACAATCAGATTGCCATCGCCCCTGAAGATCAGCACAAGACGGCGTTTACATGCCCGTATGGAGTTTTCGCCTATAGGCGAATGCCGTTTGGATTGTGCAATGCTCCAGCCACATTCCAAAGGTGCATGATGTCCATCTTCCATGGGTTGATCGAGAATATTATGGAAGTCTTTATGGATGACTTTTCCGTGTTTGGCTCTTCGTTCGACCATTGTCTCCATAATTTGTCACAAGTGCTGCAAAGATGTGAGGAGACGAATCTTGTTCTCAATTGGGAGAAGTGCCATTTCATGGTGAAGGAAGGTATCGTGCTTGGTCACAAAGTCTCGGCCAAAGGTTTGGAAGTGGATCGAGCAAAGATAGTAGCTATCGAGAAACTACCTCCGCCCACAAATGTCAAATCAGTGAGGAGTTTTCTCGGTCATGCGGGATTTTATAGAAGGTTCATCAAGGATTTCTCGGCGATCACGAAGCCGCTGTGCGGACTGCAGTTGGTGAACTATTTGCTCACGTGAGAAAGAAACAGCCATGGGCAGATCCAAAGGTTTTCAGTGTAATTATTTACACCTGTTAGAGTATTCCATAAATTAGCAAAACAACATTAACATTTCTATGTACCTTTTTTCCCCTCTAACCTGGGCAACTTCTACCACCAGAAAATAATTGATGCCAAATTATATGCCCTGGTTGACGATAGAACAGCCTTGAACTTTTGGTTCTTCTAAATAGCTGCATTTCTTACAATGCATTTTTTTTGCTCTCTTGTCTTATTGCCATATTATATAGCATTCAGCAGTTTAAAATTATAATTCGTTTGTTCGATATGATAGTAATTAAGTAAATTGTTAGTATATTGTAGTATATACCACTATTTCTTTTTCTTATCTTTGGTGTTCACCAGGAAAAAGCAATTGTTGAAGAGACATCTCCAGAAAAACCAACTGAAGAAGAAATCAATCCATTTTTAATATTTCCTTCCACAGATCAGAATTTTAAGGTAGTACAATCTGAATTCTCGATCTTCTTTCATATGAGTTGCTTGGCTCATTTTTGGGTTATTCGAGGAGTGATGCTCATTCAGGCACATTGTTATTTGATATGGCTTCTCTACTTAGAATTCTTGGACTAAGCATGTGGCTGTACTTAGCCAGCCAAGGCTCAATGAGCGTTGTTTCTCAGAGTGCCAATGGAACAATGCATAACTGCATATCTATGGATCTTCTTCCATTGGAGAGATAGATGAAGATTGTAATCTGTGCTACAATGGCTGATGGTCACCTACAAAATACAAGTACGGTACTTGCAGTTGGGAAAGTGCTTAACTTCTCAATCTGGTTAGTTTCAAAAAATTTCTCTATTTTTATCCTTTTCTAAAAAATCAAATATTCATTGGTTTGATTGTTATTCATACTGTTTGAAGTTGTATATGTTACAAGATTTTCACCATTAGCATATTAGAACTATTTCAGGCTCACCCTTTTTTGGGGTTCTAAATAGTAAATATTGAGTCAAACGATTATAGATTTTCTAACCATTGTATTGATAAGACTTTACATTTTATTTTCATAGGATTTGAGAAACAAGATTCTGGTAAACTCAATCAAAGGTATAAACTACAAAATTACAGCAAGCTATAAACAAAATATTTGAACTAAAAATTATACTTTGATTGCAGCCTTTTCTCCCCTGAAAATCAGACTTGGTGGAACTTTGCCAGACAAACTCAGATACCAAACATCAAATGATACTACTCTATGCACTGAATTCATAGCAATAGCTCTGAGATGTTTGGATTCACTCGAGGCTGCTTGCCCTTATCGCAGTTGGACGAGCTCAACAACTTCTTCAGAATTGCAGGGTGGGTAGTTCATCAAATGCTGATGAATCTTGTACAAGAAAGTTTTGCAACCACTTACAGTCTCTTTTCTTGCACTGCAGAGCTAAGGTTATTTTTGGTCTGAATGCGCTGACTGGTCAAACTACTGGAGCCGGTGGCGTATATATTCACAAGTGCTTGGTAACAATTCTCCATCATGGATGCATTCAGACAAAACTAACTAATGTCGTTTTTCTCATGTCGGAAATGAATTAAGTGGCAATGGCTTTGAAGCAAGCATTGCAGTCGATCAATTTGGCTTGGAAACATGATTGGAATTAATCCTTTGAAGAGTGTTGTGATACAGGGATTCCTTTTTTGGCTGAAATATGGCCTGCACACACACACACACACATTGTGTTTGAATTGAGAATGTGCATTGAAGTCGGGAGGAATTATTTAGCTGAATGATTTTGGTAATTACTCTTAACTGTGATAAACTGTAGGCGGCTATACAAGGTTTTGTTCAAAAGATAATGAGGTTTTTTGAGCCTCAAGAAGGGCCTCTAATCACACACACACAATAATTTGTCTTTTAAATTTTTCTCGTATTTCACTCGACAAAATCTTGAAATTTTCATACAATGAGATCAAAGTAGAAGAAATAGTTGAATCTGACCAATGATTGCGTACTTCTATAGCGCTCGAATGCTATTCTGGAAAATTGCGCTCAATTTTATTCAAGATTAATTCAGTTTTACAATTATTAATTAGGTTTTTATTATATCCCATTGGGGTTTACAATTATTTTTATAGGATTTAATTTTTAATTAATACTTGATTAGTAGAGTTGATTGTTCTCTAATTAGAATATATAATTTCTTCAAGTTTCAATTTTTAATAATAAAATATTAATTAAGTTTTATTATATTATAATTATTTTTATTTTTGTAATTAATTAAATGATAGGACACTGAAAATGTTGAACGGAAAACGGAGGACACTAGATCGTAAGAATTTGTTTTCACGTGTTTGATAAAGGAAAGAAGAGAAAGCCTTCATTAGCAAAGTCAAACATGTGAACAAAGTAAAACCAAAATTATATCCAATACAATCGTCCATACTAATTTAATTGGCACTACATGTTCTTATTATAAATACAATCTCGTGTAATCCGATTTGCTGTAGTGAGTTTAACTCTAAATGAGCTTCCTTAATTTATGGATCGTTGTTATTTTAGGATTTTATCTATTCTTCACTTTGGTATATGCAGGACATGTATATTGTGAACAATGCGGTACTAACATGCCAAGAAACATCAAAATCAGATCTTAGCGATAATTATGAGTAAGTCAGCTAGCTGCTTGTCTCAACAACCACGACTGCCTCAAAGCTAGTGGTCCTAGACGTTCTGAAGAAGGCCTTTTATCTGCTATAAATGAAAGGTAGATCATTTGTAGATAGTTGCACAGTCTGAGAGATATTGACTGAAGATTGATCTTGTTTATGAATCTATTTTCATACTATTTTCGATAACACTCATGTTTTATCTTCTATTGTCTTAGAAGTGTGTGTGAGTTTGTCATAAGTGGTGTAAGGACATATTTCCATTGTTTTAGTAGTTAGTTTTGATTTACATTGTCCGACTTTATCATAGATAGAGTAGTGAGAGGGTTAACGTGAGAATCCATATATATATATATATATATAGAGAGAGAGAGAGAGAGAGAGAGAGGAGGGATCAAATAGTACCCGAGCCAGAGATAGTATGTAGTACTCAATCTCATCCATTCATCTCATAGATCCTATGGTTGAGATTTTTTCGGACTTTTTAAGCTTAATTTCGCTGATTTTCGCTATAGTAAGGGTAGATTAGTAATTTGATTTATTATGTAATTGCGAAAAAAAACTATGCATGTAATTAAACAGAAAACTGCATATCATTGAACACAAAATGCATATTATTATACATAAAACTGCATGCGGTTAAACATAAAATCACACACTTTGATTTGTTATGTGATACAGAAAAACGAATCATGTATGTTTTAAAAGAAAAAACTACATATGCTTGAACAAAGAACAACATAATGTTGAACACGAAAATGCATGTGATATTGATTTATTCATAATTTATTCTCTAGTTTAGATCAATTACCTTTAGTTTCATAATTCGAAAGAAAAAACATATGATCAACAAGAAAGAAAACAAATGATCAACAAGAAAGAAAGCAAATGATCAACAAGAAAGTGTTTGTGCATATTGAAGAAGAGAGAAAAGAAATATCTAAAATGATAATTTTTGTTTCAAAGCATGCAGGGTTTTGTTTTGTTCTATGCATGTTTATGTTTAGTTGTATGCATGTTTATGTTTAGACGTATGCATGTTTTGTTTTTTAATATGCATGCCTATATATTATTATGCATATGCAGGTTTATGTATATTATGATGCAGGTTTATGTGTATCAATATGCATATTCTTCGTAGATGGCATCATCTCGTCGTCTCTTCTCCGATTCACTTATTTCTCTGATTTCCGTGAATTCCACCTTAAACCACCGTCTCCTACTCCAATTTTTTTGCGAACTTCACCATAAACATTACCATAGTCATCATCTCTCTCGATACCTTAATCTTCTCTCAAAATTCTATTTATTTTTCTTCAATTTCAAGCAACTAATCAATGATTTTTCTGTAATTTCAGGCAACGATCAGCCACCACGACTGTCGTCGTCGTAATAGCCGCCACCGCAACTGCCTCCATTGTGCCATTGTTGTTGTTGGCTTCCTATTCTTCTCCGATGAACAGTAGCAGTTGCAAAGAAGAAGAAGAAGAAGAAGGAGGAGGAGAAGGGAAAAATTACTGTGTTGCCCCTTAGCGAAAATAAAGATAAAAAATAAAAAAAATGTTATGCCACGTGTCGATTGTCCTTGCTATCCACATGGCCACAATATATGGTCTAGATTGAGTACTACATA
The DNA here is from genome assembly GCA_036937905.1 of Salvia rosmarinus. Taxonomy (NCBI): domain Eukaryota; kingdom Viridiplantae; phylum Streptophyta; class Magnoliopsida; order Lamiales; family Lamiaceae; genus Salvia; species Salvia rosmarinus. The sequence continues at coordinate 593,261 of CM072820.1, read as the reverse complement.
CTATCTGAGGACGGGGTACTACGGGAACCCAACCCTATATATATATATATATATATATATATATATATATATATATGAGAGGGTTAACGTGAGAACCAAAAATGATGAATTCGGTATGAAAGTTGATGAATCTGCTGGAAAAGTTAATGAATCCAAAAAATAAAATTTCCGCCTCTCATGAAATTCGAATCATGGGTGAAAATTGTGAATTTTTGGATTCAATAACTTTCCTAGCGGATTCATTAACTTCCATAGCAAATTCATTTGGTTACTATGAAAATTTGTTATGAAGAAAATGAATTCGCTATGAAAGTTAATGCATCCTTCGGGAAAGTTACTGAATCTAAAAATTCAAAATTTTCACTCGGTTCGAATCTCATAAGGAGCGAAAATTCTATTATAGTGGATTAGTAACTTTCCCAACTGATTCATCAACTTTCACGCTAAATTTATCATTTTTTATTCTCACGTTCTAACGATAAAAATAGTTCACATTAATCCTCCCTTATATATATATATATATATATATATATATATATAGGGGTTGGTTATGGTGAGAAAGCTCCTTAATGTACGAAAGTAGGAATAGTAGCATATCTTTCATATTGTGTAGCACAATCAGAGTTAATGTATTGCACATGAAAGTTTAGCACATATTTCATCCATTCGTAGCACATATCTAAATATATTAGTATAGCACATCTTTCATTGCAGCGTAGCACAAGAAGAGTTATAGTGTTGCACAATAATCCGTGTAGCACACAAAACACAAAACTGTAGCACACACGAAAATTAAATCTCAACCATTGATATAGCAAATCAAAGGCCCAGATTCATTCCTATTTCCTACCAAATTATCTATTCCTACCTGATCCATCTCCTATATATATATATATATATATATATAGTGAGTTTCAAATAAAAACCATTTTTAACATAAGAACTAAGAACCACAAAATTCATTATGAACAAAATAAATTCTCTATGAAAGTTGATGAATTCGGTGAAAAAGCGACTGAATCCAAAAATTCAGAATTTTCACTCAGTGTTCGAATCCCATTAGAGGTGAAAATTTAATTTTTTTTGGATTCAGTAACTTTCCTAGCGAATTCATCAACTTTCACATTAAATGCATTATTTTTTATTCTCACGTTCTCACGATAAAAATGGTTCTCACGTTAACCTCTCATATATATATATATATATATATATATATATATATATATATATAGGGTTGGGTTCCCGTAGTACCCGGTCCCCAGATAGTATGTAGTACTCAATCTAGACCACACATTTTGAACACGTGGCCGCACCACAAGCTGACACGTGGCAGCTCCTTTTCTTTTCCTTTTCTTTTTAATTTTCGCAAGGGGCAAAATGGGAACAAATCAAATCAACCTTCTTCTTCTCCTCCTTGGTGGCAACGGGCGGCGCCGGAGACGACGGCGGCGGCAACGGCAGCGGACGATGGCGGCGACAGCACCGGCGAACATCAACAATATAAACAAACAATAGATTTTGAAAGAAAGAAAAGAAAAAAAATTGAGAACAAAATTGATGGATTTTGAGAAAAAATAGAAGATAAATTTGATAGATGATTGAAAAATCGAGAAATATGATGGCTATGGCGGTGTTTCACGGCGAATTCGTCGGTAATCAATGAAAGAGACGACGAAATTAACATAGAAGGATGAATGAGAGATTTTATGTCGAAACCATAAAAATGCATTGAACAAAACATGAAACTGCATTGAACAAAACATGACAATGCATTGAACAAAGCATAAAACTGCATTTGCCACAAAACACAAACATGCATTGAACAAAGCATGTCCATGCATTGAACAAAGCACGTCCATGTATTGATCAAAACATGTCAATGTATTTAACAAAACGTAAAAATGCAGGCCAACGGGCGCGCGAGCACGAGCACGAGCGCACGCTGGGCGTGAGCTTCGAACCGCATGCATTATTATGTTCAAATGCATGCATTTTTTTATTCATTTGAATGCATTATTATGTTCAAATGCATGCATTTTTTGTTTTCGCAATCACATAACAAATCAAATTACTAATCTACCCTTACTTTTACGAAAATCAGCGAAATTAAGCTTAAAAAGTCCGAAAAAATCTCAGCCATAGGATCTATGAGATGAGTGGATGAGATTGAGTACTACATACTATCTGGGGCTCGGGTACTATTTGATCCCTCTCTCTCTCTCTCTCTCTATATATATATATATATATATATATATATATATATATATATATATATATATATAGAGGAGAGATCATATGAGAATAGATATTAGTGTGAGAATTGAGAATGAATTTAAGCCATTTAAGTTTATAGATCTAGGGTATAGATTTAATTATGAATATGCAATAATAAATCGTAGGATATGCTACATTATATTATAATATCGTATAATAAGGATATTAAAGTAAATTTACATTTTTAAATTATGGCGTTCCTAGTATTTAGGCTATTTTAAAGTCGAGTAAGATTCACGGTTATTTTTGATTATGGTAATTATTTTTAAATCACGGTTATTATTTTTATTGAGTGTTTGATTCATCTATATCCTCTATAACCTAATTTGAAAACAGCAGTTCATGAACAACCATGGAAAAAGCAGGTTTTTCTCATAGCTTTTGAAAAAAACGCTCAACAATTTGTGTTATAATGAAAAATTAATATTCGTTGCATATGATACAGTTAGTAGAATTTCGTTTTATTTTATGTTGCATACGAGATTTAGTTTTACTTATACATTTAATGGCGTTTTTAACTTTTGATTGTTCTTCTATTTTTTCTTGGATGATGATCTAATCAACACAATATTGTTGTAGTTAATCCTCCAAATGAATATAATGGTATGTATGCAATAATTGATAGAATGTGATTAATTTTCGTGAAGTTGATACAGTTTTGTTTTACATCAGAGTATTAATATTATTTGCATCTGTTAGTTTAATTTATAGCTTTTAGTAATATATAATGTTGCATTTTCATGAACAACCATGGAAAACCTAATTTGAAAACAGCAGTTCATGAACAACCATGGAAAACGCAGGTTTTTCTCATAGCTTTTGAAAAAAACGTTCAGCAATTTGTGTTATAATGAAAAATTAATATTCGTTGCATATGATACACAGTTAGTACAATTTCGTTTTATTTTATGTTGCATATGAGATTTAGTTTTACTTATCAAAAATACTATGAGAATGGAAACCTAATTTGAAAACAGCAGTTCATGAACAACCATGGAAAACGCAGGTTTTTCTCATAGCTTTTGAAAAAAACGTTCAGCAATTTGTGTTATAATGAAAAATTAATATTCGTTGCATATGATACACAGTTAGTAGAATTTCGTTTTATTTTATGTTGCATATGAGTTTTAGTTTTACTTATACATTTAATGGCGTTTTTTAACCTTTTGATTGTTATTTTATTTTTTTCTTCAGATGACAGATCTAATCAACACAATATTGATGTAGTTAATCCTCCAAATGAATGTAATGGTATGTATGCAACAATTGATAGAATGTGATTAATTTTCGTGAAGTTGATACAGTTTTGTTTTACATCAGAGTATTAATATTATATGCATCTGTTAGTTTAATTTATAGCTTTTAGTAATATATAATGTTGCATTTTATAATTTTTTTGGATTTTAATGTTTACGGTATGAGAATGCATTTTTTTTTTCTGTTTACTGTATGATCTTTATTGATTTAAAACCATTACTTTTAAAATTCTAGCAGGTACTTGTATATGTTTGAAATTAATTGATAGAATGTGTTATTGTTAAAATATTTCGTCAAATAACTGTTCTTTTTTGTAATTAATTGCACATGTTTCACATTTAATAGCTTCCTTTACATATATTGTTGAATTTTTGTTTTTTGGTATTGAACATTATGTATAATCAATTTTTTTCTTTCAGATGTCACATATAATCGACAGAATGTTGATGAATTTCATCATCAAAATGATTATAATGGTATGTATGTAAATAATTTTAGTTGTGATATTTTTTTAAATTTTTCGGAGACCCAAATTTTGTTAATTGTAAACTAATATTGTTTGCATATATTAGTTTAATACATAGCACTTAGATAGTAATTATGATGCATTTTGAAATTAATAATATTTTTTACATATTCATTATTGTTTTAATCGTTTGTCCGATGTTTTGTTATTAACAATGTGTAAACTAATGTTGTTTTCATTAATTAATGTTGTTTTGCATGAGAGTCATACTTTTTATTTGCATATGTTAGTTTAATTCATAGCTTTTAGTTTTATATAATGTTATAATTTAGAAATATGCGATATATACTTTTTTTACAGATTTGGATCATAATCAACAGAAATCCGATGAACTTCACATACCAATTTGTCCTAATGGTATGAAACCTTATATTGGAAAGATTTTCGTATCTTTAAAGGATGGAGAAAAATTTTATCGTGATTACTCAGTTGTATGTGGGTTTGATTCGCGTTTGTCAACTGTAGTCAAGTCCGATGATGATACAATTGTTTGGCGCTACGTTGTTTGTAACAAAGAGGGGCTTAAAAATCCGGATTTAAGTGCTGCAAGCAAGGCACAATCTAGTGGTAAAAAACGCATGAGGATGTCTACCAGATCAGGATGCATGGCGCGTGTGGTATTTCGCTTAGATGCTGGTGTTGGTTATGTGGTATCGAATTTCATTGAAGGTCATAATCATGATATGGTGTCAGAAAGTTACAAACATCTTATGAAGTGTAACAAGAAGATTAGTCCTGCACACGAAATGATTATTGCTAAATGCCGGAGAGCAAACATAGGGCCGATGCGATCATTCAGGCTTTTTAAGGAGCTTGTTGGTAGTTTTGAGGATGTAGGTTGTACTAACGTTGAGTTTAAGAATTATGCACGTGATATGAGGGCGTTTGCTAATGGAGTAGATTGCGAAATTTTATTACAGAAGTTGGAACATAAACGTGAGTTTTGTAATGGGTTTACTTTTGATTACACCGTGGATGAGCAGAAGAAAGTTAAGAGTCTATTCTGGGCAGACGCACTCTCCATTGAAAATTTTCATATATTTGGCGAAGCTGTGTCATTTGATGCTACTTATTCGACTAATAGGTTAGTCTAAATGCAATATAATCCTACTGCAGTTTTAATTGTATTTTATATTTGTAACATTTATTTTTAATATATATGCTACAAATTGATTTAGAGTGTTATACAGTTTTGTAAAGTAATGCAGTAAACAATACATTTGTTTATTTTGTGTATTTAATTTTTGTTGTTGTTGACAATGTATTTTCACATTTTAGGTACAAAATGATTTTTGCGCCATTCACAGGCAGAGATAATCATGGTAAATGTGTGACCTTTGGTGCCGGTTTACTAACCAGAGAGGACTTTGAATCTTATTCGTGGTTGCTCACAAAATTTGCTGAATGTATGAAAAATGCTCCAAAGATGTTGATAACTGATGAGGATCCAGCGTTGAAAAAGGCTGTTGCAGAAGTTCTTCCGAGCACACGTCATAGATTCTGTATGTGGCATATAATGATCAAAGTTGCAGAGAAGATTCCCTCAGCTTTGAATGATGATGCTGAATTTAAACAAAAGTTTAACAACATTGTTTGGTCCGAGCTGCACGAACCAGATGCGTTCGAGATACAATGGAATGAATTGATTGCTGAGTACGATCTGTCGGGTCACAAGTGGTTTGGTAAGCTTTTTTCAATGCGGTCATATTGGATACCAGCGTATTTTCGAGATGTTTCTATGAGTGGGTTGTTTAAGACAACGTCTCTTTCTGAAAGTGAGAACAACTTCTTCCGGCAGTATCTTAATCCCAATTCGGATTTGGCTGAGTTTTATATGCATTATGAGAGTGCTATTGACGCGCAGCGCAACACACACGACAAATTGAGTTTTAAAGATGAAACAGGTGTTCCAGATGTTAAAACAAATTTTCCTATTGAGCGTCATGCAGCGGCTGTGTATACGAATACTTTATTTGTTAAGGTACAATCTCAGATTGAAAGTGCTGCACATGAGTGTCGTATATTGTCTATTGTCGATAAACCTGATTTGGCGTGTTACGTGGTTGTTGACAATGATGGGTGCAAATTTGAAGTGGTACATGTTGGTTCAGATGATTCATTTTCATGTTCATGTAAGTATTATATACAGAATGGATTATTGTGTAAGCATATATTTGTAATGATGATGAACATGAAATTGAAATCAATCCCCGAGAAGTATGTTTGTCGTCGTTGGACCAAGTTTGCGTGTTATATTGTTAGCGATGAACGTAAGAAAACCATTGTTCGAATGGGAATGGGATTAATGAGTTATTCTCGAGGCTTGTAAATGCATTGGTTTAGTTGATGGTGATCCGGATCGCACCGCGTAACTCTGGTTATACTAAAAGAAGCTAGCGCTACATTTGAATTGGGTGATGCTATGAATGCTTGGATAAAGGCAAAGAGGGTATGTTTGAGAAGTATTATGGTTCAGCTAAACCGTCATCGGTAAGATTACATCCTCCTAACGCAGTTAGTACTAAAGGTAGTGCAAACAGGAAAAAATCTAATAGAGAGAAGGCCATAATCACGCCATCAAGTCGAAGAGATTATGTCGCAAATGTAACACATTGACGAATCATGATTCAAGAAATTGTCCTCATAGCAATAAGTCTTAGATCTTATAAACATAGGTTTATGTTTTTAGATACATTTATTAATTAATATTAATGTTATGTATTTGTTTTTTTAAGTTAATATCGTAAATCAGAACTTTTTGTTAGTCTGTAATGACATTAAGGTTTTTTAAAAAGTTGTACACATTGTGTGTAATTTCGAATGTTTATTTTGCTATATTCTATGGATTAAATATCTACATTTTGGTAAAACTGTTGGAATCACTAAAATTAGTATAATAAACTGCTTATATAATTTGTTGCATTTACTTATACATCTGTAGCACTATTCAATACTAATATAGCATTTCGTTCTAAAACTAACAAACAGTTATAACGAAAAAAATGCATAGATTTTAAAAATAACTAAGCAAACTTATGGTATTGTTCATTGTATTTTTTTAAACCACAGTCAGCTTATGTTTAATTGTAATTAAATATTATAAGAATATAATATTTTAGATTGTGCTAAAGATAAACATATTAAATCCAATATATGAGTATAATAGATTAATGAGTATAATAGATTATACAGTTATAGAATTTATATATATCAATAAAATAGAGCAACATTTATTTATTGAAAATTTAAGAAGCAATACATATAAATTTATGCAAATTATAAGTAATAATATTTTTCCATAAATTAAGTTAGTACTTTAAAGTGCCTCGTTTAAAAAATAGTAAATATTTATTGCATTATTGTTGTTGCATGTCATAGTGTAATTAATAGCTTTTCGTCTGAATTATTGTTACATGTTATAGTTTAGTTGCGCTAATTATTAGATACAAAGGATGTAGTTCGTTTCATTATATACACATAAGGAATATTGAATTTAGTTCACTCAAATATGTTTTAGATTTTGCAAAAGAAAAACATATTAAATGCAATATATGCTTATAATAGTTTATACAATTATAGACTTTTGATATATCAAAAAAATAGAGTAACATTTATTTATAGAAAATTTAAAAAGCAATACTGATAAATGTATGCAAATAATAAGTAATAATATTTTTCCATAAATTATGGTTCAGCTAAACCGTCATCTGTAAGATTACATCCTCCTAACGCAGTTAGTACTAAAGGTAGTGCAAACAGGAAAAAATCTAATAGAGATAATGCCATAGATGTTGCATGTCATAGTGTAATTCATAGCATTTCGAATTAATTAATGTTGCATCGTATAGTTTGTTTCCTTATATAAAATAAGGAATACAGAACTTAGTTTACACAAATATGTTTTAGCTTTTGCTAAAGATAATCCTTTAATATGCAACGTTTTATAAGTATAGAAGCTATAAATATAGTATTTATTATATATCAACAAGACAGAACTACATTTTGCATTAAATAAAAGTAATAATAAATACTGAAAAATGTATGCGAATTATCAGTAATTATATTTTGCATAATTCAGACTTTTACTGATAAATGTATGGAGAATGAGGTTGGAACCAATGTCAATACTGAAGAATACTCATAGCAGAAAATACTAAAGAATCCTGCTAAAAATATAAATTTAAATGTCATTAGGAAATTACATATAATACTATCAAGTAAACAGCAAGCTTTTTGCTTTGAAATTTCGGTCAACACAAATACTACGGTAATAAGCATTTGTTTTCGCCAAAACTTCATTCTTCATGATGTTGTGTTCCCAACTCATCATTGCTGCGCAGTAACGAACACGCATAATCAACAATTGTTTTGAATGATTAGCAGTAAATCCAGAAACCCACTTAACAGACAAATCTCCCATGAATGTTTCTAGATGTCGTAATAAATATATTCCACTATCAACTGCATTTTTCCTGTTTCCCCATTTTAATGGTGGAATTTGGAAGTTAACTCTCTCAACCATTTTTGCTTTTGTAGTGTAATCCCTGAAAATCAAGTATTCTGATAGTATGGAACGCTGCAAAAATAATCACGGGGAACATTATTAAGAAGCATGTACATAGAATTCGTATTATTTATATATAGTAAAGATAGATTACAATACAAAACATACCAAGTTTGTGAGTAGATCATTATACTTTTCTGGCCGACATTCGCCATGTAATCATTCATACTATCCAAGACATAATTTTACCATTCTTCACATCGACGCATATTGCAAAGTATTGTTTAGCTCAATATATAGGAAAGAAAACTACATGTACAAGAATAAAATATTATTACATGAAATATAAATTAAAAATATATATAAATACATATTGCCATAAACTTACAATGTCAATGTCATTGATTTTGAGATGTTGGTTGGCTTCTAACTCGTGGATGATTTTCAAAAATGATTCCTTCTTGCTTGCTCGACAATCCTCGTTTAACAATTGAGTCCGTCTACAAAAGATACATTGTAAATTAATGCTAAAATAGTAATATATTTAGAAATATGCGATATATAATATTTATACAAAAACTTACAAAGCAACAAAGGTACTTGCAAAGAATCTTGTTGGTGAACTTTCACAACGAATCTTCTCTAAGTCATTAAGCATTAGACACCAAGCATCCACTACACCAACTCCTATAATGCTATCCTTTTTCAATGTAGCCATATGTTTTTTTGTTAGTTCAACAACTCCATGCGCGAACAACACAGTTTCTCTGTTAAAATAAAATATATAGTCATAAAAATTCAAAGCTTATACAAATAAATATGTTAAAATGTCCATACTCATCCTGTGTAGAGTTGCAGAGAGCATAAATCCCAAACTTTGTTTCTTTCTTCGTGAGACTCTTAGATGCGCTGACCTTTCTAATAACATAAGGAGACTTCAAAGCAATAGGCTTACTTGACAAACTAATGCTTCTGCACTTTTTCGCTGTTGCAACTGTCAATGTATTTGTGATCTACAAGCATTATGAATCAATATATATTCTGGTAGATAAAATAACAAAATAATATACAACTTAGAGAAATTGATAATGAAAATTGGAACAGTTACAGTAGATAATCACACTACTAATAATATGTAATTCATTAATAATATTAGCATGTGAGATATGTGCTATATCTCACATGAACAAGAGCTAAGTATTATTAAAAAAATGCATCACATTACAGAGACATATATTATTACGAAATTGAAACTGCAAGTATGTGCTATAGTTATGTTTAACAAGGGCTATATATTTAACAAGAGATAATTTGCAACAGTCATATGCAAATCATAATAGTACTATGTGCTATAGTTATATATAACAGAAGCAATATAAATTTACGAAATATGTGCTATAAAATTTACGAAAATGCAACAGCAACTACTTACAGTACAGAAATATGTGCTATAGTTATATATAACAAAAGCAATATAAATTTACGAAAATGCAACAGCAACTACTTACAGTACAATAAATTAATGTTTTAAATTAGACAGTGTAATATAATATAGTTTTAATGAACAAGATCTACATATTATTAAGCAAATACAACATTTACTACATACAGTACACTTCATTAATAATATTAGCATATTCAGAATAATATATGGTTTACATTAGACTTAGTAAACAGTAGTAGGAGTTAGGCAAAATATCATAACAGAAGGTGCATACAAATATTACACAATGGTTATAGTTAAGATGCAGTTAATTACAACCCAATCGAATTTAGTTTTCTTTTTTCCGTTTGTAACCGACAAGAACCTTCTTTGTTGATTCTGTGACAAGATCAGGTTGCTGCCTCAGAGTTAACTCAATGTTCCCAATAGTTTCATCTTCAGTTACATTAACCTCCGTAAATGGAATCTGCAAATTACATAAAACAATAGAAATTAACAGTATGTGCAAGCAAAATATACATTCAACCTTAAATTTATTAACCAATCATATGAAAATCATAATGGTAATATGTGCTATATCTCACATGAACAAGAGCTAAGTATTATTAACAAAATGCATCACATTACAGGGATATATTATTACGAAATTGAAACAGCAAGTATGTGCTATAGTTATGTTTAACAAGAGCTATATATTTAACAAGAGATAATTTGCAACAGTCATATGCAAATCATAATAGTACTATGTGCTATAGTTATATATAACAGAAGCAATATAAATTTACGAAAATGCAACAGCAACTACTTACAGTACAATACATTAATGTTTTAAATTAGACAGTGTAATATAATATAGTTTTAATGAACAAGATCTACATATTATTAAGCAAATACAACATTTACTACATACAATACACTACATTAATGTTTAAATTTGAAAATGCAAATGTATTCACGAAAATAAAAAAAAATGTATAACATATATTACTTATGTACCTCAACACGGACATTTTTTAATGTTTCTGGAACAGGATCAGTTTCCGGCATTAGCGTTGGCTGAATGTCACCTATTGTTCGTTCTTCAGTTTCATTAATTTCCTTACGTGACTGCTGCAAATAAAATCAACCAATATATGTAGATCATAATTCTAATATATGATCATTATTAAAATAGCACCTATTGCAACCAAAAAGAACATATCATATTCAGCTACAATTACCATTAGTTGCAGTAAACAAAAATATGTAGATCACAATTCCATTAAATGCTTTTTTCCCATTCAACAAGAGCTACATATTGTAAATAAAATGCAACATTTAATTCAGAAAGTGTAATGTGTTATATTCCTATTAAACAAGAGCTACAGATTGTAAATAAAATGCAACATTTTTAAATTATGCAGCGCGTTAACCCGTAATTTCTAACATAAAATACTACTATATGCAAACCATATGTATACTATGTACTATTAAATTTGTAATGCAGGAAAAAAGGAGAATGAAATAAAAGTCAAGAAAATTTAAAAAATGGTACAAATTATATGACTATATGTACCTCAGATCCATATGTTTTGTCATGTTGTTGCACTGTTTCATCAAATTGTTGCACAATATCACCCACGCATATTGCATCACCTTGCTGTGTCATCCATGCTTGTGTCATTCCAAAGCTGAACGAAGGTATATCGTCCAACTTACTCACATAATCGTCTCTCTTTGCAATGGCTGAGTCAACGTCATCCAACAACTTCTGAACTTCTTCATCGTCCCAGAAAGTGTCATCTTCGCCCAGTGTTGGCTGCTCATAAACAGACCTCGTCTGTGAAACAGGCATGGTTGTACACGATATTGACTTAATTGCAGTTTCAATTGTCCTCTCAAAAGATCGAGTACTTGCAATGTCTGCCGGTGCAAACTCGATCATCTTCATCATTTCAACACTCAGCGTAGCAATTTGTTTCGCGATAGACAACACTTCTACATTAACACCTACACCACTACCACTAGGTTCTTTCTCAGTATGCCTCATGGCTCTAACTGTAACCACATTCTGATTGTCTGCGACGTGTACATTGTGATCTGTGTCCAACTCAATGGGGTCATAAGGATAACCATCCCCAAACTGACCACCCTTCATCTCGTCTATTTCTCTTTTTTGCAGACTTTTTGTACTCCAATTGGAAATAATCAGGTAATTTCTTGGAACAGTTTGCAATTTGTAACCAACAATATCAACATAAAACACCTGCCAAAAATAAAATAAATAATTATCGATATCATAATACATATCAAGTATAATATTAAAAATACTCATAAAATTAGAATAATGCAATACCATTAAAACAAGAAGGCCCCACAAACATGGAAGCATTCTTCTCTCCAAGCGATCGTGTTTTCAATCAAACTTCTCATAACATACTCCCCCCAATTCCATTGATCAATTGTTTCCACATCTTCCAAACAATTAAGTATGTAAGGTATTATATACCCGTTACCAGTACTCTCCATGAATGAAGATTAAACAGCAATCATGAAGTTTCTTTTAAACCACACCCCCTCGTCCTCACAACTCAAGATAGCATTGTGTAACATTTTAATAGTTACTCTATTTCGATGAGTATCCGGGAAATAACTCATCCACTCATCAAACAATGGTGATTTGTGAGTCCTAAGAAACCGCTTCACTGTTCGGAGACCTCTGGGAAAACCATATACCTTGTAAACATCTTCCGGAGTGACACGTATCCTCCTATTACCAGTTAGTATTAGTTCGGAACTGTTGTGGTTGAAATTTTCCACGACCCAATATGCAAGTCGAGCAGGCAGCTCTCGAATGTTGACATCTCGAACATGACCAAATCCCATCTCATCGATAGCCGCCTTCTGACGATCATTCAATTTGGAGAGAGTGTCATAATATGTGTTCAGATTACTTCGGCTTGCGAGCTTTGAAAAACCTATATCATCACCATTGTTGTCGTTGTTTGCAACCTGATCAACCACAGCATCAACTCTTTCTTTTTCTTGAACATGTTCAATAGCTAAAGTAACGTTTTCGGGTCAGCCCTCTGTTTTTTCTTATTGGCTTTATCAGTAGCCACACTTAATCCGCGTTTCGTCTTCACTGTTTCAGTTTCTTTATTCCTACCACGATCTAAAAATAAATAAACATATTACAATTACAATAATATAGTTTAAATGCAACAAACACTATCTTATTAAAATACTAAGCTTCAACAGTAATATATAAACTGTAATATATCAACCTATACAAAATAAAATAACCAACATGGAATAATAATGTTATTAAATCTATGCATTTTTCATTACTGATGTTTTCTTTTTATAGAACGAAATGTTATATTAATATTGTAAAAGTGCTACAGACGTATAAACAATGCAACAAGTTATACAAACAGTCTATTACACTAATAATGTATATCAGTAAATATAAGTAACATGTAGATACTTAATGTCCAACATATATTAGTATAGGTGGTATATTTTTTCATGAAACGATAAATAATGTGCTATATTTATTTTATTAAATGCAACATATCATTAAATAAGTGCTATAATTACTAACAACGACACACTAATATCATTATTAGAATATATAACAGTTTAACTTTATATCCCTAAAATATTATATTATTATAATATTTAATTACAATTAAACATAAGTTGACTGTGGGTTAAAAAAATACAATGAACAATACCATAAGTTTGCTTAATTAATTTTTAAATCTATGCAATTTTTTCATTATTGATGTTTCCTTTTTCAGAACGAAATGCTATATTACTAGTTTAAAAGTGCTACAGACATATAATCGAATGCAACAACTTATACAAGCAGTTTATTACACTATTTTTAATGCTTCCAACAGTTTTACCATTGAGGTGCTAAATATTTAAATATTTTATTTTACAACTAATCAATAGCAACATATTTTAAAATAATGTGCAGCAATATATACTGATATTATGCTACAAATACTTTACAGTTGAAAAAAGGTTTTTCAATTGATGTGCAATATTTTTGAATCATATATGTTATATTACAACTTAACATTAGCTAAGTATTTTGAAGAAAGTGCAACATTAAACACCCATAGTATTAGACATTCATTTTTTTTGTTGTGCAACGTTTTTACAAAATATGTGCAATATATTTGACTATCATATCCTACATTACAAATAATCATTAGATATATTAATAAGAAAATGCAACAATAAATCACGAAGCTAATATATTTTCTGTTTAATGCAACAATTTTACCATTGTTGTACACTATATTAAGTGATAATTTATGATTGAAGATAAACAAGAAACAAAGTGATAAACTCAAAAGTAGGTGTAATATACCTATTTCTGAATCAGTGATCTGCTTATTTTCATTTGCTTTGTTAATAGCCAAACTTTTTCCTCTTTTCTTTGTAACTTCTTCAGTAACTTTAGCTTTTCCCTTACCACGATCTACAAATAAATAAATATTTAATTAACAAATTGAACATTTTACAATATAAGGAGTTATCGAGGATGTCGATTAGATATGCAAAGATAAAATTACAAATGCAATGACTAATATAATTATTGCAATAACTAATTCATAAAATGCAATAGGTTACTACATAAAAAAATTATCAAGATAAGATTTGACAATTATCAACAAAAATCACAGATTTTATAAATCTAAAAAAAAATACACAGAATTACTATGATTAAACTAATATATGCAATAAATTATTTATAAAATGTAATACGTTATATCGTAAAAAAATTATCAAAATAAGATTTGATAATTATAAACAAAATACACAGCTTCGACAATTCTCAACAAAACACATAGAAATTCATGGATTACTACAATTATTGCAATAAATTATTTACAAAATGCAATACGTAATAGCAAAAAACAATTTTAACAATAAGATTTGAATATTCTATCCAAAATACACGGAATTGACAATTCTTATCAAAACACACAGAAATACAAGGATAAATACAAATAATGCAATAACATATTTATAAAATGCAATACATAATAACATAAAAAATTATCAAAACAATATTTGATAAAACTCTACAAAATACACAGATTAAATAATTCTCAACAAAATACACAGATTTGCTTATTCTCAACAAAATACATTTATTTGAAAATAATCCACAAGATAAACATATTTGCAATTTTACCTAAACCATTACGTAAATCAAAACACAAAGAAACGAATCTGCTGTGAATGTGACGAAAAATTACAGAAAATTTAGATTTACACTTACCATCTTTACGTTTTATAACTCTGCTTCGTGTATTACGTTGTTCTTCCTCATCCATCGTTTTTTTTTTTGACTAGACCAGGACCAAAATTCAGGAATAATCCAAATTTTCTGCTTCACAAACGAGTTCCTGGAAATAAAGAATGTGATCTTCTTGAAAAGGCAAAGGATAGAGACCGATGGAGTATTCAAGGAAAGGAAGACGAAAGGAACAATTTCTTCTGCAAACTTTTGAATGCTAAATATGGTGTAATGAATGAAAGTAAAAACGAAAGAGACGTCTCTTCACATTCATTATTTTGTTTCGGTAATTGTGTAGTTGCAGAAGATATCTATAGAAAGATTTATAAAAGATACAGAAAGTGCATACATTATGAAAGAGAATATATCTATGGATTTGTTAATATCTTGAAATCTGGACGCATTAGTGCTTCATAAATTTTTTTTTTCTTCCCAATATTAACCCCAACTACCGCTTAGATTAATTTCGTAGTATATTGCAATATTAATCTGCACCGTCCATTGTATTAAAATCAAGGATTTGATTCTTTCTTATTTCACATATATCTATTCTCACCATAACCCTCCCTATATATATATATATATATATATATATATATATATATATATATATATGTAGGAGATGATTCGTAGGAAAGAATAATTTGGTAGGAAATGGGAATGAATCTGGACCTTTGATTTGCTAAATCGATGGTTGAAATTTTAATTTTGGTTGTACTACAGTTTTGTATTTTGTGTGTTACACGGATTACTGTGTAGCACTAGAACCCTTTTTGTGCTACGCTACAATGAAAGATGTGCTAAACTAACATGTACAACATAGTAATTCGATTTTACTACACAAATATGAAAGATGTCGCTATTTTTATTTCGTACACTAAGGAGTTTTCTCACCATAACTCACCCCTATATATATATATATATATATATATATATATATATGGAGTGGATCAAATGAGAACCACATCTTTTTTATAACCATGATAAGACGTTGAAGATGATGACAAAATAAGATAAAGTTGTGCATAACAAAATTTTCTAAAATTATTTTGTTGTGCAACAATTTTAGAAAGTTTTCGTTATGCACAACTTTATCTTGTTTTGTGCATTATCTTCAACGCCTTATGCATGGTTCTCAAGTTCTCAAAAAGATAAGTTCTCACTGGATCCAACCCCTATATATATATATATGGTTATAGGAGGAACCAACTATAGAATGAGAACTAGGAACCAATCCAAACCCTATATTACACTCAATCTAACGGTTGTGCACTTCTAAATCATTTAAAACCGTATTTGACATTTAAATTGATGAAAATCACATTTATCAGTTTTTTTATGAGTATGGGGCACAACAGTAATTTTTATTATGTCATTACTGCGTGCAGATTATCGGATCCCATATTTACCGCTTGATTTTCACCATCTAACCTAATTTACCATTTATTGCGCCTCATCGCCTTCTCGCCTACTCCGTCTGTAAATTTAATCAATTCATACCTACTCACTAATTTTATTCAACGTATGAAACATAATAGAAAGTGTAATATCCCGCTTTTTTAAATAGATTTTAGGAGATTTCTTAAGTTTATAATTTAAGTCGATTCGCATATATATATATATATATATATATATATATATATATATATATATATGTTTTAGTTCCAACAAAGAATTTATCAAAGTTTCAAGCAAAAGTTTGATGCAGCACATATTAATTTGAAAACAAAAATGTGACTATGTGATTATAATTTTACACAAAAATATGGATATATGTATGAGAATTTATTTGGGCTGTACAACAGACCATAGTTTACCTTGTTGGGCCAAAATTATGATTTCAAAACCAAATGTGTACATATGTTTTGATGCCAGATTTATTACATATTGAAGCCAGGTTATTAAGATTTAGATATTTTGCTAATTTTTGGAATTTAAAAATATATGGCTATCACTCTTTCACGTTGCCTGCTCCTTTGAATTAATAGAACAAAAATGGATCTTCTTCTCCTATAAAAGGGGCCTTACCTCACGAGCTCCTTCGCCCAAAACCACCTCCTTCGCCATTTCTTCCTTCTCTATATCCTATCCCAATTCTACCTCAAAACCAACTCTTAAATTCATGCTACCTTCTTCCTCATATTTTTTTCAAGTTCTCCAGCAAGCCACCTTTCCTGCATAATTATTTCATAACAAAATCCCCCACAAGATCTCACCCCTAACACAATTACAACATCTCCTGCTATCACATAACCAAACTCTTTCAGTAAAATAATTAAATTCACAAACTAAGAAGGGTAAGAACAAAGTATAAGCTTCCTGCGATCATTTATTTCATTGTCAGCAACACTTAAGCAAATTATTTTTCATCTATTCGGCAGAGAACCATCACATAAACATATGTACTATATTTTTACAGGAATCCAATATCTTGCAGAAATATAAAGGAGTGAGGAATTTTACAATTCATGAATGAGAATAAAAAAAGTATACATGTATTGCATAAATTGCTTTATCTCTTGCTGCAGTGAAATGAAAATGAATATATATATATATATATGCTCCCTGTTGTTCTGTTGCTTTTGTTGGGTTGAGCCGAGAAGAGGCTAGGCTAGACGTTGGCTGTGTGTATTGGTGTGGTGCGGGTCGAGTCGAGTCGAGTGAGGGAGTAACTGAGGGCGAGACGGCGGCGACGGGTGGCGTCTCTGCTGCTGTCGGTGTTCGGTCCAGAGGGGGGGGAGGAAGGAGTAGGCTGAGAGAAAATAAGGAGGTGTGTTGAGGGGGATATTAGCATTTAGAAGGTTTTAAGTTTGTTGTTGTATCCCACATTGGAATTTTAGTAGAAGTTGCTTTGCTTTGTAGGCTATATAAATAGGGATCCTTGTTTAAGCATTTAGCTAAGCTTTTCATCAATACATTTATGGTTTATTTATTCCATCTTTGTTATACCTATGGATGATTTTATTAAATCTAACATGGTATCAGAGCTAAATTTTTCTTTTTTGGTGTTTGACTCGTCATTCATTAGTATGCTATGTGGTTGCAGCAAATTGCTGATCTTCCACATCAGAAATTTAATTTTGAGACTTTTGGTGCTTTGGGTATTGGGAGTCAATTGGTGTTCGTCCCGGTGTTCGTCTTGGTGTTCGGGGCAGCGCGCTCTTCGTCGGTCTCTTCATCGGTGTTCAGGTTTTCTTTGTTGCTTCCGCTTCTCTTATCTTTGTGATTAAATTTTATGTGCAATGGCTGGTGGTGATGACTCGTTGCAGTCAATTGGGGTTCATCTTGATGGAAAGAATTTTGGATATTGGAGTTATGTTATGATTAATTTTTTGAAGGGAAAGGGGCTATGGGATTATGTTTCTGGAAAAACTGTATGCCCTAAGTTAGGAGATGAAAAATTTGATGAATTATTTCATGTTTGGGAGACCAATAATTCAAAGATTATTACTTGGATCAATAATTCTGTCGAACAGAGGATTGGGGTTCAATTAGCAAAATTCAAAATTGCTAAAGATATTTGGGATTATTTGTTCAGATTATTTGTGCAAAATAATTTTGCAGTTAAATATCAGTTACAATCTAAAATTCGTGCCTTAGTACAGAATAATTTGGGAATCCAAGATTATTTTTGTGCAATGACAGCTCTTTGGGATCAGTTAGCATTGACCGAATCCATTGAGTTGCAAGCATGTGATGCTTACATTAAGTGTAGGGATGAAGATCGTCTTGTCCAATTGCTTATGGGTCTTCGCCCGAATTTGATAACTGCCGCCCGGAATTTCGCACCGTAAACCATTGCCATCCGTGAAGATGTTATTAATGAGCTCATGGTCAAGAAACTTGTTTAAAGTCTCTAAAGGGCGTGCATACTACTTCCACTGCCTCGGGTTGCTTCCCATCTCCCCCTTCTTGCAAAGACCTACTCAAACATACAAAACTTCCCTTGTTGGAAATCAGAACTCATGCAAACAACTGTGGCATTGGAAAATCAATGTCCGAGCTTCACAAAGGGTATGGTTGGAAACCTCCACACCGAGCCAAGGTTACAAACCTACAAAATCATGGACAGGGACGTAAGTCCCCAAATCAATACCATGGTGGATGTATAATACACTCACCCACCACCAACTCAGCACCTTGGTCCCATCGGTAAATCAACTGTTTCAAACTATTGAAAACACGAGTCCGATTCTTTGGTCGATCAATTCCAGTTTTTGCCTTGTGAATTTCTTAATTCTACTCGCCTCATGCTCTCTCGTTCCTTGTCCTCACCATCGCCTATGGATCGTATCACTTCTTCCTCTTGGATATTAGACTGAGCGGGAAATCACATGTCTCCTAACCCCTATGCTTTCATATCGATGTCGTAATCCCCATCCACCACAGCCAGATCGCCGATGGCACGCCTATGCCATTAATCGGTATTGGGACGATTCATACCCTTCGATATCTCTACTGATGTGTATCAGATTCCTAAGTTACATATGAATCTTGCTTCGTTGGTCAAATATGTGACTCGGATGTTTTGTTGGTCTTTTTCCCAATTCTTGTTATATGCGGGATCTAAAATCCAAGAAAGTGATCGGGACAGCCGTAGGAATGGAAAAGGTCTCTATGTTATGGATGAGTCGATCTTAGTACTCATGCAAAGAACTATGCCGGTCAACTTATCTACCTTTCATTCGATCGCTTCTTCTTCTAAGTTTTATTTGTGGCACTCTAGACTTGGACATGTATCGGGCTCTCGCCACGCTTTATGTGTACATCCGTCTTCTGGAGATTTACCCTCCGATGATATATCTAGTTGTAGTGGTTGTAAACTTGGAAATTTTTCTACTTTGCCTTTTAATCTAAGTGATTCCACCTCATCCGCACTTTTGATTTAATTCATTCAAATGTTTGGGGCCCGCTACTATTCCTACTAAAGGCGGCTCCAAATATTATGTTCCGCTTATTGATGATTACACTCATCGTTGGGTTTACTTACTTAAGCGCCGCTCGATCTTGTTCATACTTATACGTAATTTTAAGCTTATGTAAAACTCAACATTCTTCTACTATTAAATGTTTTCGTGTCGATTGAGGGAGTACACTAGTGGTGACCTTTCGTGTATTTTCAAAGCGGATGGTACAATACATCAATCTTCTTGCATCGATACTCCACAACAAAATGGGGTAGCCGAAAGAAAACATAGGCATATTGTGGAAACCGCTGTGTCTATGCTCTTGTCCGCTAGTGTTCCTAGTGAATTTTGGGAGAGGTCGTTCTCACGCCCTGCTTACCTTATTAATAGGATTCCTACTTCATAATTCTAGAATTTCTCCATATGCTAGGCTTTTGGTCACAACCTCTGTATAATCATTTGAGGGTGTTTGGTTCTACTTGTTTTGTCCTCCGTCCACATGTAGAACGTACTAAGTTGTCTTCTCGTGTCGCTATTTGTGTTTTTTTCGTTATGGATCGCGTAAAGGTTATCGTTGTTATGATCCTTTTCGAAAATTGTATGTTTCTAAATGTTTCTTTCATTGAGCATATCCTCTTTTCTATCCCACCAACTTCTCATGACATGTCCAAACCGATATATTTCAAATCGATCCTTTCACGACCGACTCGATTCGATATCTTGCATACACCGCCGTTACGCCTAATATTCCTTGTAGATCCGATAACATAGATACCATCTTCCTCCGCGGTCGCTCATGAACATCTTGCGATTGGTGATCCAGATCCACCGCTATCCCGTGACGTGTCCGCCGATCCACTCGAGTTTTGATTTTGATTACTCGTGGTACTCTCCACCTTTGTTTCATTTATCATCAATAATGAGTCTATTTGTGAGCCTACTTTTATGCCGAGGCACCGGAAATCCTCTTTGGCAAGAGGCTATGAATGAGGAATTATCCGCTTTACACAAAACAGTACTGGATTTTGGTTTTTCCACCATCCGTAAGAAGATTATTGGTTGTCGATGGGTTTACAAAATCAAAACCAGGTCTGATTGTTCCATTGAGCGCTATAAAGCTCATTTGGTTGCTAAGGGATTTTCTTAGGAATATGGATTGAATTATGAAGAAACATTTGCCCCAGTTGCTAAAATGACCACTGTCCGAGTTCTTATTGCAGTTGCTTCTGTCCGTTGTTGGTCTATCATACAGATGGATGTTAAAAATGCTTTCTTAAATGGAGATCTTGGAGAGGAAGTATACATGGCTCCCCCGCCGGGTGTTTCTCATATGCCTGGACAGGTGTGCAAACTTAGAAAGGCGTTGTATGGTCTGAAACAAGCCCCAAGAGCCTGGTTTGATAAATTCTCCACTGTTATGTTATCCCTTGGTTTTTCTCAGAGTACCAACGACTCAGCTTTATTTGTCAAATCCTCCCCGGCAGGTCAAATTCTACTTTTGTTATATATTGATGATATGATCATTACAGGTGATGATGCCAATGGTATTTCAGCATTAAAGGACACTTTATCTCGTCAATTTGAGATGAAAGATTTGGGTTATCTTTGCTATTTTTTGGGAATTGAGGTAGCCTATTCTGAGAAAGGATATCTCATTTCTCAATCTAAGTACACTAAGGATATTCTCGCACAAGGCTAGTCTTACAGATATCTGACGTTTGACTCTCCTCCGGAGGTCAATGTTCGTTACACCCCACCGATGGAGAACTCTTTCGCATCCCACTCAGACGATCTATTGTGGGTAGTTTGGTTTATCTCACCATTACTCGTCCCGATATCGCATATGCCGCTCAAATTGTCGGTCAATTTGTTTGTGCTCCCACCGCTCATTGGGTTTTCGTCACGCGTATTCTTCGCTACCTAAGGGAACAATATATCAAAGCTCGTTGTTTTCATCTACCTCGCCTTTGGAGCTTCGCGCCTTTTCGGACGCAGATTGGGCGAGTGATCAAACCGATCAGAATCCACCATCAGCTCACCGATTTTCATAGGAGATTCACTTATTTCACGGAAAAGTAAGAAACAAGATGTTGTTTCTCGCCTTCCACCGAGGCGAATATCGTGTTACGGCTTCTACCACCGTGAGATTGTATGGTTACGACGATTGTTAGCGTGATATGGAGGTCTCTTGCGGTGACCCAACACCGATGTATTGTGATAATAAGAGTGCTATTCACATTGCACACAACACTATTTTTCATGAACGAACCAAGCATATCGAGATCGATTGTCATATTACTCGTTATCATCTCGAGAAAGTCACTCTTTCCATGCCGCTTGTCTCATCATCGATGCAACTTGCACTTCTTTACAAAGGCTCATACCTCCAACGCCATCGGTTCTTTCTTGACAAACTCTCGATGTTACTCTCATCACCATCGCGAGTTTGAGGGATATTAGCATTTAGAAGGTTTTAAGTTTGTTGTTGTATCCCACATTGGAATTTTAGCAGTTGTTGCTTTGTAGCGCTATAAATAGTGATCCTTGTTTAAAGATTTAAAGGTTTTCATCAATACATTTATGGTTTATTTATTCCATCTTGTTATACCTATGGATGATTTTATTAAATCTAACAGGGAGATAGAGTAGGAGGGGTGGAGGCTGTCGACGGCGACAGCCTTGCCGGATCTGGAGAGGGGAGGGAGGCGACGCCGCTGCATGTGTGGCGGCAGCCGCTGCTGCTCGTAGAAATAGGAGAGAGAGAGAGAGGTAGGCGACGGGAGGGGCTGTTTCCCCTGGCACGGAGGTCGCCGGAATCCGCGATTTCGGAGAGGGAGAGTTTTTTTGAGACGAGGGAAGGGGAGGCTGGAGAGGGGTCGAACGAGGAGGGGTAGAGAGAGAGACAAGAAGGAGGGAGGATGGGTTGCCGGCGCGGGGACGGCCGGCCGCCAGCAAGGCGGCGACGGCGGCGTGAAAAGAGGGGAAAAAGGGAGAAGGGAGAAGAGAGAAAGGCTTGAGATGTAGAGAGAGAGAGAACCGATATTAGGGGGACGAATTTGGGGGTGTTCTGTGAAGAGAAGAAAGCTTGAGAGAAAGAGAGAGAAAGAATGAGTTTGTGGGTTGTGGTGTGTGTGCGTGTACAGAGAGAGAGAAAGAGAATATGAGATGGAAATGGGGGGAGGGTGTTCTGGTTTGAGAGAGAGTGAGAGTTGTAAGAGAGAGAAAATTTATGGGTTCATTATTTTTATTTGGGTCATATCTTTGTTGGGTTTAATTCTTGCAAATGGATGTTGGGCCAATTTTACTGATTTCTTTAAATTAAATAGTGGGCCATCATTTTGGGTTTAATAAATGAAATGAGTTTTATCTTATGTTCTAATGTAGATATTTAATTGAGCTTAATTTGTGTTTGGTTTAAATTGACATGATATTTAAATTGTGTTAGTAAATGTTATAACTTTAATATTTTTATCAAGTTATGTCTTGATTATGAGTTCATTAATTTGGATTATAATAATTAATTTGTTTTTGAATAGCATAATTAATTTAATTATGCTTGTTAATATTTTGTAGAAAGATATCAAGGTAGCATGAGATTTTATGGAAAGATCACAAGTGATTTTAAATTTTGGTTGAGTTTATTATCTATGAATAACAATTGCTCGATATATATAATTTCGTCCACTTGTGAAAATATTGTTGTGTGCATATTTTATTTAAACTACTTGAATTACATGTTTAAAGGATTTCAAATAGTTTATTTGAAATAAGTTAAAGTTTTATATACTTTTTCAATAAAAGTATTTTGATAATTTGATTTTCAAAATCAAATTAAGTTTCAAAGTAAAAGTCGAGCGAGGGTATTGTTGGTGCCTTTAGCCAAGAAATTGAGTTTTAAGATTATTTTAGAATTCGGTATTGCTAATCTAGTTAACAAAATGAGAACATATTTTGAAGTGGTTAAGATTTATTTAGGGCTATTACTTAAGTCAAGAACTTATCTTGTAGGCCTACAGAGAGGATACTTAGGTTCACGACGAAACCAGCTCATTGTTCGATTTTCGCAATAAAGGTGGGCTTTATTTTTGAATATATTTTGAGCTAATAAGCTCGGTTTACAAAGATAAAGGTAATTATTCATGTTTAAAATATTTTGTTCACTATCGATAAACGCTTGTACCATTGTCGCTTTGCCAACCGTGAACGATCGGATCTTGTGCTATGTACTAGCCAAGGTTGTGTACACCGGGCGATGATAGGAGAACCTGTCTCGACGAGCGTAACAGTCGCCTCGTGAAATTTCTCAACGACAAATGATATGGTTAAGCACCAATAGTCGAACCAGAAAAATGGAGCTTTAAAGTATTTTAGTATACATAGAATGAGTTTCGCTTTAAAACTTTCTACGCTATCGCTCAAGCATGAATAATTGTTTTCGTAAGTGTTTTAAAATGTTTTAAAAGCGTGATAGCCCATCGAGTACATTAGTACTCACCCCAAATGTTTTCAAATGTTTTTCAGGTTGAACGGATGGTGGTGAAGCACGAGGCTGTGGAATGGTTGTTGATGTCTTCCAAATAACGTCATGATTTGTTTCCACTGCCACATTTCCACTTGGTGAAAATTATATTATACTTATATTAATGTTTCCTAGTTCATTTAAAATGAACTATTATTGCCTTCATCTTCTTGACGGCTGTTTTTCTCATCTATCATGTGTTTAGTATGTAAATTATTCCTGGTCGCAGACCCTCGAACTTGGTCCTGTTAGGGAGAATATAAATATTATTTGGCTATTCTAGTTATTTTTCAATTATGACATACCTTTTTACTAAGGGGGTGTTGCTCAATTTAAGGGCACATCACCAATGTATTCAAGAAAGCATAGCAGTCCCGTCACTTAGCCCGTTTCTTCTTCTCCCAAGAAACTGGGGTGTGACAGAAAGCAAAATATTCTGCGTGTGAAACCTAGGCGTTGATATTGGATACAGCCGGTCTTCTACAAACGTGATAACCATTGTTGAAGACACATCAAGTTAATCGGTAAAAATCGGTTCAAATAAGCATTTGTTCAGTTAAAGTTTTTTGTATAACGTTTAATTGTTTTGTATTTTGTTTTCGTCATTTTTATTAAAGACTAAAATGCACAAAAACTTCTTACGAAAATAGATGACGTTCATGTTTTTTTACAACTTATGAAATTTTTTAATGCATGTGTGTTTAGATTCAGTGCGAAAAGTGTTTGGGTAGTGGAAACGTCTGACCACATGTTTTATAGGTGTCAGAAATAATCCAAAGTGGTCCCCTACATTTTAAGAACTTTAATGGAATATAGTACTACATGATATAATCAACCTTTTTTACTTAAATCGTTGTTTTAATGATCTGTATTTTTTCAACTGAAGTTAACACTTTGTATTTGTGGGGTCGTAATTTTCTTTTGTTTAATACAAGTGTTGCGTCATTTCAGGTAGAGGATATTTTTTTATTATTCTTTGATATGTATAATATGTAACATAGTCATGCACGCCGTAGTTTCTTCTATGCATAAGATGAAATTTCTCTTAATTGGAAATTATGGTATTTTAAGATTTCAATTATATGCAATTGGTAATGCATATCTCCTGTGCTTAATTTGTGCGTGATGTTTTTTGATGATGTTCACACACAAATCTGTTATTATGCATATTGTGTATTTTGTTTAATCTTACAAAATACCCATTACCTGTATGGATTGTATGTTATTATTTAGTTGTTTGTATGTGTAATCATTTGTGCATGTTATAAGTCTTGATATGCACTAATATGTTTTTGGTATGCACAAAAATTATTTTGTCAGATATCAATAACAGTTGTAAATTAATATATGTGTCATTGTTTTTCATACAGTAGATGGATAAGAAGAAACATAGTTCAGTTTTGAGTAAGTTTTCCTTAATACAATATTTAAAGTTAAAAATTTATATTTAGGCTACTTTAATTTAATAGTTAATATATTAGAGAAACCAAACAAGCTCGTGAAAAATACATCAATTGGTAAATCTATGCAAGAAAGAGAAGTTCGTATGAAAGTTTTTTTTTTTTTTTTTTAAAAGCTAATTGTCTTTTATATGCGTAATATGTATCTAGTACATATTTTCCTAACTGTAATGTTAATTTATATTTGCAGCAAGAAGTGATATGCCACCAACATCAAAAGGTATATCTCTCTAATGTTTTTTTAATCTATTTTTGAGTAATTAATATAAGTATGAACAACATCTTTATAGTTAAATATTTTTGTATGTTTTGCAACCGTTTGTTAATGATTTCTGTTTGGTGTATTGCATGCATAACGCCATTATTTGTTCATTAATGGTTGATGAAATAACTTTTTTATTTTCACATTGTGCATGGATGATTGATGATTGCAATATTCATAGGCTATGTTAATATATTTCATGCCAGATTGCATTCCTGTTCATCATATTATTTTATTTTAATTTTTTTTAATTTTAATTAACAGGAAAAGTGCAAGCTTGTAATACTAGTAATGTAGATGAAACGTTGGCGCCCATTGCTGTAACTGAGGATACCCCTATGCCTGATACAATTGTTAAATCGGTTATGCCAGGTATACGAAATATAATGTTTCAAATATATAAAATTAAACATGTCCGGATTCTTTCATGTGCATGCACATGTTTAATTATATTTTCATGTATATTCCAATATACGTGAAAGGGCAAACAGTACCATCGGTAATATAAAGGAAACAATGGCACCAACTGGTGCAATTGTAGAAACTGAAACACATTTTTATCGATTAAGCCAGGTATACGATATAAAATGTTTTAAATTTGTGTATACTACAACTATTGTTATGTTATAAACTTCTAATATAACGCAAAATCAACTTATTTTGTCTAATAATTAAATTTGAGTGTTACAAGTGGTAGGTTGTTATGGTCAACGACAGCCACAAAAAGACCATCAGGCCTATTGAAACTAAAGAAGACAAATGATGGCATGGGTAGATTTGTTATTGTGTTTGACATTTTATTTGTTTTTCATTACGAAAATGTTTAATCAATACTGCTATGCATCAGGAGCAAAGGATTTTGTCAATGAAGATAATCGTGAAGTACAAAAAGATGGAACCAGTGAAAACATGGGTAATAAAAACAATTTTATACTAACAACATATTTTTAATTTATAATCATATAATTTATGCATATAACTTGTAACTAACATGCATGTAGATATATTAGAATTAGAAAAGGGTATGGGAGAAAACACCACAATGATTTGGAAACGAGTCAGGGTTGGACCTCCTCATACAACTGAAATTCAAGGTACAAAAGAGTTTATATTATCGTATAGTACATGCCTAGAAAAAAAATTATCGTATTGAGATGTTTTGTTTGTATATGTATTGTCTGTTATGCATGTCGTACATAATATATATGCATGTCGTACATAATATATATGCATGTCATATCGTACGGTTTGCATAACTATATGTTACACCATATATTGTACTATGTATAGTATTCAATATATCAATGCACACTTAATATATAGTTATGGAAATCGTATGTTATTGTTATGCACATATTCATTTTTCTGTTTATAAATTTTGGAATATAGCTATGTTTATAGCTATGCACACATATTAAACATTAATGTGCACACTGGATGCATTTGGTATGCACTCTGTTTTATATAGGATATAATCTTTTTTATGATTTTTTTTTATTTGAGATGTTGTGTTTGTATATGTTGCGAATGTTATGCATGTTGTACATAATATATATGCATGCCATATCATACGGTTTGCATAACTATATGTTACACGATATATTGTACTATGTATAGTATTCAATATATCAACGCACACTTAATATATAGTTATGCAAATCGTATGTTATTGTTATGCACATATTCGTTTTTCTTTTCATAAATTTTGGAATATATCTATGCACACCTCATTAATGTGCACACTGGACGCATTTTCTATGCACTCTGTTTTATATAGGATATTATTTTATTTGATGTTTTTTTTTTAATTATTTGAAGTAGAAAATTTAACAAATGAAGTTAGCGAAGAAGTTGGAATTGGTATTCATGAGACTGCTATGATTTCAATTGTTGTTATCCATTTATGTATTTCACATGTTGTGCATATGTAATATTACAATTATGTAATTTACCTGTTGTGTATATGGAATATTTCAATTTAGTACCTGGATACTCACTACTGAAAAAGAAAACTAGACCAACACAGACAGATAAGGGAAAATCTGTTGCTGATGCAGGTATTATACATTATTTGTGCATACAGTACGTATATATTATGCACTGTGTTTTATATAGGATATTTTATTATTGATGTGTTTTTTTTTTCAGTTTGAAATAGACAATTTAACACGTCAAGTGAGTGAAGATGTTAGAATGGGTATTGAGGAGACTGGTATGATTTTAGATGTGGTTATTTATTTATTAAAATAGATTACAATTATTTTATTTAACTGTTGTGCAAATGTAATATTTCAATTTAGGACCTGGAGATCGCCACTTAAAAAGAAAAGTAGACCCACTCAAAAAGAAAAGGGAATATCTATTGCTGATGCAGGTATTAATCATAATTTGTATCTGTTTGTTCTTCACAAAAAATAATTTTAATTTAATAGAATAATAAGCCATTTGTCTATGTGTTTGTAGGAAAGCAGAAGAAGATAGTTGTGAAAAAAAAGAATGATAATATACATGATCAACCTGTTGTCCGACAGATCCAAGTTAGGAATCCCATTGATGTTAGATGCCGGCATAGAAAATTGAACCAAGAAGTTGATACATTAGAAGATAATGAGGATCAAGCACTACCAAGGTTGTTGACAAGAACTACACCAACAACTTTTAGTTTAAGTATTCAGCAAATGAACGAATCGCAAATGGAAGCTGTGAGACAAATTGGGTTCGATCGTATACTGGACCTAAACGTCAAAGAATTACCGGGACATTTGGCATACTGGGTATTAGACCACTTCAACTCAAGAAACTGTGAGTTAGAAATGCCAAATGGATGCAGTGTCAGGATAACTGAGGATGATGTTTACCATGTGTTTGATTTTCCATACGGTACGAAGAAATCAAATTGTTTGAGCGGACTACCACAAGTGCATTGTTTGAGCAATGGCTGGGTTTTTTTGGTGGTATCGGAAGAGAAGAAATAAAGATCAGGGCTGTATGCACAACAATGTTGGCAAGTATTAATGGAGGTTCATGGTTCAGGAGGCATTTTTTGATTGCCTTGGCATTCTCACTCATAGAGAGCACTTGCAGTGGTACTGTGCATCCATTCATAATGGATTGTCTCGATAATGGTAGGGTTTAGGACAATGGAATTGGGCGAAATACGCTCTAAATTCCCTAGTAGTAGTAGATAATAAGAGATCATGGGCAATCCAGAAATCCAGAATGTTTGTAGGGCCAACACTATTTTTTTTTTGTCAATTATATAGAAATTTTAAAGGCTGCATCACGGTGGACTCGAACCCGAGACCTTTGGCCTCGGGCATTAATCACTCTTCCACTAGGCCAACACACACACACAGGGCCAACACTATTTATTGTGGTAAGATGTTTCTTGTAGAATATATCATTTTAATATGTTTTAATATAATGTATGACAAAAAATTATCATTCATCTAATCTACTCTTATTCATTTTGCAGCTGTTTTATATGGATAGGTTTGAAATCAACCGGAGGCCTGAATCCAGGGTGTACCCATTAATTAGTGTTTGGAATACGAAGAGTCTAAAAGAAAGACAGACCCGAGAGCTCGAGGATGGTTATTTGGCGGTGGATCATTGTGCGTTCCAATAGATATGCCCAGTGACCATATTCAACAGATAACTACTGATGAAAACACGAACAACGAGATGGTGGGAGAACAAGGAAGCACTTTGGGAAAACAAATTATGCGTGAAACATCAGAAATTGCTTCGTGTATCAATAAGTTGAAGTCTCTGATTGAAGATGCGCCAATTTCTTAGTTAAGGAACAGTGAGTTTAAGGAAAGTGTCGTTACTGCATGCAAGATTCTTGGCATAACAATAGATATTCACGAACCAAGAACTAATCGACTAGCTGTCACAATTCCTATCGAGGAAGATATCTTTTACTACAGAGATAATGTACTGGAAAGCGTTGATCGAGCATCGGGTTATGGACACAATATGATTCATAGCCCATTGGAGGTTCCAAGATTTGACTTGGGATTTACACAAATGGTAATACGGTTAATACCTTGTAATATGCAATAATATATGTTGAGAAAATCTATTACATATTATGTTGGATTTTATGTTTTACTTGTTAACTTGTTAATGTCATTTTGTAAGGATGATACGGTAGAAGTTGGATGTGGTCGTGTTAACACGAAGGAAACGTAAGATAATTGAAATGATGAAGTGAACCTGCAAAATGAGGTCTGTTATTTTTGTTTTTTTGTTTTGTTATCCATGTTCATGAATGTTGGATTGTGTAAGATTATTATTGTTAATTGTTGGTGGGTTTACAATTTATTTTCTTGTCAGCTCTTTTTCTATTTAATTGATTTGCTATATATAAATTGTGCATGTTTATAGTTAATCTTGCATGAGGTTACAAATGATTAGCACGTAGGCTCTTTTTATATTTAATTAATATGTTGTGTAATAATTGTGCATGTTGATACAGGAGTATTGTGCATGGGGTTAAAAGTGATATGCATTATGATTCTTTTTAATTGATTTGATGTATATAAGTTGTGCATGATGCTACAAGGTAAATGTACATGGTGTTACAATTGATATGCATGTCGATACTTTTTTGTTTTTTGATCCATGTTTCATGAATGTTGGACTGTGTAAGATTATTATTGTTAATTGAGCATGTGCTTACAATTTATTTGCTTGTCATCTCTATTTATATTTAATTGATTTGCTGTATATAAATTGTGCATGTTTCTAGGTAATTTTGCATGAGGTTATAAATGATTATCATATATGCTCTTTATTATATTTAATTGAGATGATGTGTATAACTTGTGCATGGTGCTACAATATAATTGTGCATGGGGTAACAAGTGATATGCATGTGTATAACTTATTATATTAAAATGTTATGCATATGCGTATTACTTGCAAATTATACATATTCACTTTTTTATTTGTAATAGTTAATACCTAATAAATCTCATTCAAATAGGTGGTGACCAAGAAGCAATCAAAAGCGATACGAAACACTGAGATGACTATTCAAATAAACAAAAGCAAATATGTTCGCCGGAAGAGGTTGAAAAATTATATTCATTGTGTTATTGTGTAATACAGCTTTGTTTTAAATGTTTTATTGTGCAAATCTGCAATTTATTTATTGCTTCGTTTATATATGGAATAACTTGTTAATATTCTTATTAAACACAAGTGAAAGTTTTGGTGAATGATGGAGTTTGTTTTATGTGCAGACTCAGCAGATTGGTGTGCACGCGGCGGATAAGGGAAAACATGTGGTAAAACAATATGTCAGGAGGTGTAAGAAACAATAGTTCGATATGGTTGTAAATGTTAACTAATTTAATACTTGTATTAGGTTGTTAAACAAGACTCATGGTGGGATGGAACCAAACGTGTTGTTTTGAGGAGTATGGATGCAAACGTATGTCAATTGAATGTATATAATCATCCCCTATATAGTATTAGTTGACTATTAACCGTTGTTCAATATGATATTTGAATGTCTTAATATTATTTTTTGTTTGAAGCGTGTTAATACAATAAGATGTTATCAGTATGCATATAAGAAGGTAACATTTGTGAAACTCGATCAAATTTCGTTCGCCTTTTGTTCGACGAGCTATTTGTGCTACGAAACAACTAAACAAATCGTAGAAGGAACTTGGTGTGTACGCAATGTACAAAACTGATGGAGAAGAGTATGTTTTTTTATCATTATCTTTCAAGTTTTCATACGTGTTATGTTTTTTGTGATTTACTAACATGGATTTTTTATAGAGAGGAAGTTATGTTTTCATACGAGTCTTTAGAGATAAGGAAGTATGACATGTACACCTTGAGGAAGGGAAACAACATAAGTATATTCGTTGTAAATGCATGGGAAGTGATACTTAACGACAATGAGCAATACCGTTCCGATTCATCACCAGTCCGTTTTTTTGCAACAACGAGTATATACGTAAGTAAAAAATCAAATATTATATTATTAATATCAATTGTTTTATGAATGTTATCTAGAAAAAGATACATAGCTGATTTTCGATAAATAAAGATATTTTATGAATTATTGAAGTTAACGTATTGATGTTATTACACAGCTTGAATCCCTTGCACAAAATGAATGGTCATATGAAAGGCGAAGAGAGGCTTTCTTTGCTTTAATGACATCAGAGTTAATTGAGTATCAACACAACCAACTAGTTCAAATTGACATGGTACAATGTTCAATTACATCGCACTCATTTTTTTGCTACTTCATATGCATGTCTGTCTCTCACTTAAAAAATCATTTTGTTGTATGCAGTTTTTTTTCTCGATTTATGATAGCGATGTGTACTATGCCTGCTGTGTCGATACAAGAAAGGAGAAGATGTTAATCTTGGATAGCAAGCTTGGCAGCATTGTGGAAAATGATTTAAAAAAATATGAGCAAGTGTCATGCGATATTGTAAGTCTAGCCCTAATTTACATGAACATCAACATTGTAATTGGTGCATATTAATTGTAATCCTTATGCATTTATGAACCTCTATCATAATTGTTCCAAGTATTTGCACCTATAATGTGCGTGACTATTGACCTATATGATTAATTGCAATGCATAGATTAATGCTAACAGAGTTTGTAGCTGATCGTGATGAACAACAGAAAGCTAACGCAATATCCAAAGCGAAGACGCATTTTGTGAAACTGAAATGGGCTGATTGAAGGAACAACATAGATACCGGAATTTATTTGATGAGACATTTGGAAACATTTATGGGTGATGGAACACCCAGTTGGAAGTGTGGATTGTCAGCAAAGGAAAAAGACAACTTATGCGTATGCGCGTGCGTTATTGTGCATCAATACTGAATTGTCAGCTGAACATTGCTAAAGAAGATGTCTTACGTGGAGCTTCTGCATTTTATCGGGAAATGACATTAGATCCGAGTTTTAATGCAAATCTTGTTTTATTGGGTTGAATAATATTAGGTCTCAAGTATCTTGATATTGGGATTTTATGCATTACATACATTAATGCATTTTTTGGTTTTAAATAACGTAGAATGAATAATGTGAACATTCAGCCATTTATTTTTAAATACACTGGTTTTCATTTTATTTATTGTGATTTTGTTGAATATGTTCTTGTGCATGATTGCAATTTTAATTTTATAGATACATGTATTTTTTAATTAATTGAGCTATTATTGTAAACCCTGTATTTTTTATCAATAAGATTTATTGTCAGAATAATATTCATGCTAAACATGCACAATTATTTAGAAGAATATAAAATCCTATATTAATAAAAAAATCATCATTGAGAATTATGCACAGACTTGCTTTAATGATTCACTACCTGAACAAATCCATTTAATAAATATAATTTGTGGATACATAATTATCTTAATATTTGGGTATTAGGATCACATATGACGGGATTTTTAGATGTACACACGGTACGATAAATGCATAATGATTGAAACAAAAGCATACATTTCATTGCATATCATTGTGTAAAATTTGTTGTATAGAATGCATTTTCAACTTATAACGTAACACTACTGACTTTTGTATAAATACGTGTATGTGCACAATATAGTATATTATTGTGCACACTATATCAATACTAGTGCACAATATAATGATATTTTGTATAAATTCGTGTTTGTGCACAATAAAGTATATTATTGTGCACATTATATCAAAAACTAATGCACAATATAATGATAATTATCCAGGTACAATACATTATAAGTGTAGATAAATAAGATAGTTAAAAAACAATGATAACTGAATAAAATTAAGTCAATTAAAACAAAGTACAATATGAAGACATAATGTATGGAGTGATGATAAAGGTTACAATATTAAGATATCACTCTTTATCATCAGCTACGTTTGGACAATTCCTGGAATCGTGGTAACCAAGTTCGTTGCATTTCCTGCATTTCCTTTTTGCTTTTTGAAGTTTTTCAATAGCTTGCTCTCTGTTTGACTTCAACCTACGACCACCTCGCCCCGCTACCCTTGGTTTTAAAAACGTCTGGTGACAAAATATCAATCTCAGATCCTCAATAGCCTTATCTTTATCCTTACTCGAGCATACTGACTGTCCCATGTTGGAATACTTATCGTTCAAATCTTTCAAATCCAAATATAAACGATCTTTCAGATCAATATTACCTTCAACATGACCAATAATTTTACAAAGCTCAAGGAAGAAATGACTGTTACCCGTAGAGGATTTCTGCAAATATTTATGACCACCCATGTATGTATCAGTTTTCATCCAACGTCTCATAATAAACTTTTGTGGAATATGCTTCATTTTGAGAGACTTCATGACGAAGAACAAGTGTTTGCACAACAAACATTTCTTCATGAACAGCTTGCATGAAACAAGATATATCATCTGACGTAACATTGTGGCAAACAGTAAATATACCATCAGACCTATCATCAACCTCAAAATACCTAGCATCCACATCCCGTGACATATCATTCATAACACACCTTCTATCCGCTGTAATAATTTCATTTTGAACATCAACAAATATCTTGTTGGTGTATATGGACACCGCATGTCTCTCAAAATCGAGATCAGTCTTCATGTCTGATCGCTTAATTTTCTAACACGAAAATATGTAAGTATAGGTAAGCAAGCATCGTATCCATGTGGATTGTAATGCTAAAACACGTAAGCTAACTTAACAATGATTCATCATTATCCAAGCAACAAATATGGTTTGGTAAGATTTAGGCTTCGAAATCAATCCAAAGCAAAGGTAACAAAACAGTAAAGTAAAATAAAGCAATAACACTGGATGTTGAAAAGTAGGCGACGACTAACCCTGTGGACGCATTAATCCTATCCACAACGTATGTTTATCATGTTCCTATTAACCAATTTTAATCCGCATAAGATGGAAGATCACATATATAGCCAACAATTTCATTACGACAAAAGCGGTCAGAGATTTGTAATATCCCGTAATTTTAATGCTTAATTACGATAATCTAAATCGTAATTTAGAGTCTAACCTCGATAATTAAAATCTTAATCATCAACGCTAATTTTGACCGAACATAATTTGATAATTTCGTGTGATATTCATCGACACTTAGTGAATTAAGGAATATAATTTCGATATTCATTCGAACGTAATATTCTAACGCCGGAAAAATTCGGACAGCTACGCCTTACAAGATTATTAAAATGCTTGTTTAAATTCAAAATTCCTATTATTATAGGAATAAGTAAAGTTGTTACAACCTTATTTTAAACGCTTTAGAGATAATTCGCCTATGAGAATATTGAGACGCTTCAAACGCTTGCTTTTAGAGACGAGTCGATAACTCAATTAAATGATCACTAATTATAAAATTTAAATTCCTATGATTATTTTATGATATAAGAATATTATTTTATATAATGTAGCATTAAAATAATGCTAGAGGAATTATGAATATTGTTTCCTATTTTCAAAATAGGTTCAAAATAGTGAATTGTGACATAGGATAATTTTAATAATTTTTTTTATGATTTAATTTATCATCTAGGACATATATTATGTCATATAGCTATTAATTGCAAGAAAATAAAATATGTAGCATTTAATCTACATGATTGCCGAAAATGTGCTAAAGTGTGACTAAGGTGAATTAAATCTTTATCCTTTGATGATCCTATGAATTAATTGTGATAGTGAAATGTTATAAATGCATAAGATAAGGTTTATTATGATTTATACAAGTGGGAGGCCACTTGTACACATAGGGGCCGAAAAATGTGACAATATGTGTGATTTTATGTGATATAGTTTGATCCTATTAAGTATAGGATAAGATTATGTTACCTAGATATTATTAAGAGATAAGGTGGTAGTAGTTACCAATTTGAACAAGTAACTATGGATTTGTTTGCTAGTGGTTGCAAATGTCGACCTTAATGTGAACAAATGTGAACTTAATTAAAAGATAGTGTAAATATTCGACTTTTCAAACGTGTCATTATCTTAAGTTAATATTAATACATGTATCATATCATAAGAAATAAAATTAAATCCCTACATTACTAGATGACCAAATCATGCCATAATGTGATTGGAACAAAAATTTTCTTTTCAATGATTTATTATCAGAGCTTTAGTGTGAATAAATATAATAAGTAATAATTATAAATAGGAGGATGTATACTAGATAAGAGGATAGTTTGTCCTATTCTATGTCAAGAGTCGTGAATATCATAAGGATAAAGGGATGAACATTTTTTTCTTTTCATTTCACTAGTTGTCAGAACTTTCTCGAGAAGGAAGAAAATACAATTTGCCTTCATCAATCTTCAAGTGGACGAAAATAAGGCGATAGAGTATGATGGTATTAAAGTATGACATGATTAAATTAAAATCTTATCTCTAAGCTCTGCAAGTGGATCAAAAACTTGAAGACAAGCTTGCAGTCGGGTTATCCTATAATGTCTATAAATATAAGAATAAGACCCACTTCTCTCCCATTTGCTTCCATGACCACCGAGAATATTAGAGATTTGAGGAGGAGTTCAACAAATTCTTGTTAAAATTTTAAGATAGAAAACGTTGTCACGATAATCGATTCGATTAAGAGGTTAGATTTCTTCCGAGTCAGATACATGCTAGAATTTTTGATTTTCAACCATTAGAATTCATGTTATAAGCTTAAGTTGTTTGTGTGATTTTCGAAAATTACATAACATATGCTAAGATGTTTAGATATTGTGTTTATATGATGTTATTAAGCATGTAGTATGATTATATCACAAAATCAAGCATGATATCAAAATATATATTAGGACCGAAAATATGTAAGTATGATATGTTGATGATTTTGATTTTAATTGTGGATTTGAGCATGAAATAATAATCTAGCGTATTAAATAAGTTTATATGAATTTATATAGAATTTTGGAGAACTTTAGTACCTAAGTTCAAGAATTTCAAAATTATAATATATGATATGATATTGAGATATGATCCATATTTAAGTGTTATCATGTCATATCATGATGTAGATTCATAATATATGGTTGTGTGAATTTATTGAAATTTATAAAATTATTTGGACCCAAGTCAAAATCTCAATATGACTTAGGTAAATTAAATTCAATAGTTCATAATAAATAACAATTATGTTATAGTAAGCATAGTTAAGGATGATTAAGTGTTATATGAATTTATTAGAATTTTTAAAAATGGTTTACTTGGTTTATTATGAAAACCGAAAACTATATGTTATAAGACCAAGGTGTATAAATTTTATTCGACTAAAGTAATTACATATTATTAATCACATGATAAAATAGTGTGTCATGGAATTTATGCACAAGGATAAGCTATTTAATTCATAATAATTAAAATTACATATTATGTAATTAATGTTATAAATTTATTTTATCAAGTATAATTACATAATATGATCTAAAATAATGTTTTAGACATAGTATGATTTTATAGGAATTTTGGAACAAGAATTGCACATAAAATAATAGAATTTCATAAGAAATTAAAAAGTCAAATTGTCGACTTTTGTCGACCAAAGTCAAAATTGTCGACTTTTTGTCGACTCGGTCAAAATAGTTGACCAAAACGTCGACCAAGGTCAAAGGACACGCAATTCGACAATACATGATCTATATGACGAAGACGCTTAGTAACAATGTAACTTACGCTACGTAAGTACATTAAAACGCACATTATATACTAAAGGTAGAATATCTCTTATAAATTGAGAAAATTCATAATCGACATTAATCGATTAGGAAACGCAAAATAAGTCCCGTTAATTTTATTTGACACGTAGAACGTTATAGACTATGTTCGCTCTCTCGAACGTGATCAACGCACTCAAAATAGTTCTTACGCGGCGCGGACGGACTCGAGCCGACTTAGAAAGGAACGTTATCAAAAGCTACGCACTGTGGGCTTTATTCGAAAACCCTTTATTTATTTCGCCAAATGCAAAGTATTTATTTACGTGATTGCTATGAAATGATGATTACCGCCCAAAGTGTTTATGTTTTATGTATGATCCTATCATGTTGTCATGAAAGTGAATCACTTGTCGGGTCACCCCGACTTATGAGAAATCAATATTTGTTCCTAAGCCGGATGCGTATCACCGCCAGGATTGATTTGATATGATATTGTTA
Source organism: Salvia rosmarinus (assembly GCA_036937905.1). Taxonomy (NCBI): domain Eukaryota; kingdom Viridiplantae; phylum Streptophyta; class Magnoliopsida; order Lamiales; family Lamiaceae; genus Salvia; species Salvia rosmarinus. Next base: position 554,613 of record CM072820.1, on the reverse strand, counting down.
TGTGTGGAGTTGGTCGAATGATGAATCGAAATTTGTTGGTTCGCTACCAACGATGATGATATTGATATGTGGAGATGGTCGGCATGATGAATTGAAATTTGTCGGTTCGCTACCAACGATGATGATATCGATATGTGTGGAAATGGTTGGCATGATGATATTAAAATTTGTTGGTTCGCTACCAACGATGATGATATTGATATGTGTGGAGACGGTCGGCATGATGATATTGAAATTTGTCGTTCGCTACCAACGATGATGATCCTGATGTGATGTCATATTATATGTGGAGTCATCGGCATGATGATATCGAAAGTTGTTGGTTCGCTACCAACGTGTGATGATGTTATGTGATGACGTTATGTGATGATGTTATGATATTACTATACGAGAACCGATATGGATCATACAGACATGTAAAATATGTCCGCCGACGACTTTTGAAAATAAAAGAAAATGTTTTAGTAAGCACGAACATTTCCACTAAAACCTCCTGTGTTACCAAAGGGCAAAGGTAATTAAAGAAAATGTTTGCATGAGCCCACTAAGTGCATTCTTGTACTTACCCCGCATATTTGTTTTAAACGCGCAGTCGAGCGCTGATGTGGATGTTGAAGTGTTTAGCGCTTGAGTCTTCGTCATTGATAAGTATAACCTCGATTACATATCGCCATATGTGTAATCACATGTCTTCCGCCGCAGAGTTTTAGGTTATGTTTCGAGTTGAACCCTTTAGTCAAGAGTCTAAATAATCCAGTTCAGATGTACGATATATGTGTCACCTTAAATGAAATGAAGTTTCGAGAATTTGTGTATTATATATCTCGCAGCTCCATAATTAGTGTTTGTTATCATTGTTAATCCCTCGCTATTAGTAACCGCTTCCGCTAATCCGCACTTTGAAAGGCGGGTCGTTATAAGATTACTAGTTTTCCTACATCATACGCCTCAGTGAAAACAAGCAACCCAAACGGATCACAAAGAATATGCTTCCACTAATATCCTATCTCGCCTACGACTCAAGCGCTCATTCAGATCATGCATTCGAGACCGATCGACAATTAACATAATTACGTAATTAACCGACAACTAGATATGCATCAAGATTGATCAAAATCAACACATATAAATAAGCACAATCGAATCATGAATCAATGCATGGACGGTAAATAGCGATAACAGAATCACAACATATAGGATCGAATCATGCAAACCCCAGATTAGAAACGAAAAACTAGCCGCATATAATAAACTAATAAAATACGATTTAACCATAAAATGGAAATTAAATATATAAACCCGTGATGAAGTGTTGATGAACAATCGTTGGGCTTCAATCCCAACTCAAAGATTGTCCGACTAAACGCTCCTAACGAGGACAAAACGAAACAAATGTAGAACAATGCGTAAATCAACTCTAGAATGAAAATATATGGAAGCTAAAGCTAAAAACTGGAAAACTTATGAAAACCGAGAAAGAGGCTCGAATCGTAGGTATGCAGTTGGCGAGGAGGTGTGCCCATATATAGGCACACCCCAAACCCTACTTTGCATTCGCCGGCTCGCGAGCACTGCGGTCGCTAGGCGCGGTCGCGAGGTAAGTCTCGCCGCCTCGCCGCGGTCGCCTTGCACCCGCATGGTACCTCATCATGACCGGCTAGCGGTCGCTAGCAATTATGAACCGTCGCGAAATCGCCCGAAGCTTTCTGCCGGGCGGGTCGCGCTGGCACGAGGTCGCGGTCATGTCGCGGTCGGTCTCGCTGGTTCTCGCGTGGGTTGTTTAGCGCCAGCCTAGCGACCGCCAGCTGGTCGCTGAAACAGTCGACAGATAACTGGCTCGTAAGGCCGCTCCTTGCTTCGATTTTCAACATATGGACCCACGCAACACCAAAAGAACACCCAAGAGCAGATCTTCTAGAAATAGATAAAACATTAAGAATCGATACGAACGCACATTAAACGAGCTAAACTCATCTTCAAATATCAACTATAAACGTGTAAAATGCGCGCTTATCAAACCCCCAAACTTAAATCATTGTTTGTCCTCAAACAAACCAAAACAGAAAGACACAACGAAAAGATCAACGAGCGTAGAAAGATGATAACCATTCTAGCCTCGTAAACATATCAACGCCAAAAACATAAGTGCACATGACGACGTTAGTCCACTCAACACAAACAACAATTGACGGCAAAACTCATTTAATTCAACCTCACAACGGCATGTGTGTAAAATATAGGATACACTCAACTCATAAAGAAATGTAGGACGGTATACACTCAACGATCAATGAAATGCAACATCTTACCATAGGCTTGCTGCTTTCTAATATCTCCACCGCCATGTGTTCAAATTAGATCAAAGAGGTCTTTTCATAGGTTGTAATGTAAGCACATTGGTTAAGGTAGGATAAAATATGGCTAAGTGACTCAAGAATATTCCAAGCACCCCATTTATACTTTTTCGACACATATGGACTTTGTCCATTTTCCTCTTCTTTCCCAACGTACAAATCGACGCTTAATGCCACGTATGTACCTATACTTTGATTAAAGACCCTTTATGCTCAACACTCATAGTGAACTTAACATTTTTCTTTTCTTTCTTTTCTTTCCGCAGCTTATAGGTTTATCTTTCACAACAAAGGTACTATTCTTCACCATGTATGTATTTTTCTTACAAGAACTTTTCTCATCATAACTACATCAAAATTTCAACCCCTTTGATTCCCATATCCATCCTCACCTCCTATCATCCGTTAATCGAAGAAAAGTCTAATAAAGGCTCAAAGAAGGCGACAAATGGTATATATCATCAAGTTAGTGTGGGTGAATATGTGGTCGATAAAGACGGCCTTTATCCTTTCCAAATTCAAACACATATCATAGCCTCGACACGTAAACACGACAAGTTCTAGAAGATAATCACATGCACGATATCACACAATTAATGTAAATCAGATCAAGATATGTATACAAAGGAAGCTCAAGTCTCACAGATAAGCAATTGGTGAAAACAATGTTCTAAGCCATCTCACGCCATTCATGCGTTATTTTCAACATATCATGCGACTATCATTCAATTTCACCGAAAATTCCTATCATCATGGCTACATGGATTAACATACTTCACTTAACTCGTTGATCGACGTACACACGAAAACGAAAACAAAACAAAAACACGACAAAAGATCCTAAAGCATAACAACTAAACCATAAAGCATAGAAAATATAAACAGATTCTCAACTAACCAAACTCGTTTACCCCCAAACTTATTGTGAACATGTGGAAGCAATAAGGTTTGCGTAAAAGAGTAGTTGGAGAGAAAACTTACCTTGAATGTCACACATCCGATGGCGGATAAAATCCACGCCATCGATTCCATTCACGCATCATCTCCATCATCTTACGTTGTTGCTCGAGATGTGCTCGTTGTTGGGTGTAGGCTTGCCGCTGCTCCATAATCGAGGTCGTTCCCGTCAATATGGTTGAGACGACCATCTATTTGATCTAATCGATCATAAACCCGGTCGCCGAACGGTGGCGAGGTGCAATACGCCACCGTCTCGAGCCACTTCAGCTCGGCTTGCTCCTCGTGCGTTGCTCGCTCAACCTCGCCTTGCTGCTCACGCCGCGCCCATGCATAGTGTGCCGAGGAGCTCAAATTCCGGTTGGCATCCGCGGTAAAGTATCGCTTATACCGCGAGCTCTGGATTGGTAGCTAAGACCGATTGGTCGTTTTGATCATATAACGCCACAAGTAACGCTTGGGTGCTCTTCAGAACGCTCGGACGATAGGCACGGCTTGTCCAGAAAATGTCGAGAGATCGGACTCTCTCGAATCGTAATCCCAAAAAATCAAAGAATGGGGTAACAAACCTCTATGCATATCCTCGAATTACCCGAAACCGTGGATCGTATGTGGAAGTGCTTGAGCTAGAACATGCCGCATGCATCTTCTCGTTGAACATAGCCCAATCAAGATGCTCATATCTTGTGAGGACAAAGGTCGGCGCTCGAACGGCCATGTAAGGTGAACGTGAGAGTCGGTGGAAGTAACGGACCCGGATTCCAGATCGAGCTAGCCTTCGATCTCGAGGCATCATAGTATGGAGGTGCTCGAGTCCGAGTCCATGATTCGCCATACGCCTGGACCGTACCGACGCCCCTATGTAGTTTCCTCCGATCTCCATTGATGATTCCATTAAGTTCGCTCCACCGGAGAGTTGACGGGCTCATTGTCGAGCCGAACATGATGTAGTCCGCATTCCGCTTGTCTTGTGGACATGGAGAGTCGACAAGAATTGTGTCGTCGATCCGTATGTAAGATAATTGGCCGTGATAACCGAGTACAGCCTCGACCTCTCGCCAACCACGCCACATCATTGGTTATGCCCATCTCTTCGACACGTATTGAGGCACATGAAACGTGAATGCCTATGCCGTAATCTCACCAATCGATCCTAACGGCTTCTCGACGAGTCACCGGCGACCGACTCCAAAATTTTCGGATCGAATTCATCTTGTGGTGCCATGCGTGGCTCGTCCGTGAGGCACATCATGATGCTCATCGTAGCTCATCGTGGAGCTCATCTTGTGTCTCGTCGTGGAAGTGGAGAAGGTTTTCCCTTGCGCTTGTGACCGTGAGTACGCTGCATATTGTACCTAAAAGAATTTCAAAGTTAGCCCGTGTATGAATGAAACAATCAAAACAACGCCAACCCAAAATGCTCAATATAGATCCCCAAACTTCAACTTTGTCCAATTATTTCCATATTGTCATATGATCTGCAAGCCAACACAAAATGGAAAAACACACACGTACCAAAAATTGGCAAAATTGGACGCTCGGCGAAAACTATGACCAGCCTCATGGTCATGAGGGTTGTCGCGAAGCAATGTCACGATCACTAACGGGCCTGGGCGCGCATAGCTAAGGCCAGAAGCGGCAAGAAGACGGCCGTCATGAGCGTCGGTAAGCATTTAGCGTTGAATTTTTCAAACGATTTCAAATTATTAACCCAAATCAACAATGTAGGCACATTAGACTAATAATATACAGATAAACGTGAATAAACCTATCATTGGACAAATCATGCTCAAACACCAAACAAATCTAACACAATAAGCCCTAGTCTCTCAAATTTAATTAAACCCACTTCAATAGGATAAATGGAACAAATCCTTCCTAATCATGCTCAATAAACATAAACCCATGAAGAATGACATAAATATAGCATACCTTGAGTGGATTTGATGGAGAATCCAAGAAAATTGGGGAAGAGGTGCTTTGGGTGTTGAGGGTTTGCTGTCTGCCTTTTCGTAAAAACGTGTGTGTGTAGGTTACAATTTTGGGGAAAATAAGGGTTAAAACGCTGGTCACAAAGCGGGCGAAGTCAGATCGCTGGTCGCGACGGATCTCATGGCCGAGCTCGCGATCGCGAGCTTGGCCGCGAGCCTGCTCGTAAAACAACGCTCGCCTATACTCGCTGACACCTCGCGACCATGGTCGCTAGGTGGTCGCTAGGTACTTTGGGATCTCACAAAACAACGAGACACTACACAAACAAAGAAACACAACCAAAATCAAAAATGAAAACAACAAACACAAAGCATGTAAACCGTTGGTTACTCCCAACCAAGGTTAGAATTATCGCCGCTAGCTCGACGGTACCTCTTATCATGGTTCGCTGAGCTTGGTCACCCGACTTTCGGTCGGCGTGACTTGAAGTAGGATTTGAGGCACCGCCGCTCACTTTAAAAATGTTGCCCCCGAGTCTAGAGCTCAGAACTCCCATCGCAAGCGCACGGCAAACGGTATACGCCCGACCATCTTGACTTGAGCTTCCTGAATAGACGGAGTCGAGCATTGTAAAGCAAGACTTCATTACCCGCGAAAACTTTGCACGAATGTGGAGGTCGTGGAAATCTCGAGCTCTTTCCTCAGATATCCGAGAATTCTCAAAGCTTCATTCCTCCACCGTCAAGCTCCAACAGCTGGTCACTTTCATCATACCGCCTCCTTGAATCCATGTTGATTCTCCTCGTCACTAATATGCTTTGTGTCCAATTCAACCGTAGATGGCAAGATTTACCAAATACCATTTGATATGGAGATAGTCCGACGGAGCTTTGATGCAATCCTAGAGGCCCAAAGAGCATCATCCAACCGCTTGCCCAATCTCCTGCGCCGAACAACCGATTTCTAAAATCGCTGATCTCTCGGTTGGTGAGCTCACTTGCCCGCTTGCTTGTGGATGGTAGGGGAGGTGACTGATGTTTACACCATATTCGCTAACGCCGCTTTCAGCCACTTATTATTAAAATGCGATCCCCATCACCGATCAACGCCCCGAACTCCAAATCGAGTTAGAATGTTCTTGTGGAGGAACTTGATCACTACCTTGGAGTCGCTCGCGACAAAGGGAATCGCCCACCCAACGGAAACGATCTACAGCCAGAAGAAGAATGTACGTAACCACAAGAGACGGGAACGGACCCATGAAGTCGATCCCATACGCCAAATAGTTCCACCTCCATGATGGTTTTCTGTGGCATCTCGCCCTTCTTAGTGACATTCCCCACTCTTCGACAATGATCGCAACTCTTGATAAAAGATTGGCAATCTTTGAAGATCGAAGGCCAAAAGAATCCATCGTGGCAAATTTACCGCCTTGCCGCCGCAAATGGCCTCCAACAACGAACTATGGCACTCGTGGATTATGTTCTCCATTCTCCTTGGGGAACGCAGCGACGATCAAACCATCGGCACATCGGCGGTAGAGACGAGGATCGTCCCAATAATAGAACTTAACATCGTGGAGAAACTTCTTTTCAAACGACTTTCAGACGATGGAGGTAAAACCCAATCACCAAATAATTGACAAAATCAGATACCATGGTGTGCGATCAATGACGCCGTGATGTGCTCGTCTGGGAAGTTCTCCTGATCCCAATCTTCTTATCTCTCCTTCGATCGGCTTCTCCAATCGCGACAAGTGGTCGGCTACCACATTTTCGTAGCCCTTCTATCTTTAATTTCCATGTCGAACTCTTGAAGAAGAAGGATCCATCTCACCACCTGGCTTTAATCTTCTTCGCGAACAAAATGACGAATGGCGCATGGTCAGCAGGTACGATGGCGTGGTGCCCACCAAATAAGGTCTAAACTTATCGAAAGCATAGACCACGACAAGTAATTCCTTCCGTGGTGGTGTAGTTCATTCGAGCAGAGTCGAGAGTCTTACTTGCATAATAAATGACCCGTAAGAGCTTGTCTCGCTTCGCCCTAATATAGCACCGATCGCCCAATCACCGATCACACATAAGCTCGAATGGTTGACTCCAATCGTGAGACCAAACCTGAGTCGAGATCGTGGCTAACTTCGCTCAACGCCCAAACACTCATTTGTGAACACGATCTCATATCTTTCTCGAGCAATCCACACAATGGCTTCGTGATCGCCGAGAAATCTTTGATGAACCTTCTATAAAACCCGCATGACCGAGAAAATCCTCACCGATTCGACATTTATAGGCGGAGGTAGTTTCGATAGCTATTATCTTTGCTCGATCCACTTCCAAACCTTTGGCCGAGACCTTATGACCAAGCACGATACCTTCCTTCACCATGAAATGGCACTTCTCCCAATTGAGAACAAGATTCATCTCATCACACCTTTGGCAAAGACTTGTGACAAATTATGGAGACAATGGTCGAACGAAGAGCCAAACACGGAAAAAGTCGTCCATAAAGACTTCCATAATATTCTCGATCAACCCATGGAAGATGGACATCATGCACCTTGGAACGTGGTCGGAGCATTGCACAATCCAACCGGCATTCGCTTATAGGCGAAAACTCCATACGAACACGTAAACGCTGCCTTGTGCCGATTCGGGCGATGGCAACTGATTGTACCTTAATATCCATCGAGAAACAGAGAACTCATACCCCGCTAGTCCGTCCAACATCCGATCAATAAAGGGGGGAAAATGGTCTTTCCTCGTGGCGTGTTCGAGCACGATAGTCGATGCAACCGCCATCCTCGTTACGAGTCTTGTTGCCACAAGCTCGCTTTGTCGCTCTCGATCACCGTGATACCCCTTCGATACCACTGAGTAGGCTAACCCACTCGCCGCCTCGGATACGGCATAGATCATGCCCGCGCCTAAGAGCTTCAAGACCTCTTTTCCGATGACTCTCGCATTGCCGGATTCAATCGGCGCTGAGGTTGCACCTTTGCTTGTATTCATTCTCCAACAGATCCGTGCATGCAAATCGAGGGTCGACCCTCGATATCGTAAATCGCCCACCCAATCGCAGACTTGTACCGCTTCAAGACAACCATCGCTACGGTTCCTCTTTCGCAAAGCCGAAGATATTATCACCGGCACGCCTCCTCGCCGCCAAGAATGCATAATCAAGGTGGTCCGCAACTCTTTCAACTCAATTCGTGTGTAGTCTTCCTTCTTCACCACGGCGCCCCTCCTCCAATCGGCTTCCTCACATCCAAATAAGGCACCGACTCTGGAGGGCCTCGACTTCATCGATGGACTCAAGATACTCTAAAATCTCATCACACCTCATCAAGGTCTGTGGAGAGAAAATCGAGTTTTGCATACAAAACTCCACCCGATCAACTGATTGAAAGTGAAAGTGAAAGGCGACAAATGCCTATAACTCGACAATCTTCCATGGTCTTCTCGTCAGCCGCTTCATAGCATCATATAGAGATTTCATCCTCGCCGCTGACTCGAAGCGCGAGATTCCATCTTCGCACGCTCATCAATGCTCGCCGGTAGTTAGAATGGTCGCCCGAGAATAAGAGGTATTCCCATCCTCCGCATATCGAGAACAACGAAATCACCGAAGATAAAATCTCAAACTTTCACGAGCACGCCCTCCACTATCCCTTTCGGATAAGTCACCGATGTGTCTCGCCATCCAAGAGCTATGGTGGTCGGCTTAATCTCCCAATCTCCAATCTGTTAAAATGGACAACGCATCGATTGATGCTTGCCCCGCATCACACGTAACCTTGAGAATGTCCGTCTCCGATGACACATGCTATGGTGAAGCTGCTCGGATCTTTTCGCTGAGCGGCAACTTCTTTTCGCAATACAAAGATCGCACTTCGAGATGATTTATCGCCCCGAATTTCCCAAGCTTTTTTATGGCAACGGCATCCTTCAAAACTTCACGTAACCCGCATATCTCGGTGCATCAAGTAAAGGAATATTGATGTGCATCTTTGGAACATCTCCATGAACCTCGTCAACTTCGTCGTGATTGGGCTTCGCTAAACGGTTGGAAACGGAATTGGAGGCACGACGTACGGAAATTTCTTCACGGTTGTTCTTCGCGATCAGGCCTCGCGACCGCGAGGGCGGTCGCCAGGCAACCGAACACCATCTTCCTTCGCTCGCGGCGGGCGCTGGCGCTTTCGGCGCTAGTTTGCCTCAAGCTTCAGACGATTTCGCGGCCGCTTCAGAATTTCTAGCGACCGCCAGTCGCCGCCAGCCCTCCGACCGACTTGTCGCGGGCGCTGTTTTGACTTGTTGCGCCTCCGAGCCGCCGTGAACTCCATCGTAGACTCCTCGGAGGCCGGCTCATGGTCGCGAGCTCGGCCGCGAGATCTCTCTTGCCTGCTTTCACCGCTCGCTCCTCGTGACTTTGATAAGCTCGCCCACCTCAATTGAATGGCATTACAGTTGATTTTTAGGGTTTACCTCTGAGACACTCTGGAATTGGCCCGACTTTGGCCGCCCATTCTACAGCGGCTATCTCGACTTATTCGATTCTCCATCATCTTCACGTGCTTTTCCATAGCCATCACAAAGGACTCCAAATGATTAATCTTCCGCCGGTGTTGCTTATAAACGAATTCGATTCGTTAATTGTTGGTTTCACAACCAACTGCTGCATCATGTCCTCTAGACTCGGCTTCTTCTCTCGAATCACTCCGCTCGAATCGAAACCTCGCGAGGTCGTTGAAAATTATTGGGGTCAGCGACGAGAAATTTGGGTGATTTCGTTGTTCGGATTGTACCGGATTCCCCCGTGACGCTTGTTCCTCCGATTGATGTAATTCACGCCCTCGCCTCATTCATCTCGACTTAAGCATTTATCCGAGCCACGCCTTTTCCTTTCCTTTTTTCTCAAAATCGCTTAACAAGGTGAACTGCTTCCATAATATTATCGATCAATCACCTTCAACGGTAGCACCTTTCACCACCGGGTGTCCTCTCCATCGCCATCGATAATCATGGCCGCCATCTCTTCTATGATGCGACCGCCTCGCCTACACGCCTGCTCAAAAGGCAGCCCCCGCCGATGCATCAACAATGCTCCTTGTGAGGTGTCACCCGTAAAACTGTAATCTGGCCGCCCTCGAAAATCCATGTTGTGGGCACCTTCTAATAGACCCCAATCTTTCCCACGACTGAATAAAGATTCATCTCCTAACTAGGAGAAGTGGAAAATCTCGGCTATGATCTTCGCGCCTTTAGCCGAGAAAGTATCAAAGAAATTTCACATAGCGCTGTTCAACCGCTGATGCTCGACGATCTAAGGTCTTCAACCGCCCTTTGCTTGATTTCGCAGAGAAAATCCGAACATACGCATCCGGATTGTGTCTTGTGGTACCCCATTCTGCTTGATGGTGTCACAAATGTCGAGATATGTCTCAAGATGGGCATTCGATCCTCCGTGACTCCTCCTCCGAACTGCTCCTCGAACCATGCCGATTAGGGCGGCTTCAGCCAAAATTGTTAGCGCTACTCAGGCCCCATCCGCCTCCTTGAAATTGCTCGGCAGGAGGTCTGCATATATAATTCAACGGTCTTGCCGCCCCGGAGCAGTGGACAACGAGTCCCATAGTCGCCAATTACACGATTGTAAAGTCCGCTAGCAAGGCGGCTATTTCGGGAACGCCCCGTTGTTCGATTCCTCGCCATTGCTTGTCGCTCTTCTCTCCTTCTCCTCTTGTGAGTGATTTCGATCTCGGATCAAAATGTTGCTCAGAGGTCCTCGGACCTTGTGAACATAAACTACCGGAGAACAAGAAGAAAAATCACTCCGTGAGAACAAATAAAAGATAAAATACAACTCTAATTAACAATTCCAAATCGTCAAATTATTCCTATGAAATCTTAACAACCCCAAGAACGGCGCCTAAAATTTGATCGCTTAATTTTCTAACACCTAAAAGGTGTAAGATAGGGTAAGTGGCAATATCGTATCCATGGGATTGAATAATGAAAACACGAAGCTAACTTAACAAGGATTCATCATTATCCAAGCAACAAATATGGTTTGGTAAGATTTTAGGGCTTCGAAATCAATCCAAAGCAAAGGTAACAAAACAAAGTAAAATAAAGCAATAACACTCGGATGTTGAAAACAGTAGAAGGATTTACTAACCCTAGGGATGCATTAATCCTATCCACAACGTATGTTTATCCTGCTCCTATTAACCAATTTTAATCCGTGACAAGATGGAAGATCACATATATAGCCGATAATTTCGTTACGATAAAAGCGGTGAGATTACTAGTTTTCCCTACATCATACGCCTCTAGGTGAAAACAATCAACCCAAACGGATCACAAAGAATATGCTTCCTACGAATATCCTATCTCGCCTACGACTCAAGGCTCATTCGTATCATGCATTCGAGACCGATTGACAATTAACACAATTACGTAATTAACCGACAACTAGATATGCATCAAGATTGATCAAAAATCAACACATATAAATAAGCACAATCGAATCATGAATCAATGCATGGACGGTAACAGCGATAACAGAATCACAACATATAGGATCGAATCATGCAAACCCTAGATTAGAAACTAAAACTAGCCGTATATAATAAACGGAATAAAAACGATTTAACCATAAAAAGTAAATTAAATATATAAAACCCGTGATGAAGCGTTGATGAACAATCTGGCTTGAATCCCAACCTCAGCGAAAAATGAAATTGAAAGATTGTCCGACTAAACGCTCCTAACGAAGACAAAACGAAACAAATGTAGAACAATGCGAAATCAACTCTAGAATGAAAATATATGGAAGCTAAAGCTAAAAACTGGAAAACTTATGAAAAACAGAGAAAGAGGCTCTGAATCGTGAGGTATGAAGTTAGCGAGGGGGTTGCCATATATATAGGCACACCCCAAACCCCACTTCGCTCCGCCGGGTTCGCGAGCACTCGCGTCGCAGCGCGGTCGCGAGGTAAGTCTCGCTGCGATTTCGCCGCGGTCGCCTTGCGCTCAGATGGTACCATGACCGCTAGCGGCTAGCAATTATGAACCGTCGCAAAATCGCCCAAAGCTTTCTTGGCCCGGCCAGCTGCACGAGGTCGCGGGTCGCGGTCTCCGGTTCTCGCGCTCGTTTGAGCCAGCCTAGCACCGCCAGTTGGTCGCTAAACAGTCAGATTATAATGCTCTGTAGGCCGTCCTTGCTTCGATTTTCAACATATGGACCTACAACACCAAAGAACACCCAAGAGCAGATCTTCTAGAAATAGATAAAACATTAAGAATCGATACGAACGCACATTAAAGAGCTAAACTCATCTTCAATATCAACTATAAACGTAAAATGCACGCTTATCAATGCCGAGAGGTGTATGGTCAACATATGTCAATTGATCATAACCACTACTGCAGGCTCCATGGAATTATCAGTGTAGATACAAATCTACAAGGTTAGAATCACTATTCAAAAATAGACAAAAACTATTTGACTCCAGAAGATGTTGTCCTAAAAGCACCACTCATACTTATGTCACGGAAGTACTGAATCCATAATTTATGCAAATTAAACATATCGACAAACCACTTATGACCAATAATGTCATATTTCTTCATCACTTAATGCCATTTGGAATCAAAACCAAGGTTCATCCAAATCAGATAAACATCATCATCAAAATCTTGTTCAATTTCAGATTATCCTCAACGGCGAAGCAATTCTCGACAACCTTCATCATTATATGCCACATACAAAACCTATTGTGGAATTGGCCATAAGTTAGCAATTACAATTTTCATGGCGGGTCTTGATCTATTATGATTACATTCAGATAGTTTTCCCATGCACTCATAAAATTCGACATCACCCAAGAATAAGATTAACATCTTCATTAGAAATTATATGCAAAGAATGTAACACATCTACCATAGTTGTCTCTACCGATAAAGGTGTAAAATCTTTTATACCTAGGAAAAGACAATAATAGCTTTAAATGTTAATTACATAATAAATATTGATTAAAATAGAATCATCGACGGTATACTTAAACATGAAATAATCACAATGTACAAAATGTAAAGAATAGGAAGCATCCGACATAATATATACATGCACACCGATTGCAAATATCCACCGATGTGCATACTTAAACATGAAATAATGTACAAATGTAAATGAATAGGAAGCATCCTGACATAATATATACATGCACACCGATTGAAATATCATCGACGCGTATACTTAAACATGAAATAATACACAATGTACAAAATATAAATGAATAGGAAGATCCGGACAATATATACACATCGATTGAAAAATCATGAATATGTACACATAACCATGCACAATATAACATACGATCGTAATAAAGATAAAACAAATACCAAAGACGGATTAGGGATAACCAAACTAACCTCGATTCATTCAGTATGTCAGATCAAAAGAAACAAAGATCACCAACAACTTAAAATTGTGATGGATGTGGAATCAGCCTTAATAAACTGTAAGCCTACCTGATCATCAACATCGTAGCTAAATATAAAGCTATCTAATTCTCACGCTTCTATTTAAAGTTATCCAACAACATTTGAGCATCTACACCATTAATGTACATCCGTAGTCACGCTTTTAATTTTTAAGTTACAATAGTACAACCAACATCTTGGTAGCTACCAACAATCCTCGAATCTACGAAACTCTTGCTAGGCCAATTCGCTTTATACCCTTCTCAATGAACATTTGATACATATAATCAACCTTACGATTACTTTTCATGAGTGACGATAAGATCAAACATTTGAGTGACCCTCAATAAACTTATGAATCTTATATCCAAACTCGCTCGAACCAAACACAACACGCGCCATAACCAACTCGCTAGATAATCTATTACGCTTCGAAAGAACAACCATCATTAGGATCATTATAACCCACATTAGAACCCTCACGAGTACAGAGAATTGAGCTAAACAATATGATTTTACCGTCACCGAATGTTTTATAGCTTTTTCGCCTCAAATCCACAAGGTGATGCATATAGAATTCCTCGCTTCCTCTAAGCTACGGAAAGCTATATGTAATTTCGCTTTTTAGTTCATCACAAAAGGTATAATAAAATCATCATTATATATCATTACCTACGAACATTTTATAAACATTATATATCCGCTCCAGTATGTGCCGTAATATGTAATTATTCGTATTTAAATAATTGATGCTCTATAATGCAACCGTAAACTTCATAGATTAAAATAATTTAATTAATCTAGGAAACAGAGATCAACACATGCCAAAAAGAGATAATAAATTAATTGTACAACAAATTTACTGATTTTAATTAAAATACTTTGAATAATTTCAACAATGTTTATAATTACCATCATATCCGTCCTTTTAAGCTCGCTTTATCGGCACGCCGAATGTCAAAGGTTGTCATTTTGTTTTGAGCGACCACTAAACCTCAGTTATGAAGAGTGTCCTATGACGAATTCATGTACACTAAGATGCGTGTTTTCGACCACCCATGAAGGTTCGCACCGGTTATCGAAAACCGGACTTTTCATCGGTCTTTAAAAGCATATCTGCTTATAGTCATTGTGGTCCTATTTTATTTCGTGTCCACGGGTACCAAGTTTGCTAAATTTGAGTCCGCTTTGCAAAAGTTCTGCTTCAAGGTTTAAAAGCGTCATTGCGTACCAAGCTTCGCTCCTATAAACAGAGCGCTAGGCCTTCATTTTCAATGTTCATTTCCTTCGCCTCTCGTGTTTACTTGAAGAGTCGAGCTCCGTACGCATGAAGTCACGGAGGAATGATCGGGATGGAGCCACGGCTGGCGCCTTATCATACGCCGCCGAGCCACCACCACGATCAACCACCCGCAGCCCAATTTTCTGTTTTGTCCTTTTCTTGTTTTGATTCCGCTTTTAGTAGATCGAAAGATAGAACTCGGATTTCAGCGACGAATGGAAAACTGGGCCTACCGATTTATTGTCACGCCACCACCGCGGGTCGTGGTCACGATTTGGGGCCGACAGCCACCTTTTCGCTACGGTCCTTTAGGTTTCGGTTCT